>SSNP01000039.1:1087944-1124477 GCA_006937955.1 Pachypanchax playfairii | reverse complement strand
CCCCCCCCCCCCCCCGCGCGCGCTCCGACGCTCAGGTCGATCAATATTCCTCACCAAACCCACTCTGATCCCCGAACCGAGCAGGACATGTTCTCTAGCCCCGCTGATCACACACTGACTCTAATAAAAGCAGCTCCTACCTGTTTGTAGCTCAGTCATCGATTCAGTCCGTGGCAAAGAGTTCACTGTTGCACTGCGGCTCCAAAACTTCCTGCAGTCCCTCTTAAGATCCTCTGTCCTCCTCACACACCATCCTGCACGCCTCACTTATCCAATAAAATAAAAAAAGCAATAAAATCCTCCGTGGTGTGTCTTCAAGTCAAACAAGTGGACCGAAGTGCTCCTCCACTTCAGCGACATGAAGCAGCTACGGGTTAGCTAGCTGCTAATAGCTGCTATTAAAACGTTTCCACACAGATCCTGCTCGTCACATGGGAATCCCCCTATGGCAAGCAAATAAGGTATATAATCACCACATATCCCCGGTGCTTCCAGCTGCTTGACCTGCAGACTCCACAGTACCAGCCTCACTGTGCTGGATTATTTACGGTATTAGGCAACCCAAAATGGTGCCTGCTGCTCTGCAAGCTATTGGCTGGTTGATGTAAACAAAATGCCAACGTTGTGTCAAAATTAATATTTTATAATATTTTACTTCAAATATAATTTTTGAAGGAAATGCTGTATTTTCATTCTACAACCCTCTAAACACCCCGTGGAGGCATTATTTGGTTAAAAATATTGCTTTTAATGAAAATATTCCATATACTACCTTTAATATCTCATGTGGTTTATTAGCATTTGTATGTTTTCAGTGACTCTAAACTACCACATGTAATTTTAACCAGTTGTGGCCGTTTTGGTCTTTTCTGTGGTCAGTAAGCTGCGTTTGCCTTCTCTTGAATTATCTCCAGAAGTTGTACTTGTAATTTAGTTATAGATATTATTTTCTGAAAGTTTTACAAACCTGTATCCTGTGGTTGACGAGATGGTTTACGACTCCGAAGGCAAATTTTTAAACCAAATTCTTGTGTGATCAGTCCTCACATGATGTCAGTCACTACCACATCACATTAGTTTAGTATCAGCAAAATTGACTAAGTTAAAGACCTTTATATCTTGAGTTAATGAGTTAGTTGTAGAGCCAGTGATACTTTCTGAGTTTTATTAAAGGTGCCATATGGAATATTTTCATAAAAGGCAATATTTTAACTATATAATGTCTCCACTGGGTGTTTTTAGAGGTGTAGAATGAAAGTACACTCTTTCCTTTAACAATTATATTTGAATTAAAATAGAATAAAATATTTATTCTGACAGGCACGATGTTGGCATTTTGTTTACATCTACCATAGTGGGCAGAGTAGTGGGCGACATTGCGGGTTGCCTAATATAGTGAATAGTTCGTGATATCGAGGCTGGTACTGTGGAGTGGGCGGAGTCACGGGGACTTTGTTGTCCTGGGGTGGCTGTGGCTCAGTGGATAGAGCGATTGGCTTCCAATCAGAAAGTTGGTAGATTGATCCCGGTTTCCACCACCACATGTTGAAGTGTCATTGGGCAAGACACTGACCACCATGTAGCCCCCCTATTTGCATATCGGGTTGTATGAATGGGTAAATGTAAAACTTGTAGTGTTAAAGCTCTTTGAGTGTTCTGAATGACTAGAAAAGCTCTATACAAATACAGGCTATTGGGTTTGGGTGAGGCCTACAATGGACGGACCCAGGTGGGAAATTTTTACTTCATCATAGCGCACGCGAGCCTCGGTTGGAGGCCTTGTTTTGTTGTTGCAGCTGCGGCATCCGCACCGGATGTTGTTGTGGTGTTTGTGTTCCATATTCCACCTTTAATATCCATCCTGGGGTTCATGGGAGCTTTTCCTAAAGAATACACACTCACAGACAAAGAAAATCAACTTTTGAGCTTCATCATTGGGCAACAAACAGAAAAGTTTTGAAAGAAAACTGTCTTTTTGATTCCATGTGACCTTTCTGCAGGCGTTTATCTGATCATGTCAGAAAAACAAACCCGTTACAAGTTATCATGCTTTTAAAAGTCTGAATTTTTATGTAAGAAGTAAATCTGGTTACTCTTGAGCAGAAGACATGAGTTACAGAGCAGAACAGGGTTTTACAAGGTTCTGTGAAATCTACAGCGAGATGTAAAGGAGCTATTCCGGTGTAAGATTTGCATGATTCAGTCAGATTTATTTGATTATTAATAACTAGAAAATACTTTTGTTCAGTTTTCTTCAGGGTTGAAACTGAGCTTGTTTATAATGAAAATCAATAAGCACATTTTATTTAATTGTTCAAGAGTTGTGAAAAAAGAACAGGAGAGATTTGGCTGCGTAATAATCTCTGTTTCTCCCGGCTCACCCTCCTTCTGTCTCTCACTGTCTTCTCCACGAGGCTCAGCCCACTCACACCTCCGAAGTAAATCCCTCCATTGTTGGGATCTGTTTGGGATGTAAGCGTAGACGACTCGGAGTCTCTCAGCCTCCTTCTCACTTTCTCTCCACCTCCTGTGTTGCGTTGCAAGCTCAGTGCTGCAGCTCTCGGTGACAAATTGATGTTGCGGCATTTTCCCTTTCTGCAGCCTTAGCATAAAAACTGGCCGAACGATGTTCCACCACAGAATTCAATTTCACAGTTGAGTAAGGTTGTTGATTACCCTGCCAAACTCAGATTAATGTGCGTTTAACCAACATGGATCAGGAGACCCTTGGCTGACAGCCAGCTAGTAGTTCTGGCCCATAATGTGTGTGTGTGTGTGTGTGTGTGTGTGTGTGTGTGTGTGTGTGTGTGTGTGTGTGTGTGTGGAAGGGGGTGGGTGACGTGACAGTGTAACTCCCAACACCCCCCTTCACACACCTGCCTCAGATTGATTGATTAAAAGAGTCCACACCATGTAATTATACACCATCCCGACACATCAAGGCTCCTCCTTCTGCACTGACTGTACTTACATGCACGTGCACGTGTGTGCGTGTGTGATTCTATATCAGTGCAAAGACAAATAGCAGTGGGCAAGTAAAAGGGAGGATAAAGGGTTTTTTATTTTACAATCAGCCTGACCTCGAAAATTTATGAAGAAAAAAATCACTTGAGACAATCATCATTTTTGTGAGTTTTATTTATTTAATTCTCTCTCTCTGCAAAATTGTTTTACTTTTACAGTCACAGGTTTTTTTCTGCTTATTGTTATATTTTGTTTGTTTTTGCCAAATCTGAAAAACGAGATTTAGTATTATTAATCTCCATCTCTGAGCTCTTTGGGAAAACATTTGGTTTTTTTTTGTTTATCGGTCTGTCCTGAGTCACACCATAAGAGGTGAGTCATATACTTCAGGAGGTTTCTCTGGGAGCATTAAGCTCTGCTGTGATGCAGCCATTATTCGTAAACTCTGACACAACTTAAAGGGAAGTGAGGAGTTTCTTAAAGAGGAGGTGCGTCCCAGATCTGAACGCTCCCTGGACTCTCGGCTGACGAATGAACGGAGTCACCGAGAAGCTTTGTGAGGTTGTGAGAATGAAATAGGACTCCTGTCCCGAGGACTAAACGTTCTTGTCGACTCTGTTTAGGGATAATGAATCTGCAGGCAAACTCAAGTCTGTCTCCATGTTTCCTTTACTGACACCTCTGGTGCTTCAGCTGCTCGTAGTGAGAATGAGTAAAAGTGATGAGTCAGGAGAAAAAGATGCTGAATCATGACCTCTCGGTTCCACAGGCTTAAACATCAAAACGTATTCTAGGTTCGGAGGAGCAGTTGACACCTGTGTTCCTCAGTCATAATCTCCTTGAAATTAAAATGTTTTGAAAATCCTCTAAAATGGTGAAACTCTTTCAATAAACAGCAGGATTAAAAGCATCAGGTTTTACAACAAGAAGCTCTACCATTGGAAGACTTCTGAAACACTGTATTTCAATCCAGAAATAACAAATCAGCATTTAAAATGACCTCAAAACATAAAAAAAGAGTTTTATTCTATTAGTTTTATTCTGTTCAGATGACTCAGATTACAGATTAACGTGGGAACGCTTGTTAAATTGAACTTTTTCCCTCCAGGGTGATTACGAGCGTCCATCCCGTGATGACATACCCCAGGTTGCAGGTGGTGACACCTACCTCCGAGGACCTCTCAAGCTACCTCAGAGCCACACCAAACCACCTGGCTACCCCCCAGTGCACCTACCCTACCCCCCTATCTTTCACCATTACAAACCCTCACCCTACCACCACCCCCCCTCCCAACCCAGCCCACCGTACACCCCTCAGGTACAGTATAATCACCTCTATCTACACAAAACTTTAGAGAAGTTTCACAAATCATATTTAATTTAATCCAACGAATGAGATTATTTTATATTAGCAATTACTCGAGTGGTAAAATTTAAAATACTGTATGTATTTGCAGCAAAATGTTTTTTTATGCTAACAAATCACTTTAAATCAAACTTGAACAGTGGAAAATAAGCCTGTGTTTCCATCCAGGGGGCGTACTCACAGCCCTCATCACCTTACATACCCCCGGGGGCTTATCCTCCTCCTTCATGGGGGTCCAGCTCGGACACGCAGCCCTCCAGAGTCTCTCACGAGCAGTTCAGAGCTGCACTTCAGCTGGTGGTCAACCCAGGTGGGAAATGTATATTCAGCATTAAAGGCAGCTTCTCATGGTGATCACACACGAATACAGACAATATTGGCTCCGTTTGCCATCAGGTGACCCTCGGGAATACCTGGACAACTTCATTAAGATTGGCGAGGGCTCCACAGGAATTGTGTGCATTGCCAGCGAGAAGCACAGTGGCAAGCAGGTGGCAGTGAAGAAGATGGACCTGAGAAAACAGCAGAGGAGAGAGCTGCTCTTCAACGAGGTGAGAAAGAACTTATCTCACCCAAATCACTGCTCTTCAACTTCCTGTTAGATGATTAACAATTAGGGTTGTATTGATACATTATCCCACGATACGATACATATCTCGATACATTGCTCACAATATGATACACGATACGATACATTAAAACTTTTCTTTGTTTTGCAATTTTAACAAAACAGAACTTTCTGGATAATATTTATTTTGCTTTGATATAAATACAATGGATGAAACAAACCTACTCATTCACTTTTACATCAATTGGTTTATTAGCAAAACTACGGCACCCTTTAGGGGACATGGTTGGAGAAAAAACATTTTTGGTTTTTCATGCGCACCAGTTTGTATCTCGTGCGCACCACTTAGTATCTTGTGCGCACCACTTAGTATCACTTACCAGTTAGTAAAGTATCTGGTGAGCATGAGAAAGTATCTTGTGCGCACGATATACTAACTAGTG
Source organism: Pachypanchax playfairii (assembly GCA_006937955.1). Classification (NCBI taxonomy): domain Eukaryota; kingdom Metazoa; phylum Chordata; class Actinopteri; order Cyprinodontiformes; family Aplocheilidae; genus Pachypanchax; species Pachypanchax playfairii. Next base: position 1,119,136 of record SSNP01000039.1, on the reverse strand, counting down.
TGGACGAGATACTAACTGGTGCGCACGAGAAAACAACTTTGTTTTTTTGTCTCCAGCCATGTCCCCTAAAGGGCTCCGTACAAAACTAATGTCACAAAATAAAATTCTTACTTAGAAATATGTAATAAGAGTTATTTAATAAAGGTTCATGTATTTTTAATAGTTTCTCATCACAGTAATATATTGCAGAGACAAAGCCACTGATTCGCTTTCACATCAGTTCAGAGTCATGTTGTTCCACCTTGTGGTGGTCAGTACAACACGTTTACTGTATTGATATTATCAATATTGGACCTCATGATACGATATTGCTCCCTGTATCGCGATACATCGATTCATCGGTGCATCGTTACAGCCCTATCAACAATCCCACGACTTTTTGTGTTTTATATGTTTCATATGAGACTCTGTGATGTAAATTAGTTGTACGATTCCTGTGCAGATCACATTTGTCACAGCTTGTTGACAGCTTAAACAAGCTGCAGCAGAGTTAGCTTTGGTTTTAATCAGCATCGTTAAACACACCACTTTTTGTGGAATACATAAAAATAAATCTTTCTAGGCAGTTAATGAAAAAAAAAGCACGTTCATTCTGCCTCTGTTTCCCTGACATGTCGTCATGGCAGTTAAACCTCTTACCCATTTCTGCTTCTGTAATTGCATTTCTTTTCTAAATTTAACAAGTGTTCAGTGAAATGTATTCAGAGCCGCGTGCCGCGATGGGCAGGCAATGGAAAGATCAGCTGCAGATCGTTTACATTGAAGCTGACAAAAAGTCCATTTGCAAACATTTTTCACATTAAATCATGTTGGTCCAATTGTGGTCCTGATATTTGTGTGTTTCAGAGAGAAAAGTGTGCACGTATGTGAACGCATGTGTGCAGGGATGTAAAGGAGTGGATGTTCACATGGGACCCAATTTGCTTCATGTAATCCTATTAATTTCTGAATGTAATCCTTATGTTTAAGCCTCCATAACATGTTGATATCAGACAGGACATATTTAAATGTATCAAATTAAATTATTGGGGACATTTATTAAATTACTAAACTACAGTACAGTAGAAGATGATTAAGTTGTAAACTAATAGAAGCTATTGAATTTGGAATTGATATTAAGATTTTAATTGGATTCTTGCATTTTAAAACATGTATGATTTTGTTTAATATTTACTGGTTTTAGCTCTTATCATACCAAATTCCTGGAACAATCCAGGTTTAAAATAGTTTTGAATAATTGTATTTGATCTTCATATGCCCCTAGATTTGTTGGTTTGTTGGTACCCTTCCAGCCCATTGAAAACAGGTCAACAACTTCTCTTTCAGTTTTAATCTCTCAAACTACGGTGGCGATAAAACCCGAGTTCGAACGGCCTGTATCTGTTTCGTCACAACTCCTTTGTTCGTTGTTATTCATTAGTTGAAACTACGCCTAGCATGCTGCTAGCATAAGACGTGGCAAACCGGAAGAGACTACGTGTTCTGTTGCTATGCGCAGCGGGGCAGGAAAGAGTATACCTTGCTCTCATAGGCTAGTTTGTTAGCCAATCAGAGTCCAACATATTCAAATAATGAATATTAATGAGCTGCTGCCCGAAGCCTGACAGAACGAGCCGAATTTTAATGCAGCTAGATTGAAAGGTCTGTTAATCAGTGTTTCCTGATATTTTTTAGAAATAAAATGTTTCATAATACAGGTAAATACTTAAGAAATAACCACAAAGTCCTGAAATTTGTATCAAATGGCATGTTTAATGAGACTCAAAAGTGTCTGTGTAAAAGGAACAAACAGCTTGTTGGGTAGTTTGGTATCATTGTGTGCACCACACTGAATATGGATTAGAGAAAGCAAAGACCAGACCCTCACCCTGTCTGAGGTTATTACCTCCACCAAAGAGGTAATGTTTTCATTGGGGTCTGTCTGTCTGTCTGTCTGTCTGTCTGTCTGTCTGTCTGTCTGTCTGTCTGTCTGTCTGTCTGTCTGTCTGTCTGTCTGTCTGTTTATTAGGATAACTCATAGACTTATTGATGGATTTTGATTACATTTTCCAGAAAGGTCAGAAATGACCCAAGGAACAATCAATAAATAAATTAAATAAATAAAACTGGTCTTCCAATTCATTGCATTTTTTTTGTGGTAGAAGTATCAGCAAGTACTCAGATCCAAGTATTGGTATGGTATCGGTTTGAATAAAGTGGTGTTGTTGTATCTCTAAAAGCAGGTCCGTCTCTTTCAGGTGGTGATCATGAGGGACTACCATCATGAAAATGTGGTGGACATGTACAACAGTTACCTGGTGGGAGATGAGCTGTGGGTGGTCATGGAGTTCCTGGAGGGAGGGGCCCTCACTGACATCGTGACTCATACGAGGTAACTGCTCGATAATTATAAATATGTAGATTCTACAAATAAATGCTGAAACAAAACATGTTCAGAATCTCCTGGTCACCTTTTCCTCTGCAGAATCACCAGCACACGCTTGACGGCTTCAAGATTTTCTCCCCAACTTTCTAAATAGTGTCCATGTTGTTGAGTTGTGTTTCTGCCTCTATTGTTTTAAGCTTACTTTGTGCTCGGTGTGTAATTACAGTCATTTGTGTTGAGTGTCAGCGTGAACGCTACACGGTGTCGGCTGCTAATAACAAGCTTTGGTGAGGGGGAGCAGCGTTGCTGCTGACGCTGCCGTGAAGGACTTTGAACAGTCTCCCACACAGACGTTTGTGTGTTTAATGTGTGTGTGAGAGAAAGTTTTAGAATGTTTGAGAGCTTAAACACATTATCTCCCTTCTACTGAGCTTTGTTTGACATATTTAGGTGTATTTTTTGTTATTTTTACACGATATCATCTAAAATATGAACTTTTCAGAGCAAATAGACAAAGAGAGTTAAAACGGAGGATGTTGCTGAAACCTCCATCTGCTCAGTGACACAGAAACAGACTGTTTAACATGATCTTTCCTTCTTTGTATTTTTTTTTTCTGTTAAATCTTTTTATAGCTGAAGTAACTGCTGCCTGCCTCACGATGTACAACCCTTATCACTCTGCAACACACACACACACACAGTCGAGTCAGTGTCAGAATGTCTCGGTAACTCTCACCGCCGGCGCGCTCCGATTTCAATTATCCTTTAAAAGTTGCTTAATGAGCTTTGAGACTTTTTTTCATCAGCTTATTAATGAATTTCTTCATTTTTCTGCTACTTGGTTTTATTTGTGGAGTTTTGCGTGTTTAAGTACATGTTTGATTCTTCTCCCCTTTGACAACCTTTCCAGGCTCATTAGAGTTGTTTTCTTCATTGTGAAGTAATTTTCTTTTTCAGTGATCATGTTCTCACGTGTCTGTGTGTGTGTGTGTGTGTGTGTGTGTGTGTGTGTGTGTGTGTGTGTGTGTGTGTGTGTGTGAGAGAGAGAGAGAGATTAATCACTCGTGTACTCGTTTCCATCTTGTTCACTTTATTTTTTTGATTTTGCAGAAAGTTCATTAAACTCTTGTGATTGGAAAATCAAACACGTGTGACCAAAAACACAAGAAAGTCTGAAATATGTCTGATGAATATATGTAGTGTGTGTGTGTGTGTGGGGGGGTTTGTATTTCTGACCTCCTGGGGACCCGTTTCCTGACTTTTACTATCTTTCTGGGGTCCGAGGGTTCTTGTGGGGACCGAAGCCTGGTCCCCATGGGGGGGAATCCCATTTTTAGGGTTAGGGGTTAGGTTTATAGGTATGGTGTGAATAGAGTTTTAGTTAGTCTTAGGGTTAGTTATAGATCAGTAATGGTTAAGGTTAGTAAAAGGGTTTGGGTTAGGTATAAATCTAGTTACTAAAATCAATGGAAGTCAATGGACGGTCCCCATAAGGATAACAAAACACACTTGTGTGTGTGTGTGTGTGTGTGTGTGTGTGTGTAACCTGGGGGTTGTTATTATACAAGCTTATGAGTGAAGTGTGTTTCAGTCCTGATGGACACACGAGGGGACATGAACACACACATACAGCATGTCCTGGCCAGCTGGGTCTGGATGTTAATGTTCAGTGGAGCTGTGTTAGCTCAGTCACATGCGCTGCATCGCCCCGTCTCACCATATGGGACCCTCCTGCCCACTCGGCACGCCCCCTCTGCTGCCGCTTCAGGCTGTACGGGGAGATTTTCTAACTGCCTCTCTGATTTATTCAGAACAAATCAGAAAATTTAAACATCTAGTTCCAGGTTCTAAAGTAAAATCTTCTGAGATGTTAGCTTGTTTGTGTAGTTTTTTTCTTTGCTTTTGTTTTGTTTGGAGATTTGAGACATTTCTTTTCCCCTCCTGTGTTTTAAAAAGTAGGAAAATGAACATTGTTTGTTAGTTTGTGTATTTTTTAAATCTGTTTTTTTTTTTTTGTGAAGCTGCACGGCGGTGCAGTTGCTTTGCAATGAGAAGGTTCTGGGTTTGAAACTGAACCAAAAATATACTTGAGGTTAATTGGCGGCTCTAATTTGTCTTGTACACGATCAGAACAACTTGATTGCTTTAAAGTATGAAAAACACAGACAAGCGGCATAAAAAATACTCACTCCAACAAACAAACAGTAAATAAAAGTCATATCTTTTAGAAATATGAATAAAATCAGGCACAAACCTGAAACACAGATGCATCATCCCCCGGCGGATCATCTGATGGCGCAAAATACGATTTATCTCAGTTCAACTATGTTTTGAAAATTGTAACAAATTGTGTCTTTGAGACAAACTAGTAGTGATAAAGAGCATGAGATCCAATTTAAACTCACTTCTTTGCTAAGAAATCTGTTATTTGTTGACTCAGCGCAAGTCCTTCTTTTGAGTTTAGGAGGTTTTCTTTATTCAAAGGTCAAAGTCGACCTTCCTCTGATAATGGTCAGAAATAAGTTAATAAATAACCTTTTGTTGCTGAAACAGTCTGAAGAAATGTTGCTGGAGATCCCACGAAAGATTAAAAGAAAGTCGGACTTCTCTGAAGCTAAATTTGAGTCAGTGGTGTAACCTTGGTGTTAGATGGCTGTGATATGTGTGTTTGTGTCTCCTTACAGGATGAATGAGGAGCAGATTGCCACCGTGTGTCTGTCTGTGCTCAGAGCTCTGTCCTACCTGCACACACAGGGCGTCATCCACCGGGACATCAAGAGTGACTCCATCCTCCTGACCAGCGACGGGCGGGTACGTGTTTGTTCTTCTTCTCATGCTCCTTTTAAGTTACTGCAGATATCGATCTTTTACCGACTCGCTCGCTGACCTTCGTCGTGGGTGTCGTTTTTCATTTGTCAACAGCCGGTTCCAGAAACTCAGTCATTCATCAATTACTACTCGTGCCCCAGTAATTAAATCCTGCATAATGCCTCCTAACGAGTTGATAAGACATAATTAATTAAAGAGTGATTAGCTGCTTACAGGGGAGAAGAGTGTCTTCTGTGGAAGCTCTTCATCACACGGAGGTCAGAACACTGGCACCTAAAATAAGAACGTGGGTTTGTTCGTTTGCAGATCAAGCTGTCAGACTTCGGATTTTGCGCCCAGGTTTCCAAAGAGGTGCCCAAGAGGAAGTCTCTTGTGGGCACGCCCTACTGGATGGCACCAGAGGTCATCTCCAGAATCCCTTATGGGACTGAGGTGAGAAGACACACAGATGGCAGCAAAGAGTTTGTGCACTTTGATATAAAGGATTGTTTTGTCCGTGCAGGTGGACATCTGGTCTTTAGGCATCATGGTGATTGAGATGGTTGATGGGGAACCCCCTTATTTCAACGAGCCCCCTCTGCAGGCGATGAGGAGGATACGAGACAACCTGCCGCCACGGTTAAAGGAATCGCACAAGGTCAGACAAAAAGACATTTATCCTACAGAAGATGGACATTGTTGTTTATATCTAATAAAATGAGACTGAATTCTGCTTTTTAATGATATATTTAATCCCAATTTGCCAACATTATTTCAGCAGACTTGTTTGTCCTTCAGGTGTCGACCGTGCTGCGCTCCTTCCTGGACATGATGCTCGTCAGGGAGCCGTCACAGAGAGCCACTGCCCAGGAGCTTCTCCAGCACCCGTTCCTCAAACTCTCCGGACCCCCTTCGTGCATCGTACCCCTCATGAGACACTACCGTCATCGTTGACCCGCCTGCCCCAAAACTGCCCATTTGAGCACTAAAAATACTCACACAGACACCCCCGTCAGGGTGACACTGCCCTCACCCTGCCAAATAAAACCCCACCGCTGGGTGGCACGCCACTAACACCTGTAACCATGAAGTAGATTAGCTAGAGGAGTATGTTTAAAACACTCACAGAGAAAAGAAGAACATAACCGTCGATGGTTTTAACTTATGAAACAGAGTGAAAGAGCGTCAGAGGAAGTCGGTTGGAGACACTCGAGCTGGTTCGGATCGCTGCATCTTTCTTTTCTTCCCAGTCTGCGGAGTCTTCGTGTAGACTCTCAGTAGCCTTCCAAAAGCTTCTGAAGGGTGTTGCTGACGAGGCGGAGGGACCTCAGTGACCTTTCCGCTCCAGAGCCGAGCAGCAGAGGGATCAAACAATCAGCGTGAGGGGAGAGAGAGGATCCTGATCGTCATCGGACACGCTGCGTTCGAACTGCCCGGACAGAGACGAACTCACTGTTCATCGCTCATCTCACACATGAAAAAAAAAAAGTATTTTAGAGAATCTTGTAAGATTTTTCTGTACAGTTTTGATAACTTGCAGTATTTTATTGTGTCGTAACATTGTGATATAATCAGTATTAAATAGAGTTTCTGCAGAGATCTTTCCTACTCTTTATAATCCAGTTTTGCTTAAAGATATAAGAGATATTCCAAATAAATCCAATTAAACCTGTTACTAAAACAAATAGTTAATATATTTATGATCTCACATTTGTAGACAGAACTTCCATTAAATGTTGAGAAAAAGAGGATAATGTCAGATTTTTGTATGACATTTTCAAGTATTTATTTATTTATTGGAATTGGAGGTATATTTTTGTTTGTAGTGGCCTTTTTTTTGGGTTATTTTATTTATTTTTTTGTTGGCTTTTTACATTTCTAAAGGCACATTGGCAAACAGTTGTGATATCGTCCAAGCAATACCCCGAACCTACTTATAAAACCACAAAGCACTGCTTTTATGATACTGTAACACAATGCATTTAAATGTAGCACAGATTACCTGGATGTATCCTCACAGGTGGATTTTCCTTTAGATTGGCGACTTTTTGGTGTTTCTTTAAATACAAGACGCTTCCTCGGGGAAAAGCTCGACTCATTATCCAAATCTCGTTGTTACTGGAACTGTGCTGCCATTCTCATCTCCAACTCGGACCAGGAGAACAGCGTAACCCTCCTCCCGACATCTTTTTTTTTTTTTTTTTAACCCATCAGTCACTGTGATATGTACATATGACTGTGAGCGTGTGTCGGTGTTTGAGCGTAAGAGGTGGAACGTGTTTATCTCTGTACAGCGTGTGTTTGCGTGTGCGCTACCAGCGACTCTCCGACTGTGCGTGTCGAGATCTGAATGAGTTACACTTATTTGTGGTTTTTGGTTTGTACAGTGATACTGCATGTTTGTTATCAGTGAAGCTGGTTTCAATTAAAAAAAAAAAAGAAAAAAAGATGCACATTAAAAAAAAACAACATTAAGATGTGTTGCATGGATTTTTCTTTCTTCACCTTTTTGTGACCTCTTCTACTTTTTCCTCCCAGTGTCTCACATCAAGCTGAATTTTTTTTTATCAGAACACTCCTGTTTAGTCATTATCTGTTTATTTTTCTCCATTTGAGCTCTCATTTTCAACAATTTCACTCAAACTTCATCCCCAAGCACAGACACCAAAAAGCACATCTATAGATTAGTTTTACCATAATAAATTGTTGAGTTTTTTTCTTTCTTTCCCACAAGCCATTTCCCCCTGAAGCGCTGTAATAGGATATTGATTCAGCTCAGACAAAGTATGGAGCTACTTTCTTTGAGTTAGATGCCAGATAGCAGTAAATAAAAGCTCAGCTGAGAAGGAAACGGCAGTCAGGATGAAACTGAGGATTCTGTACAAAGAATGTTTAACTTCCTTTTATTGGTCTTTAATAAACGTGTAATTATTAATCTAAAAGGTTAAAAGCAAGTTGGAAGTTAATCTTCTGTTAATAAAAAAATGTGTCAAACAAATTATAGAATTTTGGGATAAATAATATTACTATACACTCTTTTATACTATTTATCTTTTACTGTAAAGCACATTGTGGCTTTAGCTTAAGAAATAAGCTTTAAAAATATGCTTTATAAATAAGGTTTATTAATTTTTTATTATTATTATTATTACATCATTCTTAATTTTGTTGTTTTACAGATAGTTGTGTAGTTATTGATGGGCAGTGCAATTATACAAATACACAAATATTCCCCCAACTTGGAAAAGTTGAAAGTTTTTTACAAACCCCAATTACAAATCCAAAATTTTGCCTTAATTACAATTAAATGATTTATTTGCTTTTCTTTAGCTCAATACATCAGTTGCATTAACATTTACCTGTTAGCACAGTGTTTGAAAGCATACCATGTTTGTTTGTGTTGCTAATAGCAACCTGATCACTCAGCACATTTAGAAAGCCTTTTGTTTCCAGATTCCGATTCCAATTTCAGAGGTTTGTAGCATTAAGCTTCAATGTCTGCGCTGCAAAGATGCTTTGACAGATTATTATGATTTCTGCTTTAATAAGTCAACAAAAGTTTTTTTCTAGCAGGCAGAAAAGTGTTTGTTAAAGTGCAACCCTAATAAAAATAAAAGTCAAACTCCTGCAGAGAAAACACAAACAGGAAGCTGAATAAATGCTCATACTGTTTGCCATACAGGCTGAGAAACATGGGATGACTAGTGTTTTAAATTCATCCTTCCTTACGTCAGACTCTTATGTTGCTTCTGATCATATGAAAAGTTTAATAATAACAGAAGTTATTTGCCACATCTGTTTTCTGTCATTTTAAAAAAAAGTTATTATATTTTAGATCAAATCTACTGACTTAAAATGCATAAAAGTTGCAGTTTAAACTAAATCCCTGGCTATGTGGTGAAGCATTTATCTGTTTGTTTTGTTTATTTAGCTGATAAACAAGCTCAGAGTCCCACTTGCATACATTTGCTGGTCCTGCAGAGACATGACAGAAATCGAAAGGTTGTAATTCATTGAGGAAAAAGCATAAAATCTGTTTAAATTTTAGTGTACGTGTATATTTTAACAGTTATTCATGAGCAGAACTTCCTCGTTAACACACCTGTCTCAAAATGCTCACCATTAAATAGACTCATACACATAAATAAGCCAGAATGATGTTCTTTGATTTTGTGGTTATGAAGAAAACATAAACAAAAACTTTTGATCTGTGATTTGGATGAATGTAAGAGAAGTTTCAGAGTAAAAGCTTTGTATGTGGGTGAGGGAGTTAAACTCACAAAAGATCCACTTTTACAGTTTCCTGTAAAAGTGGATCATCACATCTGGAACTGTGTGAATCCCTGAAGCTGAATGTAAAAGACTTGGACGTTAAAGAGGCCATTTCATACAAATTTCGGCACTTTATAGTTATTTCTTAAGTATTAACCAGTAATATGAAATATTTTATACCTAAAAACGTCAGGAAACACTGATTAACAGATCTTTCAATCTGTCTGAGTTAAAATTTGGGTGGTTCCAGCTCCTTCCGTCAGGCTGCTTCGTCAGCACCTTGTTCATATTCATTATTCGAATTTGCTGGACTCTGATTGGCTAACAAACTAGCCTATCAGAGCAAGGTATACTGTTTCCTGCCCCACTGCGCATGGCAACGTCAGACATCGTGTCTTTCTGTTTGCTACATTATGCTAACAGCTTTTAGCCAGCAGCATGCTAGGTGTGGTTTCAACTGCAGGAGCTGATGAATACTAACGAACAAAGGAGTTGTGATGAAACAGATACAGGCCGTTCGAACTTGGGAGAACTCGGGTTTTATCACCACCTGCGTAGTTTGAGAGATTAAAACTGAAAGAGAAGTTGTTGACCTGTTTTCACACCCACTATGAAGGTAAGAACACATGTGGAGCTAAAATATTCAACAGAAACCTCAGGAAAAACCGTTTTTAATGGAAAGGCCTCTTTAATGGTTGAGGTTCATTCAGCTGAAACAAACAGGTGTAAATGACAAGAATCCTGTTTTAATTTTTAATTCAATGTATTTGGGCTCTGACTCAGTGTTTTAGTACTTCATCCTGGCAGCTGACGGCTGCAGCAGTCGATCATTCACTGGCTGATTTTCCAACATTCCTCACTTTAGGATCTATTTTTTTCCTAACAAGGCTGACAGATTGAGACAAGTGTTCAGCAGTGATGTGATAAATGCTGTAATAACAGGAATGATTTGACGAGGGTGGATCCAGAAGTTTATTTAAACAGAACAAAATGCTTCACACTTGCATCAGCAGAGGTTTATGCATAGATTTTCACTCAAAAAATATTTCACACATAACTTTTTTTTAAAACCTCAAGATTTTCATAAACACGCTTCTTATTCTGACATTTTCTTTTCTGTGAAGTGGATCGTTTATATCTGACTTTTTTTTTTTAAACATTTGATTTGTTCCATATATCTGTGTCTGATGTCAAGGCAAAAACTGCACTGTACACTACAAGACTGTCCACGGTCAACACGATGGCTGCATTCAGTGTGTATGAAGATCTGAACAAAAATATATCAAAGTAAGCAAATGCAGAATGAACAGACGGGGATTTAGCAGCAGTATCAGAGAGACGGGATGAGAGCAGAAGCTTGGGGGGATCACTCATTGTTTTTAGGGACATTTGGACACCAGCTGATAAAACAAGTGAAGATTCTGGGGAAAAACTTATTGGATAACAAAAAAATTGAAACACTTTTATATTTCTGGCATCAAGTTTTAATCTGTGTTAATCTGATTTTAAGTCCCAAACAGTCTCATTAACTTGTGATTTAACGATTTAAAAGCTCCAGCGGGCAGTGCAGCGCATCACGTTCGTCAATCAGAGACTCAGTCCAGCGGGGGGACACGGTCCTCTGCGCTGGGACATCAAGGAAACAGGTTTGGCGAGTCGCTGACTACATGTTCTTGTACATGGAGCGATCTCTGGGGAGCTGCGGCTGATTTGCTGTCAGCTTCAAGTGGAAGTGGTAGATGGTGAGTGTGATGATGATGATTAGGCCCAAAATGAGGCCCAGAATGAGGGGGAGGGTCTCCTCCAGGTGCTCCCGCTGGTCGGTGATGCACTGGTAGGCTGATAAAAAAAGAGAGAACATCATAAACAGCACGCAGAGGAGACAGAGGACGATTCACCTTTAAAGACATGAATAAACAGACTCTCTAGGACGAACGGCAGGTTTGCTGTGAACTCAACAGTATGTTGAACATTTCAACACAGATGCGTTCAGGTGTCCGAGAAAAGGAGGACACCTCAACCTCAGCTGGCTGCAGAGTACAGCATGTACAGTATATGTAGTTTGAAGTTAAAGGTGTCCCTCCCTGTGGACGGCTGTGAGACACAGAGGGAGGCAGAGTTTGGTTCACAGCAGCTCGCGGCCGAGGGGATTGGATGGTTAGATAGAAGTGTTTCTATAAAAGCTGCATTCAGGGCCCAGATAGAACCGAGCTCATAAAATCCTAATGACTCCAACCCTTTTCTCTTTCCCCTCCTGCAGCGTCTCATCCAAACCCTCCGTTTCCTCATTTCATGGACCCCAAACTGCACCTACAAGCCCCCAGAGAGGCACAAAGAGACCCCCCCCCAAGGATTTCTCATTACCCTCATCATCTGTTGTTTTTTTTTACAATCTGAGCAGGAAAAAACCTTCTTAGTAACAAACATGGAGTCGTTTTATACCAAAGAATCATTCTGATCTTACGTGTGCTGAACATGAAGTCAGAGGCGATGTCGAAGGGCTGGATCTGGATGTCGTACATGGAGACTGTGATTCCCTTCTGGTGATCGCTGGAGATCAGGGTGATGGTCTGCTGAGCTGTGCACAGGTAGGAGCGTCCGGCTGGGGTCACCAGGACGGAGAGGCGGTGAGTGCTGGCTGTGTGCTTCCCAGCTGAAGACAAACAGGACAAAGGAGGACTGAGATTTGATCATTGATTTTAAATGTTAGTGTACTTTTTTTGTAGTTTCAGAATGAAATAAAAAACATCTATAATATAAAGTTTACTAGTTATAAAAGAAGTGTAGAAATATTTTGAATCTGATATTAAAAAACTTTATTGATCAAAGTGAAAATAATCTAAGACTGACGGTTGTATGCGTTGATGAAATGCGACGTCTCCGAGGTGTCATACACGAACTGGATCTTGCTGATCTTCCACACCTCAATCCCCTTGTCGCGGAGCTCCTGCAACACACATAAACACGCGCGCAGGTAAAGTCTCCTGCGTCTGAACCGTCAGTTCACGCTTCAGGTTTTTGGACGCCCACCTTGGAGAAGTAAATGCGGAGGACGTAGGCGTTATTCTTCCAGGAGATGTGGATCTCAGACTCGGTGCTTCCACATTTTCCCTCGATTTCCGCGTTACGGGGCAAAGTGAAAGCCGCCTGCTCCGTGATCAGCTGCAAAGAGACATCCATATACTGATTTTAAAAGTTCATGGATTGGATTGTTAAAAAAAAAAAGTGTTTTTAGCGAAAAAAAAAAATCATTTCTGTTTGATTAACTCTTCTTGTACATGAGTTTTGTTTGAGGATTTTGAGAGTCAGCAATCTGTAGCAGCTGAGGGAGCGCGCCCTTTTCTCTAGATTGAGCTTCTTACGCACTGAATCACAAATACACAGATGTTTATTTGTTTGTTTGTTTTTTACGTCAGCTATGCTGCACATTTACACACAGAGGATGTGAATAACTAATTAAATTGCAAAGCAATCCGCTTTCTGTGCGACAATTTTACGCTCAGCCACGAAACTCTTTAGCGAAAGAAGCAGGTTTTTGTTCTTTTCTTTTTAATCACGAGAATTAGAATGCACGAGGGGATTCCTTACATCTATGCCGTTGAGCGCGAGCACGTCATATGGCACGTTGAATTTCACAGCGAACTCCACCATCAGGCATGTCGTGCCGTTCTCCCGGACAGCGAAGATGGCTTTGTCCGGGTTGTTGGAGAGCCCGGACAGGTTCTCTCCCTCCTGCTCCGCCAGCACCGCGGACAGCACCAGAACACCTGACGACAGAGCAGAAACAACGTGGGGCAACGTCACCTGCACACTCACAGAAAAAAAAAAACATGCACAATCAGCAGAATGACACGACTGATCGGTTTGTCTGTAGATGACGGTCGCGTCTGTTTCCTCGTGAGAAGTTTAGAATTAGAAACCTGCAGCTTGATGGAACAACAGAACATCATCAAGAAGAAACTTTTCATTCTCCACGATGACGAAGTTACAACAGAAATGTGTCAACTCCTGGAAATGAAGCAACACGCGCGCGCGGCGGCGGCATGCACGCAAACACATGCAGTAGGTTCGTGCGCGTGCGCGTATACACACTGCAGTGAGTATAGTCACGACAACAGCACACGGGCTACAAACTCGCACACTCACGCGCTTACCGAACACACCGAGCAGCAGGAGCCAGGCGCTCTCCTTGGTGCTGAAACCGAGCCGTCCCATCGCTACCAGCTTCCCCGGTGCTGGAATTAAACAGGGGGGCCCGGACTGACTGGACAGCCTGCGCTGAACCCGGGTAAAGAACAGAGAGGAGGACAGACAGGGAGGAGAGGCGGAGAGAAAGAAAAGTGGGGGGAGAGAGGAAGCTGGAGGGGGTGGGGGAGGATTGCCTTTTCTTTGCGCCCAAAAAAAAGTCACGCTCAGATCATCGTGAATGCAGCAAACAAACGTCTCCTGGTTGAAAATGAGATCCGGGTTTGGCTGCAGAATCAAGGCGGTACCGAGGACTTTCGGCTGTCCAAACTGACCTCCCGCCACGTTGTCTGTCCAGCTGCGAGTCCTTCTGTGTATGAGGGACGTGACAATCCTCAAAAATACAGAAATATAAAGTCCTTTAAGTGAATTTGTCCTCCGAGACGGAGCTGCCTTCCGTTTCCCGCATTGATGTAGTCTCCATGTCTGCGGGAGCAGCCGCAGGCTCAGCTGGAATGATAAATGTCTGGAGGGAAACGCCGATCAACCACCCCGCCCCCCCCCCTCCAAAAGTCCACTCTTTATGGTCGCAGCTGCATGTGTGTGAGGGAGGGAGCTGATACAAATAAACTCAGATCTGAAATCTCAGTTTTTGGGATCTCAGCAGAAAAAAGACTAAATACCAGAATATTTCAGAATATTCTGTACAGAACTCACTTCAATCCACTCTGAGTACGTACAGTAGCTGAACGCCCCTCCCACTTGTGAAGGAGTAGTAATGTTTCTGAGCACGTGGGGGTTACAGACTGTAGATGAAGTTTCCAGCCGGAAGGTGAAGGCATCTTTACGCACGGCCGCAGTTTATTTTTCTTTCATGAGAAATTGAAGGTAGCCTATTTTTTCATTATAATCGTCCTTGTGCTTTGAATCAAATAGATTCTGGAAACTTTGGTCGCTTGGTTTAAAGATCCCCGAACCTTCTGAAAGTCAGCTGTGCGTCTAAAACTGTTTCAGTCAGCTGCTCGTGGCCTGTCGTCACTTTGAAGAGTTTGTGTTTCTGAACTGAAAGTCAAACTCGCATTTGACGGAGCTGATGCTGTCGATGCTGAGGGTGCTGTCCACCTGCGGATGTCTGGCAGCCTGCGGGAACGTTTCAGATCTCGGGATCCGATTTGAAATCAACACGTGATCCTGTTCCAGATCTTTAAGGTTGTTTTTAAAATCCGGGGCGGTGAATCTGCGAAAGAGTTTGTTGCTCAACAGTGAGAAACTTGTGGTAGCAGATGCGGCTGCTGGTGTGGTCAAGTCAGGAGGCGCAGCCGTGCATGGCGGCTCTCCGCGCCTCCATCCAGTTCTGGATTTACGTACTGGAGCGCGCTCCGGGGGTGCGGGGTTGAGCACACCGGTAGGTAGACTGCTTCTTTTCCTGTAATAACTGTCATTCAGTTTACAAACAGCTAAATGTTTCTCCTTTTCCCCGTCAGTCTGATGTTTACGGCTGATTGGAGTCAGTAAAACACCAAGGACAGACGGCGCGTTCGGTCCTGATGGGGTTCTATTGGGTTGTGGAGAGAAGAAGAGGGATTTCGGAACCCCTCGGGTTTGCACCAGAGATGGAAAGTGATCAACAGAAGTGTTCGGTCTCTCTTCTGGTTTAAGTTGCTGAGAGTTTTGGGTGCAAGTCCGCGGCGGAGGGACAGGAGTGAGTGCGCCTGAGAAGACCAGCTCCTTTGGACTCAGGAAGGAGCCACTATCTTCTCCTCTAAACTCCACGATGGAGTCCATCGATCGGAACCGGTTCTGCTTCATCCAAGGTTTTGTTTGCCAAACGGAATTTTGAACCCCTTGTGCACCATCGGACGTTTGCAGGACATCGAGTTTGTCTGCTAAAGTTCCTAAACTCTCCGGCGGCTGCGCGTCTCCATGAGCGCGCCCGTCAGCCTCGCGGCTCCTGTTGGAAATGTTAGTGAGCGCAGAGACGCACTGCTGGTGACCGAGAAACTTCGCCACTTCAACGGCGGAGTTCCCAGCCTTGTTTTGTCTGTCTAACCGGAGACCCAGCCGCTTGAAGGCTCTCACCAGGAACTCCACCACGGAGGAGTGACCTGCAGCCGCGGCGTACATCAGCGAAGTGTTTCCCCAGGAGTCCCCCACCTCTGGGTCCGCGCCGTGCTGGACCAGGGTCTTCACTGCGTCCAAGTAGCCCTTTTCACAGGCGTAACTGAGCGCGGTGCGCCCGTTAGCGTCCTGACAGTTAACACCGGCGCCTTTCTGGAGCAGGAGCTCTATGAACTTACACCGGGCCTGACCATCAGGCAGCAGAATGGAGGAAATGAGGGGCGTCTGTGCGCCATCAGTTTGGGAATCAACTATCCCTCCGTCCAGGGCGTCCAAAACAAACCGGGCCAGGTGGACTTTATCATTAGAGATCGCGTCCAGAAGGATCTTGGTACCCGTCAGTTCATCAGCTTTAGTCTTCAACATGTTTCTGACTCGGATCCAAACTATAAACTTGTCTGTAAGGCGCTTCCTCCGAGCGCGCGCTGAAATACAACCCCACCATCCTTATTATACAGACCATTAAAAAGGATGCTACCATGTTGCTGGGCAACAGAAGCATAATCACCAGGCTTTGTTCTTCTTTCTAATGAAAATACTTTATTTATAATGACAACAAAGAGCTCCAGCGAAGCCGCCGGGTGAATCCAGCTCACTTGTTGAATGTGAGAGAAAATAAACGCGCAGTTGCCTCCAGAAAACAAACCAGAGATTAAAGACTCACGTACAGAAACACAAACGAGCCACGGGGTCGTGTCCCACCTTACACCTGGATTTATTGACACACATACTATAAAACAGTATTAAAGGAGCTGGATATCAACAGTATTGTCATTGCTATAAGTTCAACAGTACAATATAAATACAAAAACACACGCACAGAATGTCTGTTGACAAGCTACAGTTCAAATAGAAAACAGAGGAGTTACAATCCAAACTAAGGAAAGAAATCAGGTTTGTTGCTCTGCAAAAATAATCTGCTTTTAGGACAAACGTGAGAACCAGAGGTTACATGTAATCACACGACGAAAACAATCGACTAGTGCAAAAAAGCCTAACATATTCATCTTAATCTACACATTATCTAATATATATATATAATATATATTTATTTATGTATACCTTCATACAAATAACCCCTTAATTTGGCATGTTATCATTCATAAAATAATTTAAACGTTCTAAGAGACACTGAGTGGCACGTCTGAAAGCGATGGATCGAAACTTTAAAAGCACTTTTACTCCTTTATTTCTGCAGTAGATATGTGGAGGTGAGAGCTTTAGTCATGTGGTGCAGATTAGGAAACACATAACAAATAACCCAAACAAGACAAAGAAAAAAATAAGCTAGTGCTGGATAACCCCCCCCCCCACCCACCCAAATCCACATAAAACAGCTGATTACAAATAAAATTACATACATTCCAGTAGAGTATATACAAAATACCCCATCTATACCATTTCCATGTATTACAGCAGAGTAAAACAGAATAAAATATGTATATTAAAAATACCTACAAGTGCTTTTGTCCCCTTATAAGATTTAATATGTTCACTGTGACTCTGGATCAGTTTGGTGGTGAAGGTTTGTGTTTCATTCTGCAGTGATAATCAGGACTGCATTCAATAATTGATCCTTTGAACATCTGCAGTCCTGTTACCCTGCTGGAAACAGTAATGCAGAGGACGTCGCAGGTTTTACGGTTCTGATCTCCTTCCACGGGGAAACTGAGGTGCATAAAGTGCAGTCAGGAGCCTAAATGTGGAGGATTTTAAAAATAAATCCTCAATAGTGTGTTCAGTTAGATGAGTTAAACCACCGTCAGCCTGTCAATACAAAGAGGGACTTACAAGGAATTTGGATTCATTTGATCAGAAAAGTTTAAAAAAATCTCAAACTTGAAGAGTTGGAAATGAAAAAACCCTAAATGCTCAAAACACATTAATCTAATGTGATTTTGAAAAAGTAGATGATTTCTAATGCAGGGATGAGTGATGTCATGAAGTGCTGACGATCTGCAAACAGATCCAAAAAGCACCACCGAAAATCGATTCTTTTTAAAATAATGAAATAGTTTGAAATATTTAGTAATTTAAAAAATAACAAATAAACCAAAAATTTGTGATAAAAATCAGGATTTTAGTGTAAAAAAAGTGATATTTTTGCTATGTCGCCCACCCCAGCATCGATGTTATTGCCTCTGGTAATAGGAATATTGTCATCAAGTTAAAACATAAAATTTACCACTTTTTGGTTTTAGTCTTGGATCAATTTTGTAAATCCTTGAGGGAATTTCTAAGTTGTTTATTTTTTTGCATAGTACATATGATTGTGGTGTGTACAACTAGGTAAACAAAGTTCAAATCAAATGTTTGCACATGGAAACTGTGTTTATCATGTCTGGAAGATAAAACAACAATAACTGGACTGAAAAATGGCTCCTAATAATGAATGTGAATGTTAATTACCCGTGATTTCTTTACGAGGCTCCAAATCAACAAGATAAAGATGCTGTTGAACAACAAGGAGTTGGGGGAAGAAGGGGTTCCCGCTCAGCCACAGAGCGGCATTTTCAAATACATTCTTAATAAAAAAAAACAGAACTTATAGTAGTGCACTGCTACATTTTTCATAGGATATTTCTGACAACCTATCATACACAAAGTGCTCAGGACAGGACTGTGTTGTATTCAGTGTACCTCACAAAGATTAAGCATTTTTGTTGATTAAATCTAGTACACACTCTCCCCTCTTCTATACTCAGAGAGTTTATTGAAACCGATATAAAATAAATAAATAAAATGAACATCTGCTTTATCTGTTGAATGAATGTGCTTGTTTCCACCAACAGCTGAAGCTTTTATTGTTATAAAAAGCAGACATCTTTGATGAGGATATCTTAGATACAGCAGGAGAGGTTATGTGTCTCGTCATCTGTGAGGTAACCCTTCCTGTCCCCATCAGTGGTGAAGCCCATGTTGAACATCGATAAGCGGCGATGGCTCAGTGGTACGGAGGTGGTAGATGGGGTAAAGGTGCAGGAGACATCAAGCATGTCAGAGGAGAAAGAGGCGGGGCTTTGGTGTGTTTGTGAGTCAATATTAGGCGGTTATTGGTTGGACAGTGATGCTGGGAGGATATTCCTCTCTGGACTGTAGAGGGTTTCCTGCAGCATAGTGTTTCTGCACCTGTGTGTGTGTGTAGATGTGTACATATGGGCTTGTGACGCAGCCTCAGTTGCTCAGACCACCGTGGCAGGTCTGTGGTCCATCTCCTCCTCCAACTTCACCATCTGCTGTATGTCCTTGGCCTTTGAGGAGATGAAAACAGGAAGTTAGACTCAGACACAAACATGTAACACGCCTGTGTGAGTGGAACGTAACTAATACATGATTATCCATCTTTTCCTAACAATTTCTAAAGTTTATGATTGACACATAGATCCTGGGCAATATCATGTTCATCATGTTATCAATATAAGAAAACTGTCTGTCTCATGCTTAGCTGGAGTGATAATTGTCACAAAATGTCAGCAGATGGACACTGTCGCATGCTATGAATGTAAATGATTGTGAGCTGGAGTGAAAACGTAGCACGTCGGGGAGTGAGCTGGCTGTTTTTGCTTTGTAATGGCCGTTGAGTCACGATGATAAATGAATCAAGATGCTAGCTGGCACGCACGACACGAGCTGCAGACTGAAAAATGCTTCTCACAATAAAAGAACAAACAAAGAATCGCGTTCTTTTTAACAGAAAATCGTGCAACCTCTCTGAAACGCACGCATAACATCTGCTTTAATTAACAACAGATCTGAAAAGGTTTGGGAGAAACTTGATTGATTCACTGGCACAAAGCTGGTATCAGAGGTAGAGATGACAAAGATGGAGATGCCTACCTTGAACCTGTTTGTTTGCATGGTGTGATTTCAAAAGCTGAGCCGGAAGAAGCAAATCATATTCAAAACAAAAAGAAATGTGCATACATGTTAGACATGTACAAGTATTGTGACTGATGGCAAAACAAAATGCAGAAATGGAGACATGACGTCACAAACCAACTGCACATCTATTAATACTTTACAAAATACAGAGAGAACAGCAGGAATCTAGAAAATGCAGCTGGAATAAGTCTCCGTATCAATTTTGGAATAATTCATATAACATTTACATCATCTGAGATTAAAACTGCTGCCTTTGTTTTGTGAATAATTTGTGTTTTTAGGTTAAAAGTTCCACCTCTTCCTGAAACGAGTGGTTTTTACCTGCTCGTTGTGCTTCTCCAGTTTCTCCAACTGCTCCCTCTGATTTTTCTCCAGCTGCTCCATCTCCTTCTGATGCTTCATGGCCAGCTGCAGGACAAAAATGTTAATATTCAACTGTTTTTTTTTAGTTTTTTTAGGTGAGTAAATAAAAACATACCCGTTTCCTTTCATCCAGGAACTTCTTGGTGTTGCTGCTGTTTAACTCTCGAACTCTCCTGAATCACACAACAAAGACAACGTAAGGAAAGAGTCCTGTTTCCTGTTCCTGCTGTTAGCAGAGACCCACCTCTCTCGCTCCGCCTTGTTTTTGATGCTTTTATCTTGACTGATGGCTTTACTGTTTTCCATGGATGTCTTAGCTTGGTTAGCTCGCATCTCTTTGCTCTGCCTAACAATCAGAGGAAAGTCTCATTTTTAGGAACGTGTGCAGGTGAGTATACAGTACACGTGTGGCGTGTGTGTTTCAGACCTTTCGTGAATGAGCTTGAGCTGGATGGTCTGCTGCTCCTGGACGCTGGTTAGAAGCTTCTTAAGATGTTCACACTGCTGTGTGACATGAATGTCCTTCATCTCCTGCTCCTCACCTCGGTGACTACTGATCAGCTCGGACCACTCCTTAGTGTGCTGTGCTGTGATGTCCTTCACCTGCACAAACACACACTCAGTGTTTCTAACCACGTGAAACTCTTACAGCCGCTGACTGTGGAGACGGAACGTTCTGGTACCTTTGCTTTATGATCAGTAACTAGCTTTTGGATCTTGTCTTCCGTCTCCTTTTTCAGCTCTTGGCAGTTGTTCTCACTGTTAATAAACCACATGTATGAGTGACAGTCAAAAAGCATCCAGGAGATTACAGGAGATTACAGGAGAGGAGGGATTAATCCACTGTTAGAATCTGAGTAACAGTTTGGTAACTTTCTCTTTGAAGAGTTTGCGTTATGTAGCTCAAATATGTTTTAAGCAAACAGGATGTGCATGATCAGACATAGTAATATGTCGCATGAAATAAAACGCAGCCATCGGCCCTTTATCATGACGTCTGATGGTAAATAGAGATATAAAGTATTAAGAAGAAAGTTTACATTTTTTCAGAAAATTGACATGAAAGAGGATGAAAGATACTGGAGCTAAAATAACGTTGCTATAGAAACTGGATGTTTCTGTTTAAATCACTTGATCCTCTCTTACCCTCGTTTCTTGATGGCTTTTTCTAGAAGTTTCTCCTGGGACGTCTTCTCCTTTTCATGAAGGGACACCATCTTGTCCACTTGGGTGCAATGAGCTTTCTGCATCGCGTTTTGATCCTGTCCAGTAGGAAACACCAAAATGTTATTTCTTCCACACTAACTGAATTCTACCTCACATCAAGAAACTATCACACAGCTGAGTTTGAGGCAACAGCAGAACTAAACTACAGGTGATGATTCAAATGATTTCACATCACTGTTCTACAGCGAAAAAATTAGCAAACCTCCATTTTTATTCAACCAACAGATGTGTCTGGATGATGATAATGAAGGAGGCTCTACAAACAAGCAGCACAGTCTCTGTGGCGAGCGCCGGACAAAGGAGAACTTTAGCAAGTCTAATTTCTTCCTAAACATTCATGGTGAGGAGGTTTTTTTGTGTTTGCAATGGACTGATTTTGTCTGTGTGTGCAGGCAAATAAAACGGTGTGAAGCTGCGGCCAGCAGGAGATGAAAGGCTGCAAAGTGGCCTTTGTTCTATTTCAGGTCTCCTCAGCATCAGGACCATCAGGACGACGTCTCTGCATCACCAACACACACACGAGTCTGCTCTTAATGAACCACCTACCTTTGTGTGCTTCTTCTTTAGAGTGTTGAGCTCCTTTTGTTGCTTTTTTATCACTTTAAGGTAAGTCTGCAGCGGGAGAGACAGATGGGAGTTTTCAGCAAACGGGAGCTCAACACCATCATAGTTACTTCCATCAGCTTCTTTATGAGGTTGTTTTATGCTAATTGTTAGTCTGAGCATCATTAAATCAATATAAGAGCAGCTATTTTTCTATACGCTAAAATGATCATAAATAACATATTTTTTTCAATAAGTTGTGTTGTAGATTAAATTACAAACCTTCATTTGCTTTAAGTCGTCAATGCTCACGTTAGGCACAAGAGCAGGATCTAAAACAGCAACAGAAGAAAGAATTTAACTTCACACAGCTCACACAGCATATGTTCATGATGTCGGGTTGTTTACCTTTCTTTGTTTCTGTTGTGTTGTTGTTGATAGAGTTGGAAGTCTGAGCCATTTCAGAGCTGGATTGTTGTGTCACATTGACCTTCATCGTGTCTCCTTTTCCTTTTCCCTTCTTGTCGTTCTTGGAGCTTCCGCTGGGAACATCTGCGATGTCATTCTAACAGAAAACGCAGCGTTTAGATGCAGGATTCTTATGTAAGAGGGTAGTTTCTGTTCGTTTGTTTACCGTGTCAATCCCGAGAGCCTTCATCTGGTCAGCTCTCTTCTCTGCTATGGTCAAAAACTTCTTGGGGTCTGACAGAGCATCCACGATAGCTGCAGGACAGCAAGAATATTTAGTAAAGTACTCGACAGTAGAAGTTACAACCAAAAGGAAATATGTTTAACTGAGAGAGAGAGAGAGAGAGAGAGAGATCTTCTAGAGGAACGTTAATGCTAACGTTTCCCCACTGCAAGCCTCTCGGCTTTATTTAATGGCAACTCAAATTGTCCAGCTCATTTGTATGCTTGTGCCTCTACTGAACTGTCTGCAGATTTACTGTCATCATCATTTGCGCCGTGCCATTACTGCAAATGTTAAAGCTAACCCACCCAAGGCAGAAAATAAGCTCAGGCTTGCCGTGCTTTCTACTCTCCCCTCCCTAAAGGCCGTTTTATCAGTTATTATCAGTCACGATCGTCTGAGAGAAGTAAAACGTAGCATATCTGTACAGGAAGTATACTGTATGTAAAAACATCAAGCAATACATGCATGGAACGATGCATCGCTGCAAGAGTTCCTGCCCTACTCTCACCTCCAAAACCGTCGGGTACGTAGGTCTTGAGGATGATTTGACAGAAGACTGTAGGCAACGACAGGGGCTTGTTGCCTTCGTTCCTCAGGGAGATGTGGCGGTAACCAGCCTGCAGGCCGTCCAGAGGCAGGATGCGCTGCCCGATCAGCTTGTTGTTGTCGTCGTAGACTGCAATACGTAGCACTGCCAGATCTGGTAAGATTACCTGCGAGGGAGGGATGCAGGGAAAAGGTAGGTGGGAGGGAGAGGAATGCAGAATTATTAATTATTAAATTATTTGGCAGACAGTGCAGAGAAATAATTGCAAAAAGTTTGGAATGAAACTGAAGGGAAAAGAACTGCAGTGACAACTGATGAGGCCTTCTTAAAGGAGACTGGTGCACACATGTACTTCAGATGAAACACCAGGGGAAGGAGATAACTGAACACACTGGGAGGAGGATAATTAAAAGGAAGACGTGGAAGGTAAGAGATAGTGCTGAAGAATTATCACTACAGATGAATGGTTGAAAGCACCATCTGTGTGTACACTCACACTTTCTTTCCCAGTCTTGCTGATACGTGTGTGTGTGTGTGTGTGAATGTTGCTGAGGTGTATTGTTTGCTCAGTCATTTTGACAGCAGTGTGTGAGATTTGTGCGTCAGGATTTGCAGACGAGTGTGTGGATGTGAGACCAGAGTCTTGCCAGCAGCTCTGGTTACGATGCCCTTCTTTGATAGCGCTGTGTAAGTTTATGTATCTGTGTGTGTGTGTGTGAGAGGAGCAGCACTGCGGCAGGCTGTGATGGATGGAGTGTGTTAGGAAGCTGGAGTCACAGTCATGGCTGAGAGACTTCTCATTCTGCTGAGAGCAGCACATTCTCCCTTTATTTCTCTCCTCCATCTCCAATTATTTTCCCTTCTCTTTATTTCTCCGATTGTTTTTTTTCTTTGTCTCTGTGCTCGAACACAAACCACCTGTTCAGTTCCTCAAATCACTGCAGCAGGTTTTATTTTAACATTAACCTTCTTCTCTCTTTTCATCTTCTCTTCAAACCTTCTGTAGTTTCGATTGTTCAGATATTAAATTTAAATATTTTACCTTAATGTATAGTTTAAATTTGAATCTATCAATTATCTTTTCTTCATACCTTTCTGAAAACAAATGGCTCCTCATTGTAGGCGGGGTTCAGTCCATTGTTCATCACCATGCGTGTGCGGAACTCTTTCCTGATGGTATCAGTCGGCAGCCCGTACATGTCCACCTCAACGTATGTGCCAATTTTCTTGTCAGACAGAAACTGTCCTGAGAAAACCTAAAATGAGCAAAATACAACATTATTTTTTCTTTCTAATAAAACTTCAGAGAACCAGTTGTTTGTCCCATGGGACAGAAATGAATAGAAACTGAAGACATTTGTTTTTCTAGGGAAATGAAGTGCAACACAACCAAACCTGCACGCTGCAGGTTGCTGCGATGACGCCATCCACCGGTGTCTCAGAGAATGGGTCGAACGTTCTGTCTGACCGTCGCATGAAGTCCGGTTTCAGCAGGTACCTGATACACACAAACAAACATCCAGCACATTAAAATCAACTGAATACTATTTTTGTGGAGCAGAATCTAATAGTTTCATGTATTTCTGCTAATCTCTGTATGTGTCAGCAGGAGTAATAAGATCCTCCATTTCTGATGATGATTGTCTGTCAATGACTTAAGACTCTCCACATACAAGATTTCCAGCATTAGCAGTGAAATCCCTGCCCTCAGGGACAGTGACAGAGCCGAGGGATGAGACGGCAGCGAGAAGAAGAGATAAATGAAGGCAGAGTGGCGAGAGAATAGGAGCGTCCTTTATAAAAGCACTTTTCTGGCTGATAGTAGCTAGTGGCAATAACTAATGAGATGAGACAAGTTGTAATTGATGATCCTCAGAGAGGAGAGGGATGGAAACAGAGTGAGGGGCTGCTCTCACCCGCATGAGCCGTTGTACTCAAACTTCCCTTGGTTCAGCTGCATGGCCAGATCTGAGACAGAAAAAAAAAAAACAGAACATGTTTTACATTTAAATAAACAACATACAAAGAAATTAAATGGCAAATCTTTGTATATATTGTCTGAATTTCTCCTTGTTGATTTCCTCTCAGACAGACTCTCCAGCTCATGTGAGACATGCCTCGAGCTCTGCACCCCCCCCACCCAAAACACACACAGGCCATATGGTCTGACCCCTCAGGCATCTAGACAGCAGCTATTTATCAACGGACATCAGTCGCAATTCAGATGTGCATGTGTGAGTGACGCCTCCCTACCTGAATACTTGAGAGGTTGAAATAAATACGTTTGTAATAAAAATAAAGTTATTCTCATTTTTTATAGTGTTGAATTATTTACTACAATCTGACATTCATAATAATCAAAATTATTTCACGTATAAAAGTAGTAAAACAACAAAGGTCAATAATCAAATTAATAATACACTTCAAATCCATAATAATAACAGGTAAATTAAAAAAAATAAATATCATCTTATTTGATGAACTTGATACTGATAGAAAATGTTGACATTTTTGTCAAACTCCAAACATTAACTTCCCTGACTGACGATGGCACATAAGTCTAGCATGATGTTTGGTTACGAGAGATCAGAACTTATACAATCATATGTATGTAGTAGTATGAGGTTAGAAGTCCCGTGTTGCGTGCAGCTTTACCCGGGGTCTGGAAGTTGAGCGAGACCATCTGGCATCCTGCGTTCCAGAAGATCTGAGGCATGTAATTACTGGAGTCCACCCTGCCTCCTTTGGGGTAGATACGGCTCATCTGCCGCTTGTTGTAGCTGCACTGATGCTCAGGAAAATTTCAAAAAACATTGAAAGAGCATGTGTGTTCCTGCACATGTGTGTGGGAATGAACTGAGTGCTTGTGCATTTCTGCTTCAAACAGACTGCGAGGTTATTTTTAGTGTCAACAGATTGAGTCAAGCTGTGGAGAGAAAGAACGAGAGGAAAAGAATTCGGCACAGAGGATCAAAACATCCTCTTTTACAGAAACAATAGAAAATTACAGATTTATAAATGTATGGAATTCATATTAAAACTCTCAATTTAACAAACTGTAAACAGAAATTTGGACTTTGGGCAGGAGGTTCAGCACATTCACAGGTTTCCACTTCCTGTATCAGTAAACTAAAAACAAAGTGATGTTAAAACCCAAATCATGTTTCTCTCTAACGACACAATAACCTGAACAAGCCTTTTAATCCAAACGAGCTGTTGTTCATGCAGCACAAATAACTGATTTAAATCAGTTCTAAATAACTTTCCTGCAGTCGTGTCTCAGACGGCCGTTGCTAGAACCGGTGTTCTGCCAAAATATGCTACCTGTTGAGATGTGCTACCGATTCCTTCTGCACATGTGCCGTTCTACAGTCTTTAATTTAATAAACAGATTTTTTGTTTATTTTTATTTCTATATTTTTCCATAAATACATTGTACCTATCAAATAAATTCTCCCAGGACAGAAACACTAAATATGATGTTATTTTTACTTTATTTGGATTTTCAGAGCAACAGGCAAATGTTTGGACACACCCAGAGGAGAAGGACCCAACAATGGCCGCCAAGGACCCAGAGGGCTTTTATATAGAAAATATCAGGGAAGGATCATAAAAATATGTTTAAATAATTAACAGGACACACTCACCATAAACAAGAATACTGTATAAACTTCTAATGACATCTCATTATGAAATAAGTTGTTACTTCGTACTATGGAAGCAAAAATCACCAGAACACCACTTCCTACTGCGACCTGAATTGCTGAAGTTATTTAGTCTATTGTAAAACCACTGAAGGGTCCAGAGTGTCTGATGTGAAGCTGAACATGTTTTTCGGTGAGTATTCATTTAGACAAGTTTCAAAACTGTAGCTTAAAGTTTTAAAATGTATTTGCTTTAAAAAATCCGGGGACCATTAACAAAATAAACCCTCCTACATGAATATTATATAACTCTTCTAACTGACCCTGCTGACATTAAACTCACAGGAGGTATCTGTTTCCTCTTGCTGACTCTGAACAACATCTTGATACGAAACAAATATTTAGTTAATTTGAGGGAGTGTGTATAGAATATGGATATATTGAAACAAAATGAGACAGTTTGTCTCAGTTTTCATTACAACAGTTATGACACGTCTGACCAAAAATTACTAAAAACTTTAGTTATCAACGATTCTTTATACATTAATTAGAAGGACAATTTCTTAAACTACAGGCTGCAGTAAAATCCCACAAGCCCACAGATCTTTAAACTTCTTCAACGAAACTTCTAAACATGATGACACGCGTGTTTCAATGTAAATGAAAACACATTTTATTTTATATCAAACTAATGAACTCTAGTTTCACAGCAGCTCAGAGGATACTTGACGAACTCGATGGCGTTGGTCTTCAGATAACCGAGACCGACGGATTCGTTAAAGGACGACATGTTATGGTGGATGTTTCTCTCTGAAAGACATGAAAAGAAGATGAAGTGATTTTGTTTCATTTTGTTTCAATATGAAAGAAACTAAAAGTAAAATACAAACAAGAAGATACTCTCACCCTCCGCCACATCAAAACCCTGGAACTTGACAGGCTGTGCATAGTTGACCATGGCTGAGAGATACGGGTGGATGTTCGTGGTGGCTGACTCGTACTGATAAGATGCTATTAGAGCCTCCTCCGAGTCTTCTGCCACGTCGCCACTCTGCACGCGAGAGGAGCGTACATAAGTTAAAGACATGCGTACAGCAGAGGTGTGTTTTACATTTGGTGACATTGGCAGGTACTTGCTTTCTTATTATTGTCTTGATCAGATGCCTCGGAGATATCTGTGGCATCTGTCGCTTCAGAAATTTCTGTCACTTCATCATCAGGTACCTGGAAACAGACGAGTTACAAATACAAAATGTGTGATCATAAAAAAAATGTAAACCATCTGGTAAATGATCAGAAATACTTCTGTGTTTCTGCTGCTGTCTTATATCATATAAATGGATAATTGGCACCACCAACTGCTTTTTATCTGAAATATAAGTTTAGAAGAAAAAAAACAACAACATTGTGGTACACACAGAACAATAGACTAAAAACAACATTTAAGAGGATAACTTAAGCCAGAGGTTGTTTGTTAAATTAGAAACGCTGCCAAGCAGCTCATTTTCCCCAAAAGTGATTTTGCAATGATAAAGAATCCTTCTACACCTCATGGATCCAGACGATGATCCAGCTCACTCCCACAATCAAATCAAAGAGACATTCTGCCATTTCTAAACAACCCTAAATGTTTCATCCTTCCATTTCATCCAACAGTTCATGATAGAGTCAAATTATATTGTTAACAATAAACAAACAAACAAATTATCACAAAAAAGATGTAAGCTGAAAAGAAGACATATTTAAAGTCACAGAACATTCTACATCACAAAAAACCCATAAAAATAAAACACAGGTTCAAGTTCAACATTATTTATGTGACACAATTATTGGCTGAAGTTTCATAACTACTGCAGCTTTAAAGGACAATATGTAAAAATTTTACAGTGAAATATTCACATAACAGTTTAATGTCCCACCGATGTTGAAAATAAAGTCACATTGTATCAGATCTGGATCTCAGTCGGCTGGGTGGTCGCTTGTTTCTGTCATATTAAAAACGCTATCCTGGACCGGAATCATTATTTACACGTCCAGACTTCCTGGTTTCATAACAAACTGCATGTGAGTCTGCAAGGCTGCCAAGTCTTCAACACAAGCAGCTGGAATTCCACAACGAGCAGCAGCAAAAAGTAAAAGAAGCAGCCCTGAGGTAACTTGTAGTAAACATAAGAAACCTCAACATCCTTCTCTGTAAATACAAACAACTGAGCAGCTGCACACTTTGTACAGACGTAGTTCATGAGATGGGGCGTTCAAACACACTTAGGAAAACTCAACGCTGAACAAATAGACCTTCAGACATTCCCAAAAATTGAACAAATACAAGAGAAACAAAATGAAGATCAACATCAGAACTGGCAACCCAACAGAAAAATCAGGGAGGGAGGGGGGGTGAGTGGCTGAGAGCGGACAGGTGTTTTTCTACATGAATACTTGGATTTGACGACGAGGTCTAATTCTTACATACTGTACCTTTAAGCAAGATCACTGAATTTGATTAGATTAAAATCATTTTAATTTCACAACCTATATACGCTAAAATTTCCCCCAAAAACATCTGGTTTCAAAATTGAGACTGAAGCTCTAAAAACATTTAAACTTGCCTTATTAGTGTCAAACAACACGTTTGTATGTGTTTCCTACTAGAGAACATCTTCCTCATATTATTCTGGTTCAAGCTGTTTCCACTATATGCATCCCTACACCTCCACAGCTGCTCCCATCCTCATGCTGAAGCCTCCTCGGCTCATCTGTCTCCTGACCCCAGAGCCCGCTTCTGATTTTAGGCTTTCAGGTCACTGTTGATCCATGACTTGTTCAGGAAGATGGTCTTTTCAGCCTGAGACAAGGTTCGTGTATATTTTTATGTTCATCTTTAGTATATCTTAGCCACAGTGAAATTACTCAAAACATGCTAACAAACCTGATTCCTGTTGGAACATCAGAAAATTGTTCAAACTAAAGTTTAACAGATATGAAAACGAAAGCCACGAAAAAAACCTACTTAGCAGAATGTGAAAGTGAAACAGTGAAGTAAAGAAATCTGTTTTACTTTGTGTCTAATAGTGGAAGTCTAAACTCACCTTCTTGATGCTGTTGCTTTGTTCCTCCTCTCTCCCTGAGCTGACAGCGTTACTCTGTGAAACACTGTTGGTTTCTTTCTCACTAGTTGATTCTGAAAGAATGCTGGGCGCCTCCGAATTCAAATCCTTCTCCTCGACTTCTTTTTCTCCTACAAACAAACACAAAATGAAACAAGTCATTCATTTCTTTGAATGGTAATATATTATCCATTTCCAAATGTTTTAAATAGATAATAAAGTAAGTTTTCTTTGTTTTAATCAGTAGAAGCATTTGGTCAGACCAGTTTTAACATCAGACTGCTGACCGTTCTCTGTGTCGTCCTCTTCTCCCATAATAATGGCGGGAGTGTTTGTTTCTCCTGCTTCCATGTGCTTTTTCAAAGACTCAAGCTGCCCTGTGTCGCACACACACACACACACACACACACACACACACACACACACACAAACACTTATTAAAACACCAATACAGGAAGATGTGAACAAGTCTACAACTAATTTCTATCGATACACGTACTCTGCTCAACTTCAGGTTTTAAACGTTTGTTTTTGATCAGGATTTTTCTCTTCAGGTCATTCGGGGAAGGTAAAGGGCGTCCAGCTTCGAGCTGTTGGGAGAAAACAGAAGAATTTTATTTTTATGATAATCTGTGTATAGACTCTGAGGAGCGGTACGCATCAGAGGAAGACAGAGAACACTCACCGAGTAGTTCTCAAGAGGCTGTTTGAGGAGGAGGTCCCCAAATGTTTCCTCACAATACTTGGCCATCTTGTACTGCTGTAGTTTACTAGTTAACATGTATTAAACACATTCAGTGTACAGATACAACTGTGTTTAAAATATCTTTACAGATAATCCTAAAAAGGAGTTAACAGTGTTGGATCTTAGTGATTGTACCTGCAATGATTTTCAAATGATAAAATGACAGGGTAATCAGATGTGACGAACGCCGTCTCCTTGATTGCTTGGATGACGTCCTGTTGGGAAAGAAACAAGATAAAAACAGACTGTATGTATATTTATATACATATATATATTATATATATTCTACAGCTGCATAGTTGAGTCCATCCTGACCAGCTGTATCACGGTGTGGTACAGCAGCTCTACTGTTATGGACCACAAACGCCTGCAGAGAGTGGTGAAGACTGCGTCTAAGATCACCAGGACCCCCCTTCCCTCTCTGCAGAGCATCTACCAGCACAGAGTTCACAGGAGAGCTGCCTCCATCATCAAAGACCCCACCCACCCTCAACATGGACTGTTTACTCTCCTCCCCTCAGGCCGGAGGTACAGGAGTGTGAAATGCAGGACCAGCAGACTCAGAAACTCTTTCTTTCCCTCAGCCATCAGACTCCTTCACAATTAACAGCAGACAGGAGTCTGTAACATAGTACATTTCCACATACTGTAACTCTGTCAATGCACCTTATTACGACTTAGTATTTTTTTTTTTT
>SSNP01000039.1:1061640-1087479 GCA_006937955.1 Pachypanchax playfairii | reverse complement strand
TATATTATATATATTCTACAGCTGCATAGTTGAGTCCATCCTGACCAGCTGTATCACGGTGTGGTACAGCAGCTCTACTGTTATGGACCACAAACGCCTGCAGAGAGTGGTGAAGACTGCGTCTAAGATCACCAGGACCCCCCTTCCCTCTCTGCAGAGCATCTACCAGCACAGAGTTCACAGGAGAGCTGCCTCCATCATCAAAGACCCCACCCACCCTCAACATGGACTGTTTACTCTCCTCCCCTCAGGCCGGAGGTACAGGAGTGTGAAATGCAGGACCAGCAGACTCAGAAACTCTTTCTTTCCCTCAGCCATCAGACTCCTTCACAATTAACAGCAGACAGGAGTCTGTAACATAGTACATTTCCACATACTGTAACTCTGTCAATGCACCTTATTACGACTTAGTATTTTTTTTTTTTTACCGTCTACCTCATGACACTTCTTTTGCACAATATTCACTTGATGCTGAATGTTGCACAGTTAATGTAGCACAATGCACATCATGTACATAGTTATAACTGATACTGATACTTATATTTACTTATATTTTACTTATAGTTTATATTTATGTTTACTCTTTGTATGTTCTTTTTAAATTAGTCTTTTTATATATTCTTATATTCACTTTTTGAATATTTATGGCATTCAGTGTGGACGGCAAAGTAAGAATTTCATTGTACAGGGAAACCTGTTTCCTTACTGTGCATATGACAATAAACACTTTGAATTGAATTTGAATTGAATATGAAAGAGTGTAAAGAGAAGCCCTGACATGTAGTAACACATTAACAACACAAGAGGGCAGACAAACATTAACTCAGCACGTGTTGTCAAACATGACAGAGATCTTAAAGTATCACAGCAGGGGAAACAACCCATGAACAGAGATTTTAGTTAACTTTAATTTAAAATAATAATAAATATATAGTTCGGATCTCTCTGCTTGTGTTTGCTTGTAAGCTAAGTAGGTGTTTATTCCTAAAACATTAGGACATTCTGTAGATCACTGCGTTTTACCTTGAACAGGATGTCAGTGCACATGGCCTTGCCGTGAGTTATGATTGGTTCCTGGTCTTCTCCTTTGCCATCCCAGCAGTCTAGCTCAACACACCTGATCAAAAGCAAACAGACAGCCCACTGGTAACATACTCAAAAATAAAATACCTAATTATTATTATTCAGCTTCTTCACGTGGGTATTATTCTGTTTGTGTTCACAAACAAATGCGGGATCTGTTACATGATCGTTGTGCTAAAGCAACACTCTCCACCTACATACCTGCATCCAGACAGCAGGACTTGGCGGTACATCTCTACTGACGACTTCCCTCCAAACTGTCTTCCTGTCAGGTAGGTGTTGTGGGAGGAGCTGATGAAGTAGTGAGCCAGTGACTGGTCCATGTCTTGGTACAGTTCCAGTCGATCCAGGAACACTGGAGCATTTTCGTCTGACATTAAGTACCGACAGAACCCGTCACTGGACATGCGGCCTTGATAAGACAGGAAGAGATAAAAAGGTGGAACAGTCTGAAACGGACCTGAGTGATGGTCAAAGGGCAGAAGTTTAAATATTGTAAATGTTTTAACAGTATCTGATGGGAACAAACTACACCAGCAGGTGGCAGCAGAGGATAAAATGTCTCGGGTTTTTGTCCATGAGTCTTTTTTACCTTTCTTTTTCAACTCTTCATCCCTCTCATATTTCTCGATGATCTGCATGGCTCTTTTGGGATCGTAGAACGGAAACAAAATCTCGTTTAACCTTGGGTCACGTTGGTTCTGCGTAGCGAAACACAAACGTACACATGCATCACATGGACACCGGCTACAGTTGCTGCCAAACACAAACCAGATCTAGAAGAAACATCTCAAGCACTGGCAAACAGGATGAAACTCAATCTGCCATTTATGTTGACGTTTTTAAAACATGCAGTGAAAACAGTTCTTAATGGCTTGCATAACAATCTCATTATTAATTTTATATATGTGATAATTACATGTGAATTTCAAATACAGTACTAAATAGATGTGATGGAAAGGATGTAATTGTATTTGACATTAATAATTTCATTGTAATTTTGAAGTAAACGATTGCTTTAAATAGAAGGAATTTAGGTCACAAGATGCAAAAAAAACAATAAAAAACTATGAGAAACACTAAAACATGCAGTGTTACAATGATGCATTAAAACAGGGCAGAAATTTGTGTTGGAGGGGTTCAAAGCAGCTGAAACAAAACAGCAGCATCCGAACATCATTAATGGTACCCGCTCTCAGAGCCAGGAGGGCATCAATCTGACAGGAAGCTGCACAGACGTGACCCAACAGAAGCTGCATTGAGCAGGTATTCAGCAACATGGAGCAGGACGTCCACAGAACACACAGACACACAGCAGGAAACTAGATGAACCAAGCAAGACGCAACAGGATGGAAACCTCTACCTTCCTGTTGTCATGGCAACACCAATCAGACACTGGGAGGCAAACCTCGCTAGGGAGAACACGAGCAAATGGGATGAGAGAGGACATGCAGAACAGGCTAGCTGGTGAAAGTTGCCCTTACAGGCTAACAGACAGCAAAATATTTTAATATTACTAATAATTTTAATGATGGCTGCCAAGCTGGAGGGCAACTTCTACCCTGAGCGTGATGGGAGGAAGACAGGGGAGCTGCAGGAGAGGGGAACGCTTAAGCCAATACACAGAAAAGTTAATAAATGATAAAGAGCTTACTTCATTCAGAAAGCTGACTAACTGGTCTACAGTTAAATAATCAGTTTTGTTTCCATTGCTGCAAAAGAATCAATTAGAAAAAAAATAAAGTTATGTTTCTTAACAGAGACATCCTTACAGTCATTCAGACATTCGGTTAAAATAAGAGCAGCAGTCTTGATGAGGAGAAAAGTTCTGCGTTACACTTTTAGTAAAAGTATGGCTGTAATTTCTCCTCGTTTTTATCAACGTTGTTGAAGCAGGTTAGGTTGTCCAGGCGTAGTTAGTGCAGCAGGCGCAGAAACATTTGTCCCAATTAATAGTTCAATCTTTGTGTCGCTGCAACTTTATTTCACAAAACATAAAAACTGAAGAAATCTTGTGTTCTATCATTACTTCTAGTGTTCAAAGAGTTTAAACATAAAAAAGTACAAACGAGGAATCAGATGTTTTTGTTTTAAAAATAGGTAAATTACATTTTTTTGAAGAGCTCTTCTATGTCTGTACGAGGGCAAATCTTCTGTGTGAGTGCGTAGAAAATGTCAAAGGTGAAGTCTGAGGGTTCAATCTCATCATTCTGTGGAAATAAACAGAAAATGCATTTATTTACAAGCTGGATGAAAACAACATCATCTCATCGCTATCGGTTTGTTACTTTTCCACTGGGAAGGCCGAGATCTTTGAGAGCCTGAAAGATCCCCTTCTCCGTCTTCCCTGATGCAAATGTTCTTGTAATACTAAAAACAAAGAAGAAGAAACAGTCAGAATGAGGAGAACAAAGACGAGGGAGTCTTTTTCTAGACTCATTAAATATACGTTTACCCTCTGACAGGGATCTTCCCATTGACGTTGGTCAGGAAACACATTCTCATCCAACTAAATAAAATAAGAAAAACAAGTTATTAAAAGGCTTAAAACAACTTATTGACTTAATAAAAAAAAACAATAAAACAAAATAAGATGCAAATCAAAGAATACGCTGGAAAATCTCTCACTGTTTCTTGAGGCACGTCATCGGACACACGTTGTTGGCCTTAAAGTTGTG
This sequence comes from Pachypanchax playfairii, assembly GCA_006937955.1. NCBI lineage: Eukaryota > Metazoa > Chordata > Actinopteri > Cyprinodontiformes > Aplocheilidae > Pachypanchax > Pachypanchax playfairii. The sequence continues at coordinate 1,083,717 of SSNP01000039.1, read as the reverse complement.
GATCACCGACCTCAATCCCTCGATCCACTTCTACAAACAAACACAAACAAGCAATAAATACACAGACTTTCTCCTTCACACTCCAAACTGACTCAGAACACTCATAAGGGAATTCAGGTTGACTGAGAAGGAACTTAAAACAAACAAATAAATCAATACATGAACAAGTTCCTTGATGAAATATTGAAAACACACACACATGCACAGTAATTACATACATGTAACTTTAAATTCTGAGCTGCTTTAAGGCTGCCAGCAAGGATGACAAACAGCTAAATCAACGACGTGATTCATCAACAGAAATGTCTCAAGTGAAAATGATCTGCTGCTTTCGGCCCTGTTAGTTTTCTGTTCTATGCTGCAGCTTCACTATTTTCTGGTAAAAACACTTACAGCGGTAACGGCAGCAGCATCGCCACAAAAACACCCCATCACTGGAATGCAGACAAAAGCAGTCAAGCCAAATAACAAATCCCTTTCATTCGATTCTCCTGCTGCAGCTGATTTTAAATTACTTTCTGAACTGACACGTTTAAACAGACGAGATAAAAACCCTGAAACGTTTTCATCAAGGCTGGAGATGAGCTGAAGCTTCCAGCATGTGAACAGTTCTCTGAAACTGCCAGTGGGCTCTTGATTTTTTACAAGCTCACTGATTTTCACAGAAACTCGCCGTTTTGTACATCATATATTCTGTATAAACTGAGCTAACCAGCAGAAATCCCTCAGGCTGAAATAAAATATTACAATCATTTGTTGAAGTATTTCTTTTTAACTGTGGTTCTTAAAGAGGCCATTTCATACACATTTCAGGACTTTGTGGTTATTTCTTAAGTATTAACCAGTAATATGAAACATTTTATATCTAAACGTCAGGAAACACTGATTAACAGACCTTTCAATCTGTCTGAGTTAAAATTCGGGTGGTTCCGGCTCCTTCCGTCAGGCTGTAGCTCGTTGATATTCATTGTACGAATTTGCTGGACTCTGATTGGCTAACAAACTAGCCTATGAGAGCAAAGAATACTGTTTCCTGCCCCGCTGCGCATGGCAATGTCAGACGTCGTGTCTTTCTGTTTGCTACGTTATGCTACAGCTTTTAGCCAGCAGCATGCTAGGCGTTATGCTAACAGCTTTTAGCCAGCAGCATGCTAGGCGTGGTTTCAACTGCGGGAGCTGATGAATACTAACGAACAAAGGAGTTGTGATGAAACAGATACAGGCCGTTCGGACTCGGGAGAACTCGGGTTTTATCACCACCTGCGTAGTTTGAGAGATGAAAACTGAAAGAGAAGTTGTTGACCTGTTTTCACACCCACTATGAAGGTAAGAACACCTGTGGAGCTAAAATATTCACCAAAAACCTCAGAAAAACTGTTTTTAATGGAAGGGCCTCTTTAACAATAGCCTTAAAGCTGAAAAAAACTTTCATTTTTATCAGCCCCCACTAAAATATCTGTGTATTAAACTGATAATCTTTCCTTTAATGTCAACAAATGACACAAAAAAATAATTGAGAACATTTGGTCTTCTTTTTGAACCTTGTATTTTGTTTTATTCTCATATAAAGTCTTTTCTGTAAACTGTTCAAGACTTTAGAATAATTAATGTGAATTTTTCGGTTATTCGTTGACACCTTCCCTGCAGACGTGTGGCTCTGTGATGTAACACTGCACTGTTTGCAGCACGGGTTATTTTAAGTAGAGAACATCAATTTTAATCTAATGTTTTGTGTAAGCTGAACGGATGAAGTCACCTGCAGCATTAGAGGTAACACTGGTGAGCATTCTCTTTAGACACAGCTTCATATCTCATGTGTGGACGTGTGTTATCCGTAACATGATCTGTATTACATCATGTGGCGGATAAACACAAAGGAGTTTAATTAGGAGACGTTCGTGCAGCTGAGTTAGCAAGTGAGAATAAATGGAAGCAACAGTTAAAACTTTGGCCTCCTGGCCGTCTGATCAGCTCCAGCTCCAATCTGAGACCTCCTCTTCAGCTCACCTGACGTTTGGGGGTTTGTTCCACGTTACTTGGATTATGTGACAGATTTTTATTAGCATGATTACGCCATATCAGAATATATCTCTATCCACCACAGCATCCAAAATGATGAAGGTAAACATGTTTTTATGCAAAGTTTTCAAGAAGACTCAAAGAACTACGTGACATGAGCGACTGCAACAAGCACCAAGACCTAAATAACAGCTGAGACCAAACTCCAGCAGAAGATGACAGAAGAAGCACCAGATGGACAGAGTGAGGTACAGAATGGATGAAATGCTCCAATTAACCAAACATGTATGTTTGTCTGTTAAAGAATGAAAGGAAACAAGGAACCAACAGTCTTCACAGCTCAGATTTGAACCTTCTTGTTGTGAAACAACAGTGTTATCCACTATGTCAGCATCACACTCTTTACATGACATCTAAAGTTTTGGCACTCTTTGTTTAGAGATGGAAACTGGGCGTGACTGTATTTACCCTGGCGATGTCAGGGTTCTCCGCCACCATGAACATGAAACTCAGGTTCACCAGGTCAGTGCCGCTGCAGATGCAGATGATACATCCATCCAAATCAGTCTCCGTCTTTCCGAGGGCCTCAAATGATGACAAGATCTTTGGGTCCTGTGGAAATCAGATAGATGAAAGATATTTGTTCCAAGCCATTTAAATATGGCTCTAAATTATAAAGCTGAATACATCAGACTTACATATTTAAGTCTAAAATATTTGCATGTACGTACAGCTGTTTTATAAAAGTAACAGACTATTACTGGTATCTTTTATCTTTCAACATTATTATTTGCTTTTTGAAACAGCTTGCAGCATTTGAATAAACAGGAGTCACTGGGCTGCAGAATCTGTGTACGTGTTCTCACATGTCCATCAACACACGTGCACAAATATGACCAAACAACAAAACAAAACCTCCTATTAGCTCTGTACTCAGAGTCTCCCATAAGGCTTCAGACTTTTAGGAGCTTGATGAATTTGCATTCTAATTAGACGCCACATGAGTTTCTAAAAATAGCTTTCATAATTCCATAACATTGGAATGGAGCCAAATGCAACATTATAATGCATCAGTGTCAAAGCTACAATCAATTTTTCATGAACAAAGAAACCTACAGGTCTATGTTTGTGTGTAATTGGGTCAATATCTGCTACATAGACAAGTGATTGGTTTCAAGTTCCTGTGAAAATTCAGAATAAGACTCTTGGTGTGATTATCAGGACCAGCTTCCTGTTACAGGAAGTGTTTCTGATAGAGACAGAACATCTTAAACCTGTGAGCTGTTGATCAAGAAGTGTGAACTTCTTAACCCTGTCACAGCTGATCATCACACTAACAGTTTTTCATTATCCTTCTGTAGGTCAAAAGCATGCTGCAGCTACAAAAAATATGTTTCAAACACCACCTGAGGCAGAACAGAATGCAGCCAGGGCTGTATAAATATTGATGTGTTGAATATTTTATGTTAATGTTGTGCTAGTGCCCCCCCGTGAATTTGGTCTTGTAGAAAGAAGCCCAGCAGTGAGAATTCAACTGGGAGTCTCAGATCAGGAATGTTGTTGTGAGAATATCCCACTGTAGTTTTGTCTAATTTAAACTTGAATAATGTGTTTGAAAAAGCTGTCCCTTTAGATTTTACCATGGTGGGAAAAGACAAAAAAAAAAAACCCTGTGCTGTGGGCTGAAAGTGTGAATTTTGTAAAAGCAGAAAGGAAAAGACACGTCTTTCTGAAGGTCTCACCTTTGGGACGGCGCCGACACGGATACTGTTGATGAGGGAACACTCAAGAACCTGCCCTTCCTAAGGGAGAGAGGAACACAGAAAAAATAAAAAGAGTCAGACAGAAGAATATATTGGAAAGGAATGTGAGAAAGATCAAGAGAACAAGGCAGATGTGTCAGAATGGATTTTATTTCTGATTTTTGCTTCAATTTTATAAATTAGAAACTGGAGCAACACAGAAACTCCTGACTGCTAATATGTAAGGACACAAATATAAATACCATCTTCACCTCCACCATTTAATAACATTTTTATTAAAGCACATTTTTGTTGTGGTTAATTGATAAAGAAGTTGCAACACTCAGGCCCATTTTTACCAAGAGACTTTAGTAGGTAGAATTTGGATTTTGTGTCTCGGTCTACTCAGAGAGGGACGTCACTCTTCACAGAAACCAAACAGTGTCTCTCAGTGATGGTTCAGTCTTCACACAATTAAATGGGATAACATTTAAAGGTAAACTCACTTGAGTTTATCTAAATTACAGCTAATATACAGTATAAAGAGTCTGATCTTTATACCTGTGCTGTTTGCAAACCATTTAAGGTAAATATGAATCTTCTCCTGAGAGCTGACAGTATTACTGTCTCAGGAGAAGAAAGTGAGGAAAAAGAGCAGATTACTGCACTGCTGTTTTCACAAAAAGAGGACGGACATGTCAGGAAAAGTCCAAATCCTCTTTGATTCAAGTGATAAATATCCCACACTGATGCCTTTACAAATATTTACAGTTAAATATTTTGTAACATTCCAAAGCTCTGTTTTACATTCAGAATATAAACCTTATGATTAGAAAACAAGTCAGCAGGTAGAGCTTTACATCAAGTGGTTTAAAAAACTCTAAAGTCATTATCATGTAGGGTGATTAGCACAATGATTAACTTTTTTAATTGAAAATAAGATGAGGTGCTGGTCTGGAAAGCCCAAAATGTCCCTGATTGGTTTAAACATGTCATCCTGAATTTAAATCTTTCCTGATGTTGTCAGATGTCCTTCCTGCACTTTAACAAATACCTTCTTCTTTCTTTATCCAATCAGACCTGGAGCTCACAGTGAGAAAACATTTTCTCTCTCTTTGTTCTTGCTCTGTTTGTCATTATATTGTGCACTGTGGACAACGGCTATCTGATGCAAAACGAGTGCAACTTGCTCCCACCTGCTGAACTTGTGTTTGCACTAGCTTTTAATAAGCAACGTGTCTTTGTGAATCTGAAGCTGCAAAGAAGCCGATAGCAGGTGCAAAAACAGGTGCAGATTGTTGGTAAATCTGGACTTTAGTTTCTGACTTTCAGTCAATCTCCTAACTAGAAAAAAACAGATTAACACGGTTCATGTTCAATGACAAGACAATGGACAGAACATAAAGGAAACACTTACTTTATTTTTCATTTTGTTGCAACTTTCTGTGCTTCAAATGATTAAGTTTAGGTTTGTGGTTTTTATTCTTCAGCTAAGATGAACCAAACAATGCAGTAGGTTCATTTAAATGAAGATTCTTCCTTGTTGGCTGATTTTAACACTGTGACATTATTTTTTTTAACTGTGAGCTGTGAAATCAGCAGCTGAAGTGAGTGTTATAAAGGCTGTTGCACAGTTAAATAAGATGTTTTCAGCACTTTTGTTTGCCTCCTTCCAGGAATCATGAATAAACTGTATTTCTGAAAAACATGATTTAAAGAAATGTGTTTGCCTAATAAATAAAAATCCATGTTATTAGAGGACCTGGTTGCAACAGCACAGCAATAAAACATTGTGGAGGTTGTACCTTTCCTTCACTCTTCCATGTGATGAAAAAGCCATACTTGTCCACCTTCATCTGACAGTTGGGCTCAAAGATGTATGGATCCTGCAGAAGGAAATGAATCTTTTGTAAGAACCGTCATCGATCACTGAGTTTCATTTCATGTAGCTTTACATCACATAACCTGCAGACAGGTGGATGAAGCTCTAATACACCTTCCTGCCTAAAGACACACACATAAAGTAATGCACAAATATATCCAGTATGTACATTTATACTGCGTGCGATGAAGATGAAACTAATCACTAAAGCAAATAGATCATCATCGCTCACTGAATGCAAACATCTGACAGGAGCACAGAGCTTAACAACCCTGGATGAAACAAAAGAGCACATATAGGTCAAAACACATCCTCAAAGTGTCTTTAGCTCAGCTCCTGTGATGCTGCGTCACACATGCAGCTGTCTCATAAGAGTGTTATACACAGAAAACATCAATTTTGTTCAAATCTTTACCTGGAATCAGTGACTGAACAAGCAAATTACTGTCCAAGTGTGTTTAATTTTGGTTACATTCATCACATCTGAGAAGCCAAACAAGATTAAAAAGGACAAAAAAAAGCAGACAGAATGGCAGCTAGGTCACTCTTACTCTAATATTAGAAATAGAGAACAGTGTGACGCACTTGCACGAACACACACATAATTTATTATTTTAGGATGTTGCTGCCATGAGCTGCAAATAGGACCAGTCTGTCTCTACCCCGACATCTAAAACCAGCAGAAAGGAGAACAAAAGATTTTCCTTTCATTTAGAAAACTGAACCTGTTCTAAGTGCAGCAGAAATCTTGACTCTCTTTCATGTGAAGTCAGACTGATGGGGGTTTAATTTCAGAAATGGTCTAAAATAGGTCCTGATTATTCACAACAATCAGCAAGCTACTGTTGTACTGACAGAAAGGCAGTTACTGTGAAGAGAAGCAAAACAATATGAAGGTTCAATGTTTCAGCTCTAAATGGATGGATGAAGACCCACTTCATGGTAGTTCAGCTCTACATGAACATGCACACGCCCTCTGTATATCTCTGTGTTGTCTGTAGATCCCCTTTTTTATTTCAAATCCTACATCACAAGGATATTTGAAATAAAAATAAAAACAATTGAAACAACCTGCTCATGTACATGTTTAAAAATTGTACTTTATTATTATTATAATTTGTTTTTCTTCACCCTGATCCCTGTGAGTTCCAGCAGCATCTACCCTGCATTATTATAAGGGCAGAATATAAATTACATGAATAAAGACAACACTAAAAGTTAAGAAATGGAGTTGCAGCCATTTTGGTTGAATCTTGAGAATAACTTTGTGTGATGTTACAAGATCCTGATGGAACTGTACTTAGAGTGCATGTTGTGAATGACTCTCAGCTTTTTAAACAGATATTGAGCTACAATATCATGTTGCGATTGCTGACTTAAAGCTTTTTTTCCTGTTTGCTGAGGTTGATTAGCTGTAGAGGTCGTATTGATTGGTGTCAGAAAGTTGAATTTAAATGGTTGAAACAAAGATTGTACATAGAGGGTGGCCGTTGCTCAGGCGGAGGAGTGGGTTGTCAGGTAATCGGAGGGTCACTAGTTCGAATCCGGAAAAAAGATTGCCTGGCCGTTGTGTCCTTGGGCAAGACACTTAACCCACCTTGCCTGTTTGGTAATGGTCAGAGGGTCCGGTCATGGTGTCAGTTCATCACCACGAAACATGTGAGTGTGTGTGTGAATGGCTGAATGACATACTGTAGTGTGAAGCGCTTTGGGAATCGTAGGACTTGAATAAAGCGCTACAAATACACACCATTTACCATGATCAGTTAGCATTAAGAGTACAGGCTATGAAGACTCCACATTTTAGTTCAACATCTGTAAATTTGACTGTGTTCAATCCGTTTTTGCGTTTGCTAACACCAGTTTCCCGCCTTTTAGCGGCGGGTGATAGTAAAGGCCTCACAGTTCTTGAATGCTATTCTCTTCTTTCAGCTGCTGTCAATACAAGGCTGCTTAGTCCCCCTGGAAACCAAATGTCAGCCACATCTTAGGTGATTGATTTCCAATAAGTGAGATAATGAAAGAAACGTACACACAGAGGAAGTACTTTTGCTCTTAGCATGATAAATTACACTAGATCTCTTTAACCTTTGACTTCCATCTCTGTGGTCTGTCAGAAAACTCATTTGAAACTTCTCAATCTAAGACAAACACAGTGTAATTACTGCTAATCTATAGTGTGTTTAATGCCTTTCTTATTACCTCAGTACAAAAACTGTTTCAGTGAAGTAAACTGGCAACATTTAAGATGTTTATAGACATACAGTATTTATTAAACTGGTTATAAACCTGAATCACTGCAGGTTATGATGCCCTTTTCTAATTAAACCCTAAATAGATCAGCATGCACACACACACACGCACACGAGTACAATAGCTGCCTCTGCCATCTGTCACTCAGTGGGGTTTCAGTCAGTTAAGAATACTTTTGTGAAAAAAGAAAATCCATGCTGTTTAGCATATTGGCTTGTTCCTGCTGAAGAGTATGTCTAAGTCATTTTAATCGACTGAATGTCCTCTGCAGTTAGACGAGATCTGATCAGTTTTCAGATTCAATTAACGATTTAAAGAATTTGAATAAAAATGATTCATAATTTGGTTAGTAAATAATAAAACATAATGCACTTAAGATGGTATTTGTATGTCCTTGTTAAATAATTAATGTTAACCTTTTAAATTAAAGACCTTTCTAATTTAAACTGGCCGATCATCCAGTCCAGTGCTAACCATGTCTCAAAATTCACATCAGTAACACACTGAGGACTTTTTCCACAAGCATGGTGGCCCAGTTTAGTTGCTCTCTTTGACATGGCTTTGGATTTGATGATGGTTTTCTGAACTCTTTCAAGTTTTCTCCTCTGCCTAAGAGGGATCCTCCCCCAACCCTCTCCTGGCCACATAAATAGAGAGGACTGAGGGGATTTCCTGATGTGTGTGTGGGTACATGCATTTCTAACTGTGGGTTTGCATTTGGGTGACACACTTTGCTTCAGTGTATCTGATGTCCTACCTAAGTGTCCCAGTTATTAAAGAAAACAGGAAGATATTTACACATATATGCATGAAGATAAATATAAATCCAAGGAATGAGATTTGTTAAGTGGAAAATATTTACATTATTGTGACTACATAGATACTGAATACAATAAATATATTAACTATCGTTTTCAAATGCTTTTTTTCCCATATTTTTTATTTTAGAGGGATTTTCTTACAGTTTTAGTTCCTGTAAGATTTTGTTGCTGTTCGAAGCTTTTTAACGTGTTTTAATGATGTTCTACAGTCTAAAATTAACCATATCAATCTCAACTTTGACATTTTACTTTCGTACATAAACATGCATAATGTGTCTTTGTTAACGCTTTTATACAAAAATGAAGCCATAGTATCCGATTTGCAGACGCTTCCATGTTGCTTTTTAGAATCAGTCTGCACACTAGAAGCATGAAGTTGAAAGTCCCGCCCACTCACCTGCACACAATCATGCTCCAATGAACAAATTAAATGTTTAATAAACATGAATATTAGAACATACAGGTATCAGTAAAAGAATAGTCACCTGGAAAAATGATCAATTATTTTTTTTTAAATTTATATATAAAAACAATCTTTGAGATCATTATGGTCTCTCCTGTCCTTCACCTTATCAAAGGGAGTGGAAATGCATCATATTTACCTCATCGAACCTGTCGAAGGAGCCACCTTCCTGCATGAACTCCGGCAGGTGCTTCTGCCAGTTGAATTCGTAGGATTTTGTCATGACTGCTCACAAACCTGAGAAGCAAATAAAGAAGGATGGGCTGGTTTAAAGAAAAGAAAAGCAAACGTATAAAAATAAAAATAGGAACAAGTCATAATCTGCATTACACAAGCTCAGTGGTCCATCAGGACATGTTTAAATACTGCCAACTCATGATGAACATTTTTTTGCAAGATGGACTGTGTTTAGCTAGCAGTTACTGTCAATCCAACGGCATCGTGAGCCTCCTGTTTCACCACATCCCAAAGATGCTTGACCGGATTAAGATCTGGTGATGGTGGAGACCATTGGAGTTCAGAAAACCCACTGTCATGTTCAAGAAACCAATCTGAGATCATTTTAAGTCTGTGACATGATGCATTATCCTGCTGGAAGGTCAACGACAGAGACGTGGTCAACAACATTGTCCGACCAGCTTTGATGTTTAACCCTCTGGGGACCAAGGGTTTTTTGGAGAAATAAACCTTGCCTGACTTTTTTTTGTTTAAATGCTACTAAAACACCACCTTTCAATGCCCCATAATGTCCTATACCTTGTTTTTTTTTATTTTGAATTGAAATATCATAAACTGCTGTGTAAATGAGGCTCCTTTGCTTGAAATAAAGAGTTTTAGAATAAAAAATACAAAAAAAATTAGGCAAAAATTAGAATATCACACTTTATTCAAGAAAAACCCACATTAAATATCAATGAATAAGAAAAAAAAAAATTTGACAACCGCGCGTCATGAGCAAAAGACAAAGGCTCTGATTGGAACACCGACTTTGACACGACACTGTATCCCTTGTGAATGGGCTAGAGCGATGCCGGAACCACCGTCTGAAAGCTTGGATTCTCCCNAAGAGACAGATTTAGAGGGGAAAAAACGTAAGTTTTTATCTTTTATGGTTCGGAAGCTATGTTTGATTAAACACAACAAGGTCCCTGGCATCGTCGACGATGACGGCGTCCCCGTAGCGTTAAGTGATGCTCAGTTGGTACCGAGGAGCTTGAAATGTGTCAAGAAAATATTCCCCACCAGCATCAGCATGAACTGTTGATACAGGGCAGGATGGATCCATTTTATGTTGTTTACGCCAAATTCTGAACATTCTACAATCTAAAGGTCACAGATGAAAACCCTCGAGACTCATCGGACCAGGCCACATTTTTCCTGCCTGTTTTTGTCCAGTTCTGGTGAGCCTGTGTGAAGTCTTGCCTCAGTTTCCTGTTCTGCTGCTGCTGTAGCCCATCTGCTTCATGTTTGACATGTTGTGTATTCAGAGATGCTAGCCTGGTTTTAACAAGTGGCTTTTTGACCTGCTGTTGTCTTTCTATCATCTTGAACAAGTCTGGCCATTCTCACACATCAACAAGGCATTTCTGTCCACACAGCTGCAGATCACTTGATATTTTCTTTCTAAGACCATCATGGTTGTAAATTAAAATCCCAGAACATCAGCAGCCTCTGAATAGGGTATATTTGTTGGTGCCTGATGGGAAGGTTTAAGTTTTTTAGTGTCACTTAAATCCCCTTCCCCATTCCCAGGCTCAGTTTGACCACCAGTAAGCAGTCCTCGCCACATGTAGATGCCTAAATGAACGGAGTTTGGCTGCTTTGCTATTTGTGTTAACCAGCTATTGAACAGGTGTACCTAATAAAGTGGCTGGTTGGGCCCATGAGGGCTATAATTGAGGTGAAAATTGCTCTGAAATAGGTTTGTCCATAGACTCTTTATTGTTTCTGTGTAAATTGCCTATCTGGGTTCAGTTATGTTTGGTTTAAGTGAGTTCCAGATAAGATTCTAATTATAAAGCCATGTGTACTCACTAAACAAAAGAATTAATAATTAATGTGGTAATTATTAGAACCTACTCTAAATCAGAGGAAATTTAAAGACTGGGCTCATTTTTCAGGCCTTTTTAAAACTCGCAGGTGAGATGTAAGTGGAATAGGCAGAGTGAAGAAAAATTCATGTCCAGCATCATCATATGAAAATGAACAACAAACATGTCTGAGGGTTCATTTCTGTCTTCTCCTAAAATTGCCCTGATGTACTGCATTTTCTTTAACTACAATAAGCATCTGATTTGAGATATTATAAACGGGAGCACATGAGTTCTGTGGTAAACTTTGCAATTTGAATGCTAGTTTTTACCTCCAGGAGACAATTATAGTGCTTTTATTTTACATTCTGTGGCTTGGATTCTTTAGATTCTTTTGTTGCCTCTGAACCCTTTAACTTGCTCTTGAACAAGTTTTTTATGCAAACAGCTTACGTTAATATTTTAGTGGTGCAGCCTGTTTGTGGCCCACATTGTATTATTGTTGTTGCTATTATTCAGTATAATGTAATGAATAAAAGGGTGTAAATGAGAAGCTAGACTGAAATACAGATGAGCATATTGTAATAGCTGTTATCAGAAACTGTGACTATGTAACAGCCATCTGATCCACAGACATACTGTAGAATAAAATCTGTATAAACATTATATTGTGTTAATCATAAGAATATTTTAAATCACAGTTCATGAGACTGATAATGTAGGTGTTCAGAGCATCAACCAGAGCCTATAATCAGGGGTGCACATAAGTGGTCCGCAGGTCCGCACACACTGTCAAAATATAAAATGCGCACCAGATGAAAAGTTGCAACACGCGTTTGCGTACTTAACATTGGTTTGGCTGAGCTGCGTGAATTTTTAGGTTAATCAGAGGCGGGTTCATTGTCAAATAAATGAAGAATCCCGTTGACTTCTTTTGTTTGACTGATATGTTTCTCAGCCAGAGAGCCGAAGTTCCAGCTGATCAGCTGATGCTGCGTCTCTCTCTGTCTCTGTGTATCAGTTTGCCAGTGTGACGGATTTTCAGTCAGTCAGATCAGTGCAGCTGACTGCAGGATTCTGCATCGCGTCAAAACTGAAAAAATTCACTGAATAAGACAAATAGACCATCGTGGTACAGACGTGTAGAACTACCTTTTTGTGCTATAAAATACAGAAAACCACCTGTTTTAATCAACAGTATCAGCGTATTTGTCTGTGATCCGCGCCATTTTGAATGCGCGTAAAGCACTATGGGATATGCAGTCAATGCCCCATAACTGTCCAGTGCATCTTTTTATCTGACTGCATCACATTACAAACATCCTCATCATTTCAAAACAAAAAACAGTTACAGTAAATGACAGAAGCTCCAACAGCTGACTAATAAATTTCAACACCAAACTGTTAAATGTAGATTAAAGTGAACAATCAAACCTGTAAACAATCCAACCTGAACTCTGAAGGTTTTTTTTTTACCAGTATTTTTATATTTTACTGGTTTCTCTTGATTTTTTCAACAATTAAAGGATTTTTATTGAAACAAATATAGAGCCAGGTAAAGTAAACAGACTGAATTTGAAGCTTGATGAAACCAAAAACAAAGCAGAGGAGCTCAGACACATTTAAAAATGTGAGGACCAAGCAACAACCCTAGGTTCTCTTCTGAGAACCAGGACAAAAATATTATGTGCACCCCTAAATATAATACAGATGCAACAGTGTCTTTGGACATCGTTATATGTTTCCATGAACTACAACCAAACACAATGTTCTATTTGCATCCATATGCTTCATGAAAACATCCGTAATATCAGAGTTATTATTAATAAATATTTTTCAGTGATCTCTCTTTTACTACTTTCCTATTTTATTTCTCTGTGTTATTTTGTGTTGTAATATTGTGTTTTTTCAGCTCTTTTCTGTAGTTTCAGCAGTTCTCTTGTTGGGAGCAAGTCTTTGTCAATCACCTGGATGTAACACACTCATAATGTCCTCCAAAACTTTCTCTAATCTGTATTTTAATATTCAGATTTGTGTTGATATTTGTTGTAGACCTGTTAAATTTGTGAAATCAGTTATTCCACTTGTTTTATCTTAATAAAATATAGTGGCTGAGGGAGAAGGAGTTAAAGCCTAACAGTGGTAAGCAGGAAGAAACAGAAGAGTGAAACAGCTGGGTTTGACAGAAGCTGGCTGGAGAGGATAGGAACAGTGAGGTTAGTATAACATGAAGGGGGAGAGGGGGGGTCTGCTTTTGATGTGGGGAACATGGATCAGAGACAGCATCAACAGTGGTTACAAAAAACTACCTGCTGGGTGAGCTACAGTTGATGACAAACACAGATGAAACAAGGTTACTGAGATGCCTGAAAGCTGCCATGATGAGAATACAGAGTTATTCAGAGGCTGAACGATTTAACAGCAGCGACTGAAAGCTGATCTCAAACCTTCCGGACATTCAGATTCAACAGATCCACCAGAGAATCAGAGTATTAGTTCAATAGAAACTGTGGTGATAACAAACTGAAGAGAAAGGTGTCTGTAACAAACAACCGACCAGATGAATGAAAATACAAACAGCAGAAAAGTGTCCACAAGACGTCTGATTTTCATTATTACTAATTAATATAAAACCAAATCTTAAAGACATTCTATCAGTTTAAAATGAGATAAGTGACATACCAGGACAATTCATGTCTTACATCTGAACTAACTGGGTTGTGCTGTCCTGTTTGATGTTAGCCTAGATCTTACCACACTCAACTGTTCGCATTAGATAACATTTTACTCAGTGGATTCAAATCCGTCCAATAGCAGTGCAGCGTCTGAGGCTTTGTCAGGCCGTGTTAGCCTGCACACTGGGCCTTTGAGCTCCCGGTGTGTGCACGTGAGGAGCCGAGGGAAGCCAGAGGAAATCGGTGAGGTCCAAGCCCCTTGTCCAACCCCTGACAATGAGATAATTACGACAGATAGGAGCCCCGTGAGGAACACTGTTCCTAACTCCCTCATCTAAAATTGCAGCTAGGGTAACACCCAATGGTCCCATACCTCATAAACTAAAATTAGGTTATAGCTACATCAGTCAGTCAGTGGTGGAGGGGTTGACTGGGGACACACTCAAATGGACACAAGTGACAACAGAAAGAGGGAAACACATGAGACTTGGCCGGCACAACAGCAAAGGCTGTGTTGTTGTGCAAAATTTACAACCGGTATGAAGTTAAAAATAATCAAGATACAGGGAACTAAGAGGAAGACAAAGTTTTAAATAAAGACGTCTCACACAGATCATCTCATGTGCAGATTTAAAATGTCAAACAGAAGAGATTAGTCTAAGAACTCATCGTTACGGAGTCAAAACTTTTTGGAAGCATGGAGAAAAAACAAGACTAATATGAATCAGGTGGTCAAATCTATTTGCTTCTCTTGGCACCTACAGACACATTTCAAATGGTCAGATGGGAGCCACTGATAACCATGGGGCTGGTACATCAGAATCTAAAAGCCATAACAGAATTTCAGGAGCTTTATTGTGTTGTTGTCTTATAATCAGTGGGCTATAGAAAAATACAAAAACCTGGAAGTTTAAGAATGATCTTTTCACAAAGGCCTGTGTTGGTTTCATAATGTTTTAGAAGTCCTTCTATATTTGAGGGGTAAAACATGACCTGATGTAATTCCTGATACAAGTGAATAAGTAAAAGAAAGTCATCAAGGAGGTCTGGAAAGTCGTTAGAAATAGTGAAGTTGGCAATTTGGGTGCAGACAACGTATAAACATCACTTTGGCTGTGCTTGTTGAGTAACTACAGTTAAATCCTGTCCATTGAGCACACAGACCCAACAGACAGCGCCGAAAGTATTTATTTATATCCTCAAATCTGACTGCTGTAGCGCTTTTCATGGCTGCACTGTTTATTTACGACGTCACACGTCTTGGCCGTTTTGTTTCTGTGATTTGGGTCTTTTGACCGAAAACTGAAAATGCATTTTTGGGCCATTTTCAGCTGAAAATTTTTGGTGGCCGAATTTTCGGTGCATGCCTAGTAAATTCTTCTTCTGCAGTTGTGTTTTTTTCAATGTAGTAACACCTCCTGTTTACAAGGGGAACTGCAGGAAGTGCAGAGCATTTCATGCTTACTCCATATCTCATTCTCTCCTGTGTGTCAATTGTTTTATAGCCTGATAAAATTACTCAAAAGTGTGTCTTTAATAACAGAACACAGCCAAATCTTTAAACACGTGACTCTTACCCTCGACCAATTTTGCCACAACAGGTGAAGAAAGTTGGAACATTCTCATAGTAGACTTCATATAAAGATTGACGACACATCTCTATCATCTTCTGTTGTTTAAAGGTGAATCCATAATAACTCAGGAGCATGTTGGATTTACTTTTTTAATAAATCAGGTCTATTTATTAGACATTTTGATATGTACTCTCCTGTCTGTGAGTAGTTTACCATGTGCATCTGCTGTCACCATGACAGTAATGAGAAAGTGAAAAGAAACATTTCTATCACTTCCAGATTGTAAATCTATTTTCAGAAGTGAAAAGCACAAGCAGATAAGATAATGGTAGATGTCTTTAAAAGCTTCTAACACACACCCTTACAAGTATTTTTAGTAATGCTGACTCGTTAAAAGTCTTTTGAATAACACTACCTTTCAGAGTTCAGGAGCAAAATCTTATTTATGTCGTTATGTTAACTGGCCACACTGCAATGGTTTTGGTTCCATTTGTTTAATCAGACCATATTTAATAAGTTTGCAACATCTGCTTTTCTACTGTTTTATAAAACCAAAACTTTTAAACCTTTTGAAAAAAATGTATCTAAAGAAACCTTTGCAAGGATGGTTCAAACAACTTGCCACAAACATAAATAATGTTTTGTTTAAAAAAAAAAATCAATAAAGATATATAATTAATATAATAACACAAAAATACTCAATAAAATAAAAATCATCATGGAACCCTCATTATCCTCTTCACAACACAGTAACTCAACAACATAGTGTCTTTAGTCAAAGACTTCTTCAGATCTGCTGCAGCACAGAACGCTACAGGAGATCCTTCCTGTCCACTAGAACCCTCTACAGGAGATCCTTCCTGTCCACTAGAACCCTCTACAGGAGATCCTTCCTGTCCACTAGAACCCTCTACAGGAGATCCTTCCTGTCCACTAGAACCCTCTACAGGAGATCCTTCCTGTCCACATCTAGAACCCTCTGCAGGAGCTCCTTCCTGTCCACATCTAGAACCCTCTACAGGAGATCCTTCCTGTCCACAGCTAGAACCCTCTACAGGAGATCCTTCCTGTCTACATCTAGAACCCTCTACAGGAGATCCTTCCTGTCCACAGCTAGAACCCTCTACAGGAGATCCTTCCTGTCCACAGCTAGACCCCTCTACAGGAGATCCTTCCTGTCCACAGCTAGAACCCTCTACAGGAGATCCTTCCTGTCCACAGCTAGATCCTCTACAGGAGATCCTTCCTGTCTACAGCTAGAACCCTCTACAGGAGATCCTTCCTGTCCACAGCTAGAACCCTCTACAGGAGATCCTTCCTGTCCACAGCTAGAACCCTCTACAGGAGATCCTTCCTGTCCACATCTAGAACCCTCTACAGGAGATCCTTCCTGTCCACATCTAGAACCCTCTACAGGAGATCCTTCCTGTCCACAGCTAGATCCCTCTACAGGAGATCCTTCCTGTCTACAGCTAGAACCCTCTACAGGAGATCCTTCCTGTCCACAGCTAGAACCCTCTACAGGAGATCCTTCCTGTCCACTAGAACCCTCTACAGGAGATCCTTCCTGTCCACTAGAACCCTCTACAGGAGATCCTCCTGTCACTAGAACCCTCTACAGGAGATCCTTCCTGTCCACATCTAGAACCCTCTGCAGGAGCTCCTTCCTGTCCACAGCTAGAACCCTCTACAGGAGATCCTTCCTGTCCACAGCTAGAACCCTCTACAGTAGATCCTTCCTGTCCACTAGAACCCTCTACAGGAGATCCTTCCTGTCCACTAGAACCCTCTACAGGAGATCCTTCCTGTCCACATCTAGAACCCTCTACAGGAGATCCTTCCTGTCCACATCTAGAACCCTCTACAGGAGATCCTTCCTGTCCACAGCTAGACCCCTCTACAGGAGATCCTTCCTGTCTACATCTAGAACCCTCTACAGGAGATCCTTCCTGTCCACAGCTAGAACCCTCTACAGGAGATCCTTCCTGTCCACAGCTAGAACCCGCTACAGGAGATCCTTCCTGTCCACTAGAACCCTCTACAGGAGATCCTTCCTGTCCACTAGAACCCTCTACAGGAGATCCTTCCTGTCCACTAGAACCCTCTACAGGAGATCCTTCCTGTCCACAGCTAGAACCCTCTACAGGAGATCCTTCCTGTCCACAGCTAGAACCCTCTACAGGAGATCCTTCCTGTCCACATCTAGAACCCTCTACAGGAGATCCTTCCTGTCCACAGCTAGATCCCTCTACAGGAGATCCTTCCTGTCCACAGCTAGAACCCTCTACAGGAGATCCTTCCTGTCCACTAGAACCCTCTACAGGAGATCCTTCCTGTCCACATCTAGAACCCTCTGCAGGAGCTCCTTCCTGTCCACAGCTAGAACCCTCTACAGGAGATCCTTCCTGTCCACAGCTAGAACCCTCTACAGGAGATCCTTCCTGTCCACAGCTAGAACCCTCTACAGGAGATCCTTCCTGTCCACAGCTAGAACCCTCTACAATGGCTCCCTAAAGAAGAACTGAGCTAAAACAACATTTAATTTCCTTTTCAGGGATTTATTTATTTAAGATTTGATTGATTTTTTTTTTCTCCAGAAAATAAAGTCAAAAGGTTTCTAAGTGAATCTTATTGTATTCAAATGTCTTTTAACACATTTGTTTTCAATTTAATTACTAATATAAGTAAATATATAACAAATGATATATGTCATTAGGATAAGCTCCTCCCACTTTCCTTAGGGGAAGCCAAGTTGTCCTTTGCAGGTCCTTTGTTTTTGATGTGGTTACTGATTTTGACTTTCATCCTGTCAGTTTCACTCTATGGAGCTCCTGGTCATAACCACTTTCTACTGAAACATGATTGTAGTGCCTTGCAGCATGAATCGTACAGTTTAATTCTGCCTGGATGAATGAAGCATTACACATGAAAACCAAAGGCAGTGGAAGAAAAGCATCAGCACATTATACTTTAAGAGATGAGTGTGTTCAGATATTATACATGCAGGGTTTCAACTGTTTGGAAATGAAAAGCAATAAAATCAGGAAAAGCCAAAGAAGGGGGAGATAATATGGAGGCCCTAAAAGGTCAGACACAAATGAATTACCGATCAATTTTCTAAGTCCAGCTAAATTTTTTTTTGAAAACAAAAGAAAAAAAAAAAACTTTATATTGCCCTGTTTTGTAATGGTTATTTTTGCAATAACATGGTGAGTCCTGAAAGGCTAGTAATAAAACTTAGCTCCCTCCAGGTGCGTTTAAATACCTTCACGTATTGTTTTTTGAAAAGCTGAATTTGTTGAATCAGCAGGCTGCGTATATATTTTGTGTCAGTCAAATGAAGATTTGATATTTTTAGGGGAGGCCAGGGATGCACTTCGCCCCCTTGTGGCAAGAAGTATTACAAAAACCCCTTGAAAACAAGCCCCTCAAAAACATTTTAGACTGACTTTCAGGGGCAATTTGTTGTATCGTTTCCTTCAGAAGTGAGAAAAAGATTGTTAGAAATCTTTTGGCTTGTGATAAGTCATCGTGTCAAGAAAAGAAAGACTGAGGAAATTGGACTTTTTTGAGGGGTTCTGTTTGTGTCGGCTTGACACAACAAACAATCTGTGTGAGGTAGAAAAGTATTTCAGAGCAAAAGAAGACAGAAACAACAAAGTATATTTAAATCTGCCCAAAAAATTCCCAAACCTAAACTGATGTAATGTTTTATTGAAAAATTGTGTCTGTTGTGATTTAAATAAAATTCATTAAAGCTTCACTTGTTTATCTTGAACAGTTGTTTGTAGTTTTTGGTATTATGAAAGTATGGACACTAAAACAAAAAGTTTTAGCTGTTGGCAGACCATCCACCAACAGGACACAAACAGGATACAAAAAATAAATAAATCACTATAACAAGGGAGCAAAATGCAACACACTGCTGCTCTAAGACCCACGCTGAGATAACAGTCACTCAAAAACACAAGACCGCAGCCTTCTCATGAGGTCCAGTTTGTTTTATTAAATTCCCATAAATGAGATTATTTTCTAAGCCTTACCTTATGACAGAATCCACTAAGCATTTCTTGTTTGTCCTCAGTTTGCAGAACACACCAGTCACACAGTGCTCGTACCCTGAGCATACTACAATAAACTTTGGGCCTGATTTATCAAAATTCCAAGTAAGGAGTGCAAAATTACGTGCGCAGCAAAAGTTTTGTTGTTGAATGTTGTGCAACACACAGCAAACAACAGCGATCAGAGCGACCTGGTGCGTAAAGTGGTCCTCCAGTGCGGTCCAAACACCGACACCTGCTTTTCAGGATGTGGTGCGCTCCAAAATGTTTCTTGTGCGTATGTGGGCCAGATTATATCGATGTTACTCCCCAGCAGTCCGGTTGAGTGCAGGGGGTAATGGGGGTCTGCGCCATCACCTTAGGAATAGATCACGAACTGCTATTAAATTAATACATTTGTAGAATGATATTTACAGGGCACAAATAACGTAACATGCGCACCCAAGAGCCAACCATCTCCATATTGACCATCTCTCAACCTCAACCCTCAACCACTGTTCCTCAGAATGAAAGAATCGTGAGCCTGGATAATTTGCCACGTTTGCATCACAAGTGTTTGGTAAATGAATGTATCAGCTCGTGTAACACTGTATTCAAAACCTGTGACACACACTGGACCATCTACCCTGGGAGACGCAGCACTAACTGCCACAGTGTGCTGGAATGATCCACGCGCCTGTCTGGGTCTTCTCCTCGCAACAATAATTTTTGCGCCGAGTTAAGACGTGCTTTTCAAAGGCGGTAAAAATACGCAAAAAATTAGAAGCTGCAAACAGTTTCAAGGTTTGATAAATCACACTGCGCCTGGTACGCCCACTTATTTACATGTTCTCGTCCCAATATTTTGCGTCATCTGACAGAAACGCCCACATTGCATATTAATCAAGGGCAAAGGTGCAAAAATGACTTTGCGCATCTTGCTGCAGGTTCAACAGGTGCAGATTTGCCTGCAAACCATTAGTAAATCACCCGCTGCTTCTTTTTGCGGCTGCTGAGCGGTTTGCGCCTGTTTTAACAAGCGCAAACCTTTGCTAAATCAGGCCCTTAGAGTATTGACATTTGATTGTTGGAAGGTCTGTTTTTATTGCTGATGTTCTTCAAGCCAATAGCACATATGATTTTTTGTTTCATTGCAAAGGTTAGTGTAGAGGGTCTAGTGTTCATTGAGTAAACAGGTCCTTAACAGAGATGGAGATCCTGTTGTGTGGATGTGCTTGTGTATTCAACACACATGAATAAGAGATCTGATTTCACAGGCTATCACACCTTCTGATGCCCAGCGAAGATCAGTGAGGCTTGCCAAATTATGATCTTCATTAAAACTTGGCATGGAGCTGACAAGATATTCAGCTTCAGAAAGAAGAAATGTGATAAAACCAACATTCATTTTATTAAAACAAAATAAAATTCTGAAAACCTAAATTTGCTCAACGGATCAACATTTAAGAACTAATCTGATCAGTGAGACTTCAGCTGCTGCTCCAGCAGTTTATGAATGTTTGAGAGGTTTGTGTCTACCGTATGTCTCTCTCTGTTTGTTCATGTCCACACCCGTTTTCGTGTGGTGTGTGTCAAATAAAGTTGGTCTTCTTTAGCCCACTTACAGAAGGCAGTGTTAGCTTGTATATTTGATAAGTGGGCTGGGATGAGAAGACTGTAAATATGTAGCTTCCAAAAGTCTTAGAAAAACTAATGTTTATTCTTCCTTGAACAACTGAGAAGAATTCAAAGATTTAAAAAGACTTAAAGAGAACACAACTAGCAATTAAATATATTTAAAAGTCCTACCTAAAGGGAAATATCATAAAAACCACAACTTTATAACACAAATGCTTCCTTAACCATTTCAATCCTGAGACATGAAATTGTCAGAAAACTCTACTCTTGAACTGTTCGTTAGATAATGACAATGATCCTTAGCCAGAGGGCAGAAGATGTGTAAAGGATTCTATACAGCAGGTTTTTGAGGAAAGTACTCATCCTGAGGTAGAGATTAGGACTGAGAAGTATGGCAGAATTTTCACATCACGATTTTTTTCCCTAAATTAGATCGGTTTTGCAGTATTTTTTATACGACCAATATTACCCACATTATCTTCTAAGTAAAGAATTACTGCATTAGATTGGGTTTAAATAGCCAATTTTACTGTCAAATGCGCAGTACCATGTTTTTGTTGCACAGCTTCTTCAAAATGTGATTGCCAGTAGGGGGCAGTAATTAAGTTAAGTTGCTAGTATTACCGCCACCGGCTACTGCAGATGATAGTTGTTTGGTCCACGTCTGACCTTTTAAAGCCGAAGAAATTCCATACGACAAATGTGCTCCTCTTTTTGCAAAAACTTGTTCTGGGTCAGTGAGCCGTGCGTCGCTGTTACAGCCAGTAGCCATTCTTCATTCAAATCTTTATTTTTCACGTGCAGTCTTAGTGTGTAGCACTGAAATCGTTCCCCGTAGAAATACGTTCCAGACGCTTTCTGGGCTATTCACCGGTATAGGATTTCGGTACAAACCGGTATACCGCCCAGCCCTAGTGGACATCCCCACTTTGCCTGCTTG
>SSNP01000039.1:1024779-1061296 GCA_006937955.1 Pachypanchax playfairii | reverse complement strand
CTTGCTTATCCAGTTGGACCAATATGAGTCTCTCCAAGACTCAGATCAGTCATCATCAATGGTCATTACTACACATGAAGTAAACAACGGATGGTGGATTGTTAGGTTGGCTTTTGTATGCTGTTGTTTGACCATAGGTACCCACCAAAATCTTAGCAATAAATGTATCAATTCGTAAAGAATTAATATTCAGCTGAAGGAAAAAATGTGTTTTCCAAGCCAAATTACCTTCCTCTACTATCTTCTTTGCCTTTTATAGTTGAGAATCTCTGCTCACTCAGGCTTCTCCACCGTAGGTTACATAATTAGCTTGAGCCCAGGATGGAAACTGGCCGTCTTTCAGTTGCTCAAAGAAAACAGCGACCAGCTGCGGTCTGAGACAATAGATCAAGTATATAATGTTCTTTTTTTCACATTGTGAAAACTGATATGAACCCTTAGTGGACCCTCAGTTATTCTGAGTTTACACAGTTAAATCTCTGTGTGTGGTTGTCTGTGCCTTTTTATGTTTACAGTTTTTGTTTTCTTTGATAAGGCACTTGGTTGGGGGTTCACCAAATATAATAAGGCAAAGAATCCCAACTTAATCAGAGCCTGAGACCAGAACCAGAACACAACTCTGGTTAAAACATCCTTCTCTACATTTTTGAGTGCAAGTGTTACATGCGCAAGATTTATGGGTTAGATTTATGGATTAAAAACGGAAGTAGAAAACAAGGAAAGTTAGAAGCTGAAAAGAACAAACAAAGATTGCAATTTAAAAAATGTTTGAGAATTTGTTAGGTTTGTTAATAAGGATGAAAATGGTTAAAATATGTTCATATATGCATCTAATAACTCTGTAGTCCATCTATAATGCAACAATTTTGGAGGCGCGTGAGGACACAACCCTGATCTCACGTAAGGTTTATTCTAATTTTGGCATAAATGGATTCACATTTAGCTTTAGATGATGATGATGATGAAGGTAGATGCAAGTCAAGCTGCTAAAGTGTGTTAATTTCTGGATGAAGTTAGGTAACTGGCCTTTGCAAAAAGGGATGCCTGCAGAGATGAAAATACCAAAATGGTTCAAAATGACTACGTTACATCATAAGAGTCAGAGCAGCACCGCACTGTGCACCGTTGTGCTATGGCATTCTCATTTAGAGAGGATTAGGGGGTCAAAGGTTTGTTTTACACATGCACCAAAGAAGGCTCTTCAAGGCCAGGTGTGCCCAAATATGGAGAAAAACAACTCAGGATACATATACACACAAAAATGCGGGTTGATCTTGGAGAATGATTAATGCTAGGATGATTTTCTTTTGATAAACTCAAGCTTCTAGGATGTCTTAGAGGACACGAAACCCATTTGTGCTGACTACCGCAGAACAGTGCCACATGGAGGCAGAGCCAATACA
This sequence comes from Pachypanchax playfairii, assembly GCA_006937955.1. Classification (NCBI taxonomy): domain Eukaryota; kingdom Metazoa; phylum Chordata; class Actinopteri; order Cyprinodontiformes; family Aplocheilidae; genus Pachypanchax; species Pachypanchax playfairii. Next base: position 1,059,893 of record SSNP01000039.1, on the reverse strand, counting down.
TGAAGTAAAAAATGCTCCAGATGAAAGGTTCAGAAGAAGAAAGCTGCACGACATGTGAGATGTTACCTACTGCTGTTAGTCTAAAAGAGTTGAAGAGGTCAATAACCTCATCATAGCTGGATGGGGTTTGAACTGGACAGCAGGACTAAAACAGGGAGGGAGGGGAGAATGGGGTAGCTGAAAATCAGAAGAGTTTTATCATTGCCCAAATATGTACCTATCAAAATAAAATGCCCTGCTGAGCTGCGGATCAGGCAGCCAACAGAAAGGAGCAGTGGAAATAGAACATGTCCATATAGAGAGGAGAGCAGTGGAGAGAGGGAGCAGGAAGGGCCAGGGGTTAAACGCTTCCCCAGAATGGGAGATTTCCGCTGGCGTAAACCCAGTGAAGAGTCCCAGAGTCCCTGCTGACCGACACCCCGAGGGTCCACTGTGAGCATGACTGAGCACAGGCAGCTGAAATATTACAGGAGCAAACACACTTTTCCATGTTCGAGTGCCATGTTTACAAATGTCTGAAACACTAACGATGAGAGACGGGAGATTTTTCATGAGGCTTTACAAACTCAGTCAGCATCAGTCTTTCCCTGGCAGAGAAAATTTGTTTTTGAGTGCTGGACAACCAGTGAGAGAAAAAAAGAGGAAAACCTGCCCAGACAAACAAAACAACCCACAGATGTTGTGCTCCTCTCTGATGCCCCTGGTCTCCATAGCAACTCTGCTGGCCAGTAATAGCCTCTAGATCGCCTGGCTGCAGCAGCGTCATGAAGATGTGCACTCAAACTCGTCCTCTGAATGGGATCCCAGTGGGTATTTTTAGAGATGCAGGGACTCATGGGGACCCACCCAGTCCCACCAACCCCTGAGGCATTACTGAAGACATGCTTCTTCAAACACAGACCATCAACCCCCCCCCTATAAGTGCCCAGACCACATACACAAATAGAAACACTCATCCTTAAAAACAGATCCACCAACTCCCTTAATTCTAGTAAACAAGGCCTGTAATTGGTAATAACAGATAGCAGGAATTATACATTAAAGCTGGGCTGTGCTGAGCAGATGGAAAGAGAACTGACTGAAACATCTGCTTAATACTGACACGCTCATATTTTAACTTCCCTCTCAATAATAAAAAGCAACATCACTAATGTAGAATATGCTGTAGTATCTTATATGGACTACTTGTGTTTTAACAGTCAAATTCAACAACTACTCCATTTGATGTAAAGCACTTAGAGGCTGGTTCCTCAGTAATCACACCTAACAGCCTGTTAGTCAGCTGGCAAGGTTATGGCTTATTTTGAAATGAAAACCAATTTCTCAGCGATCTAAAAAGGCTTTCTTGTACAATAAAAAAAAACTCACAAAATGTCAAATTCCACACAGAAACTATTAATTTAAAAAACCAAACTGGAAAACTATCAATATAAAACTATCAGAGAGGAATTCATGTTTTTATAAACTTGAATCTATATTCTTTCATATCCCTGTTTGTATATTTATTTCACTGATTGGATTAAACACTAATCACACAAAAAACAGAAAGTTGCCTTCTTTCCCATCATGTGCAATAAAAACCATAAAAGCAGACTTTACACAATCCTGTTCCATGTAAATTAACCAGAAATTCCACTCTGTTTTATAAAGGTGACAGCAATTTGTGAACTGATGATTACATAAAGGACTCAAAGACACTTAAAGCCTGTGTAATGGTCGTGGGAGGAGAATCTGAGTGTACTTACCAGGTGACAGACAGAGGGACAGAGAACTGAGGGGACGGGAGAAGATGGAAGATCGTCCTGGTTTGATCTGAAAAGAAACATAAAAATAAAAGTGTAATTTATAGTAATAACTTTGTTAATAAGCTTCATCTATATATGATGGTGATGCTCTTTAGATGAGACTGACACACAAACATGTATAAGCATGTCCTTAAACAAGCAGACACACACACACACAGTCGAGTCTAATCACTTGCTTTAAGTAATTCTCCTCATTCTGTTTGGCTCGAGCAGAATTTTAATCATTCCTCTGGCTTCTGCTAAATAAACTTTAAATAGGAAGCTGCTTCCCTTAAGAAAGGCAGCATGCGTCAAACTGAGTGCTGCAAGTCAGCTGGCAAATTAGACAAACTGTGCCGACCTCCTCATCTGCTCTGCCTGTGAGTGACAGGCGTGTGAGGGAGAATTACAGAGTCTGGTAGGAGCATAAAATGTAAAGCAAAGACCGGGTCAAAAGGACAGACAGAGGCATAATGTAAAAGGGCAAAGCATGAAACAGAAGTACAGACAAAGAATTCTCCAAAGAACCCGGTATCTTGTTTTCACAAGTCTGCACCAGTGACAGGACAAACCTAAATCTTTCCTGAGCTTTGAAGGTTGATCGTCTGCACGTCTTTTCTCGCCTCGTCATAACAGTTCAGTCTCACTGAGTCCAGAACAGGACGGTGATGGTTTCTTTATACAATCACTTTGCAAGATAAACATTAGCAGAAATGTGTGGACTACTAACGACAGAATGAAAAAACAGTCCTAGACTCCAGATTACTGTTGTGTCTAAGAGAACCAGAGATTATTACTGGGATTCTTTTGAAAAGTCAGATAAAAAATCTTACTGGGATCTTTGATTTAATTAATGGAAAACATACGTTTGATTTAAAGGCATTACATACGATTTTGCTCCAAATGAGAAGCGCTTTGTAATTTTTCGAGTAGTGCGCATGCGTTGTAGCCCCCCCCCATCCTCCTCTTCCCCAACGGAAGAAACGCCTTCGTGAATCAGGAATTGCGTAGTTTTGTTTACTATCAGCATCGCTGGAGTTTTTTGTGGAACAACTACAACTTTGTTTCTTCAAACATCTCGGAGTCATCAATGGTAAAAGGCTGTTTATTGTTATTCAGTACAAGTGCTGCTAGTGCTGAAATGCTAGCTAGCATGGATCGCTGAAGCCTGATGCTGCACACTGCTCAGCCCCTGTTCATGTCAGATGCGTCTTTCTACGCGCTGATTCACAAGAGTTTCTGCTCATCTGTTTATTTTTTCACCGTGAGTAAGTAAATAACATTAAAAAAACAATTGAACAGAGCTTGTTTTAGTTACTCCTGCTTTTAATTTGACATCGTTCATCTTGTCTTCAACTCTTTCTCTTACTCTTTCATTTGTTTAGACACCCAAAAACCCCACCCCCCTCAACATAGTCAGCACACTCCGTTGCGCTCTGTGTGTGTTTGTGTGTGTGTTGTGTTTATTTGCATCTCTATAAGTTTGTTTAGATACACAATTATGATCGCATTTGTCAATCGCCGTATTTTATTTTGAAGAATTGCTATTATTTTTGACCGGATTGTCTCGTGTATCCTGGTGTTATATCCTGCCAGAATTGAGCGGAACGCTCGTGCAAAAAATAGACCAGACGCCAAAATGATAACTTAACAGCTCCATGTCTGGTGTGTACTACATCATATAGGTTAACAAGGGCACCGAATGGAAGCTTTGAAGCACTTCCGTGTGCAGTAGTACTGAGGCCTAAGCAAACTACGTAGTACGTACAGAAATATGATTGACAATCTAGTAGCCAATAGATAAAGAAACAGGTTCGTTATCTATTGGCTACTTTATTTCAAGCCCCACCAGGTCTATGATTTATTAATATTATAACTTTTCGACACCAGAAGTACACGCCCACTACAAGTTGATAAAATTATTTTAAAGTAAATTTGACATCTAAATTTGCGACAAAATCCTCTTTACCACCTTTAATGAACCTTCCATTAAAACATTCAATAAATTCTGTCTGTTTGGTAGTTTGTAAAAGAAAAACATTTCCAGGTACCTCGTTCAAGGCCATTACAAGACCACTGTTTCCCTCATCACATAGTCTAGAAAAAATATTTTACTAGTGATGAATGAACTTGGAGCAAACTCATGTTGTCCTGTCTGTACAGGGGGAGTCGTTAGTAAAAATGAACGTGACGAGGTGCTGCCTATTCCTCGAGTGGAAGTGAGAAACTGGTTTGACAGCAGTCGTTTCATTGGGCTCTGCAGCTTTTCAGCTGAGAGTGACATGAGACACAGGAAAGTCTAACAATGTGTACTGGTGAGCTGGAACTTAATTAACCACATGCAGAATCTTCTTATTCTATATTGTGAATTCTTAGGATTGAATATAAAACTCTGGTAATAGTTTATAATACCTGCCTGTGATTAAACTGTAAGGGACAAAAACAACAGTTTGTTGTTGTATATTTTAAAGCATTTTATTTAATAAAACAGACTTGTACTAAAGCTTGTTAACCTGTTAAAGAATCAGCCAGATAGATAACACGATGATCAGGATTTTATCTGATAATGAGACTGAAGGTTTAGGTTTAAATCATGCGTGTATGTTTGCTTGGATCTGTGCACTCTCTCTCTTTACTCTTCATGTGGATGGACCTTTCCCACAGTTTATGTGGATTAAATATTGTGCATGTCAAGTGAGCCCATTGGATGAGAGCTGTTCACAGGCCTCTTCAACCAGTGGAGAGGATGCACCCATGCATCCTCTCCACTGGTCTGCTCCCAAAAAGGAAAGCCAAGTTTTATTTACACACAAACTTTGTGCACAAACTAGACACAAAGTTATTTAACATATGTGTTGTTTTTGCTGCCAGGAGCACAAATTACAACTTCACTCTATTTGCTCAACTATTTACTTCAAAAATAATCTTTGCTCTTAAACCTCAAAACAGAAAGAAGTTTACTGTTTATTCTCTTCTGGCCTCAGATGATTTTTTTAAACATAGAACAATCCAGGAGCTGAATCTTTAATGATTAAGGACGTCACAGACAGAATGGTGTTTGAGTGCTGTGGCTGCTGCCAAAAAGGAATTAGGCTTTAACCATATTACTCTAAAAACCAGAGAACAGCAGCCAAAACACAAATATTAAAACGGTAGCCTCATGACTGAATCGATGACATCACAGGGGCTACGCTCATCTTATATAACGTAGTCAGCGGCTGCTGCTCAGAGGTGTTACCATGGAAATTCTAATAACTGTCCTTGCTAGTATGGTCCAATGAATACAGTGTCAAACAAAAGATGAATGCATTTAGCTAGCTGACAGAATCTGTTACCTGCCTGCTCTGTGTGGGTGTTTTACAAATGTGTGTATTTTTAGAAGGCGCTATTCCAGATAACATCCTGCAGCTCTGTAATAATTCCTTTGATTAGAGCAACAGGTAAAAGGCTGGTAATCTCCCCCCCTGCCTTTGACAGGATTTAGATGGTGCAAACAGTAGCAGGTCTGCCATCGTCGCTAACAAAGACAGCTCAGTGGGGGGAAACACAGGGGGTGCTGATTACAGGGGACAGAAGCGTTAACACAACCACACAAAGTCCCAAAGGTACCATGAGATGAGATATGACGCTATACAGGTCGGCTGACAAAGGTTTCCCTTAAAATAACATCCATTGAAGTCCACACATTAAACAAATATATAAGAGACATTTCCATATTCTGATACACATGGGGCCCTTTCAAAATAAAACAACAATGAAGTGAAGGGCCAGAGCCCATAATTTATCTTTTCTAAGCTCTTTTGGAGGATGAAGAGGATGACAGCAAGAGTGCTAACAGCATACGTTCCCGCCTCAGGATATCGACCCAACCCAAAGCCTGGTGAGCAGCTTTCACTGTGAGCCGCACCTGCCGGGGCTCTGAGAGGACACACTCGTTTCATCCCCCATGTCAGCTATGTTCATCCTCACTGCTGCTCTTTTCAGCATGTCAGCAAAGAGACATCCAAAAAGTTCAACGCCCTGATTCAGAGGATTATAAGAAACCCCTCTCACTTGTTTATTTCACCGAAGTTCTATCCAAAAAACACATATGTTTATCAGTACCCATCAGACTCACAGAATTAATACCTTTGATCTTGTTTGTATAAAGAAACTTGCTATAAATAAATACGTATCTATATATTTATATTTGCAATGATTGATGTCATGATTCCAGTCTTCATTGAAATAACTATATATATATTAAAAACCCAACAAACTCTAGGTGAGATGATTCTATATGATACATAACTAAACTGTTATAAAATGCAAACACCTTGCTGCATCCAGGTGACATAATGTGCATGTTGCTGACTTCTTAATCAATGAGGAAGAGCAAAAACCTGCTCCTTGTTTTTGCTCCTGTTACGGTGAAGAAAACTCTGTTTCTGACAAAACTAGAAATCATGTCATTCTTAGTTCAACTGTTCAGACTGTCACGGCAGCTCAAAACCTTCAAATCTTTCCAGCAAAAGATGCTGATTAGTCCCCATGTATTGCAGTTTAGGTCCGAGGGTTAGGCTACCCTAATAAATGACTTAAAAGTGTCTTTAAATACATAACTCTTGTAAATGATGTCAGCCAAATCTATCAAAATATGTCGCTGCTTTTATTACTGTATTCTGAGATGATGCAGCAGCAGTCAGATGCTGAGGAGGAGGAACTGCTGTGATAGAGACGGTGAGAACAAGCAGAAGTACAGCTGACTGAATGTAGGAAAGAGCTAATTTCTGAAAGATGGTGGAAGTACAACCTTAATTCTAAAAAAGTAGGGACACTGTATTCTATATTTTGTTTACATTTTGTGTACATTTTACACAATGATTTGATAAGTTCGTGAACCTTTTGTTATCATATTGATTTGTTGTTTAAAACCACTTTGTTCCATGTTTTGCAATAACTAAAAATACTTGTCTTTTGTATCTGTAATCTGAAAAAATGATGTTCTGATATATTAAATGACCCAAATGACACGTTATGAGACATCGTATTCCTTTCTGAGACAGACAGACTGTATACTGCAGTACAATTTTAGGAAGGCTCTTGAAAGATGAATCCCACCCTTCCCTATTGGCAACATAGCTTAAAGTCTGACAAGACAGATTCCCTCCTAATCATGATCTGGCAAATCTTGCAAGAATTCAGCCACTTCACAGGCTGGAGTGGAGTGTATACTCAGACTGGAGAACGTGGGTGAAATTAGAATTTAAACCCCCCCTCCCCAAAAAGAGATGAGCCTAGAGAACAATGGAAGGAGAGCAAGAAGCAGACTGATAAAGAGAGAGAGACACACAGACACCAAAACATTTCACATACACTTTGACTTTTCAATTTTCTCTTTTCTGTGTGATGCTGTCAGGAGCCAGATCCCGAGGGGCAACCAGAGCGAGGCAGCCTGAGACAGTATAAAATCCAGGCAAAGAGAAAAGGTGAGAGGGAGATTTTTTCTGCTTAGTGAGTCATAGAGAAGCAACACAGAGAGAACATCACTCTTTTTGCCTTGGAGAATGATGGACGACTGTCTTTAATGAGGACAAAATTAGGTCGGGGTCTCTCGGCACATGCACATCTCACACACACACAAGGGGAGAGCACTTTTCCCTTTCCACCATTACGCTGGCTAATTAGTGGATTACATTAGCACGGACCAATAACAGGAAGCCATTCAACCCTAGTTAATACTTGTAGCCATTACACAATGTAATTTGTGCTGGTATGACATGAAATACTGTGGGGATGGAGCCTCTGCACTAAACTACAAACATGCACCACTTTAATGTTACTTAAGCCAATTTCAGGTCTTGAATTTGTAACGCGGGATTCATCCGTCTCTCTAGTTCATTTCTTTTGGGATGCCTACATAAATATTCCATTATGATTCAGCACAAACATGACATGATCTTTGTAGAAGGAGCAGTAAATTACCCACCATACAGCGTGCGGTGCATAAGAGGGAGTGTGCCAGAGAACAGCAGCGGGATGGAAAATGAATATGAGAAAGAGCTCAAATCTCTCAGGGGCTAATGTTAGTTTGTGAGACCTGTTGGTTGCAAAGACTGCAATTTCTGTCACTGCATAGAAGTTTATTAAAATAGTGCATTGAACTAAAAAATAATAAAGAAATGAAGTTCCTGTTCCTGTCACTGTCTGATGCTGCAGATGATAAAAAATATGTTGTGATTATTAAGCAAAACATTATTTACACCTTTTGGGGGAATTCTGAGAGAGAGAATTCTGTCAGAGAGCTTGTAAGATATGACTAGAATAAAGAAGTGAAGACGCAACAGAAACCTCAAACTCCTCCTACTTTATAAATGCTTAATAAATCTATTAGTTCTATTACATTTGCTTTCCGTACATAGCACCAACTTTTCACAGGTTTGTTTTATTAAAAGGTAAATAGCACTTTTGTGCTGCCTATGAAGGACAAGTTACGAAAAAATGTGCAAAAAAAAAAAAAAATTCAAATGTTTAATTTAAAGTAAATGTTTTCAGAACTCTTTTATTGGCTTAATCCTAATACTAGAAATGAGGAAAATTGTTCCAATTTCAGACATGTTTAACAAAATAAAACAGAAAAATGAAAAAGTGTCTGAATAAGCTACTTTATTGAAAATTGATTTTTTTTTAATCACATTTTAGTTGAAACAGTAATTCCAGTTCACATATAAAACTGCAGTAAAACAGATTACCATAAATTGCTGGTAAAATAGTCACTTTATCTCATTTTACACAATAAGATGAAAGAATAAATATGTCCTCCACCATTTTCCAGAGGAAGAAGAACAACAGTCCTCTTGTGAGGCACTTGGACGGTGACACTTTTTATAAACTTTACTTTCACAGTTTGTTGCCATAACAATCTAATGGATTTCTGTGAGAAACTAAGAACGTTGGTGCATGTAAGAGATGGTTAATAACATATTGTACAGGCCCAATGACAAATATTTGGAAATACTTTAAACTCTTGTTTGTTTCTCTCCCTGTACTTTTTGTTTTAGGAACAGTAAACTCAGAAAGAAACGGATAAATACAACATTAAAACCCCTTTTTGTCTCTCAGAAGATAAAACAAATAGATAAATAAATCAAATCCCCAGTATAGCAGGAACAATAATCCAGTCTGGGGTATCTGCAGGGAACCAGGTATTCCCTAAGGATGCATTGGAATATGCAAACCAATAATGAAATAAAGACAAGTGTACCAAGCTCTATATTTTCATGTAACTGAGCTGTTACATAATTGTTATCTTGTACAGTAGCTAGCTGATTAAAGACACCCCCTCTGACAAACAAACCCACACAGTCCTGTTTCCATTACTTCAGAGGACATCCCACCAACCCACAATCATTTCCCCAAGAATTCAGTTTAACCATGTTCTGGATTTACCGCACAGACACACATCATCTCTCATTCTTTCCCTAAAACTGACAAGAACAATGCAGCAGAAAGAGAAAGCAGCAGCATTCCTGCTGTTTATCTAGTCATCTGATCTGGCCAGCGAGTCATGTGTCGGAGCTGAGTTGGAGGCTTGGCAGGATGCTTTGGGCTAGCTATAGCCTCATGTATTTTGGTGTATTTTCAGCATTTTAACTTGTCCTCTCACACTGTGATCTGTTCGGAGCCACAACAACTGTACTTCTTTTATGTATCAGGTCCACTTAAACAGACACGTCGTGAGTAAAGTGGGGTAAAAAGACGTCTTACTGAAACTGTTTATTTAGGTCACAAACACAGGTTATCGTCTTCTGTTTTTACTTATCAAAGAAGACAGTGAAAAATAGCATTTGTCCAGATCAGATTTGATTAAGTTAATTTGGTTATAAAACCAATAAACCCCATCACAGTAGTCATTTTTAAAAATCTGTTCATAAAATGTCTCTTTTTTCATCCGAAACATTAAACAGTAAGAAGTGTTATAATTCTGCTGACTTCAATAATCATCACTAGTGTTTTGTCAAAGTTGATTCTTTATTATTGACCTGGCTGGGTAATAATAGCTATCCAAGAGAGGATGGTGCAAAATCAAATTTTGCATTCTGGAGCGAAGGTCGGCAGTTTAATTGGAAGTGCAAATTACGTTCACATGTAATCCCAAAGTGGATTGAGCCATGGGTAAAGTGAATGTGCACATTGCAAGGAGTGTGTGCATTTAGCAAAAACGAGAAGGGAGGACAGCCAATGTATTTTTAGTCCCACACGTGTAGCCGAGCTACAACCCTCATCACCAAAGTGCTGTTTTTATCCCTGGAAGCTTCTTTCATACACGCATCGGGATCCTCCGCCTGCCTGCTACGGAACCAGCTAAGCTAAGGCTGCCAAATTTTTTGTTAAGAAGAAGTAAATATTGAGTTAATGACTTCAGTTTCCATCTGTTGGCACAAATGTTAAAATTTCCCTCTCGTTCTGTCCACAAAGCATTTATTTTCCATCCCTCCTTTCCCCCGTTACTGGCTGAGAAGCAGTAAAGAGAAGCATGTCATTGCACTGTCCCTCCAGAAGCACTAGCCCACAAGCGCCCATCACTGATCACTGTGTCTTTAAGCAGCAACAAAGTGCTACTGCATATCTTCACAATCTACAATATCAGAGCCAGAAAAGGTTGCAGAAAGGTTGTGATTAAGAGACTGCTAACTGGAGTGGGTTTTAACCTTTAGCGGTGTCACAGACATGTGGAGCTAACAACATTCATGATAACACAGTTTTGGTTCAGAATCCTGACAGTTAAAGTTCAAACCTGAATGACAACGTTCTATCTTCTATAAAACATGAACTGTTCTTATTGAACAGGAATAGAGATATTGATTTTATTTGTAGCAACAATAGAAAATATTCTTCATGTTTGACAAATCAAAAATGAACTCCATTAAAAGTTACACTTCCTCTGCAGGAGTCCAACCTCAGTGGGGACCACAAAAACGGGTTTCTGTGGATGTTAAGTGTTGGAAATGAAGCTGCACGTGTGACAGTGTTTCAGGGTGTTGGATCCATGCAAATATTTGCAGAGGGAGATTAGGTGTGTTGATTCTGCTGTTGGTCCAGCCAATGCCGATGCACAGCGCAGCAGATAGCTTTAGAGTCGTCAGTGTTTGAGACTGACGCTTTCTGTTTTCATACGAAAAACTGACCTGAGGGTTTTCATTTAGAACAGCTGAGAGATTTTTTCTGACAACTAATTAAATGTTTGAATCAAGAGTAATTGTTACTTTTCATGGTAAAATATTGATTTTGTATTCTGTTTAAATTGAACAAAAAATATATTTTTTAATGCAAATACACTTCATATAAATACAATTAGCCAAGTTTTTCTTTAAAAGGTACAATATGTAAGAATTTTACAGGTAAATACTCACAACAGTCTAATTTTCCACTGATTTTGAAAATAAAGTCACATTGTAACAGATCTTGATCTCAGTCGGCTGGGTGGTCGCTAATTTCGGTCATTTTAAAAAAGCTAATCTAGACCAGAATCATTATTTACACGTCCAGACTTCCTGGTTTCATAACGAATCACATGTGAGTCTGCAAGGCTGCCAAGTCTTCAACACAAGCAGCTGTAACTCAGCGCTGAACAAATAGACCTTCAGATATTCCCAAAAATTGAACAAATACAAGAGAAACAAAACGAGGACCAACATCAGAACTGGCAACTCAACAGAAAAATCAAGGAGGGGGTGAGTGTCTGAGAACAGACGTTTTTATTTTTCTACATGAACTGCGGTACTCGGATTTAACGACAAGGTCTAATTCTTACATACTGTACCTTTAAAAAGGTTTTTATGCAACAGTTTTAGCTTCTGAGTCCCAGAACAGCAGCAGAGACTTGCTAACAGAACAGCTGCTGAGGATTTAGAAACACTGCTAATGAGCCAATCTGAAATCTATGGAATTATAACAAAAACAGCCTCCAGCACAATTACATTTCAATCAATGCGTGAACAATTCCAAAAAAATAAACTTTTATTTTGTACAATACTTTTTGAATTCAATGTGATTAGAATCAGATAGTAATGGGACAATATACCAGTAAATAACACTGTTAATTAATGATTCATTTATACTCATTTTTTTGTGTTGGTGAAGCCGAGTCGAGTCTCCGACATACCACATGGACTACTGCTGTCTCAGTTAGCTTTAGTTGGATGTTACATCTTCAGCTGAACAAACTCTACAGAATATTAAAATAATAGCGAACACATTTTTCCTCCTTATTTGGTGTGTAGTTGAGATTACAGGTTAAATTACAGCCATCAGCTTGTGAAAAATGCAAATCAAAAATCTTGTGCAGTAAAAAAACTCAAGTTCATCCTAGAAAACAGACATTTTATTTAGACACTAGTGCAAAGGCTCAAATCAAAGGTGAAGTCTTTGATGTTGCGCAACCATGACAAAGATATATGTTACTATTAGTAATTTACTACTTAATTACAGGAAGTAACTTTGAAAAGTCAGGTTTTTTATTAAGGTTTGTGGACAAAAACATAATTTTACTACTAATAAATTGTTTAATCACATTCCTGCAATAGAAGCTCAAATATATAACAGTATAAATAATCAAAATGATAAAACCAAACTCGGACAGGTGAACCATGTTGGTTATGCGTCATGTGATTCCCCTTTGTTAATAAAAGAGAACAAAGTTCCTCTTTTCAACAAACAATGTTTCAAATAAAATAGAGGAAGTCCAAGACTCTGTCACTTCCTCTGGTGAAACAGTAACTGAATAATCTGAGGGATTTTTTGCTGCTCAATCGGTAAATCTGATTGGTCCAAATTTATTTGAATCAGAGATAACATGTTAGTAAACAACCAAGTTGATGAGAAGTAGTTTGCTTACTCTATAAGAATATGAAATTAATATCGCCATTGTGGTGAACAGATGGCACAGACATTTTGCCTTGAACTGTTTTTTTTGAGCGTCCTTCTGACACAGTATTCATTACTGTCTGTGTAGTCTTCCTCTCTTTCTTATCTTGATTAGGGCTTGTATTTAGTCTTTGCATTGACATTTGCTGAAAAAACTCCCAAATGTATTTATTTATCTTATCTTTGTGAATCCATCCCATTTGTTTAAAAGCCACATGATTCTTTGTTTCACTCCGACTGCATGGTGGAACTGTTTACTTTTCATTGTCCCATTATGGTGACAAGGTGCTCGCCATGAAACAAATACTGTATAAATGAGAAAAAACACACCATCTATAAAATAAACGAATGATGTAGCAGTTATGCTCCGCGTTTTGATGCAGATGACATCATTAATGCGGAGAGCAATCACATTCCAACTTCATTATTCTGTGGAGCTTGGCAGGAGGAAGCATGCAGAGGCATACGGCAGCAGCCACGCAACCTACTTATCAGTGAGCGATGTCTGGCATTCGATCAGCAAATGCTGCACACCAGACGCACAGAAACGCTACTGTGAGACATTAGCCTCGTTGCTAATCATCATTCAGCAAAAATTCCAACAAAATAAAGTGCTGTCTCCAGTTCTCAGTGAAACCTGTGTCTAAAAACACTCAGGAGCGTCTGTGTATGTTAATGAGGCGTCGTCAGACATAACGCAGCAGACAGAGGAGCATATAGAAACTAACTTCTCCAGTTAGACCTCCAGGCAGGACAAGGTTGTATAGTTCTTGTACATCATTCTTTCATTCTATCGAAGAGATTTCTAATAGAGACTGGGTTGTTAATATGCCATCACCAGACAGATGGTCTGGACAGACAAAACGAATATTGAAGAAGTAGCTAGTATTGTTCTGCGTTTTGGGAAAGGAGCCTTTTTCATCAATTGTTACCAGATGGTAAGAACCCAGTGGTGCCGTCAGGCAGAACCTAACCAGGACTGATTGAAAATAAGACAAGAACTCACCAGTTCAGCATCAATAACATTCAGTGGGAGAAGCTCATGTCTCAGCCTGCAGAGACAAAAAAGGACAAGTTCTAAGAAAAAGGGAGAGAATTTCATAAATCACAAACACTTGAATATGGACTTATTTGGCCGAGTTCTACAACAGGGAAGGGACCCTAACAGAGATGTGCACATACTGTAACTCCCCACCCCCACTCTGCCAAAAAAACACAAAGGGGCAGACATGCTGAGGGCTGTGATGCAACATGTTTTTTAACATACTACTGCAGCATGTCAGTTGGAGTGCCATGCTGCTCGTCTGCTGGCCTTTTCACTCCCATCTGCCTCTCAGAGTTTCCGTGTTCACAGATCTTTTGGCGAGGTATTCAAAAATATCCAGAAGGGTGACTGGTGACTTTGTCAAAGCTTCTCAGGATGCTCGATACTGGATTTCTGCCAACGTACAATACGCTGATATCTCCAACTCAGTGTGGATGATTGCCAGTGCTGAGACAAATACATGGACACAGTTTTCCCAGAGAATATTGAGCACCTTCTGCACTATAATGCTTAAAATATACCCTAAATTGTATTAGAGGCCTACTTTCAATGCACACAAGTATACAAGTTTTTGTTATTTTTTATATGTGAATATTTCTAAATTAAATGACAAACAAGTGCAATGTATTGATCTATTATCCTCAAGTCTTTCAACATGCTAATGCTGCTTGTACGTCCAGATCCTGCACTGAATAAAACCCTAATAGGTCGATTAAAAAAAGACTAAAAGCAGAGAAAGATGAGCTAATCTGGACCTGCCCGTTCAACACATCAAACAGGCAGAGCAACAGAAAAAAAAAATGAGTAGAATTAGGGATGGAGAACACCAACCAGCTTCAAAGTAAACCACAACGCAGTGGATTCCAATTTAAGTCCCACTAGAATAAATTTCCAGCCAAACAAATCAATATAAAGTTGGCACGAAAACAGAGGAAAAAAAACAAATTCTGAAAGAAATCACACACTAACACGTTCCTTACACACGTTGTGTGGACTGTTTATAACTATATGTTGAAATGCAACACTGTTATGATGTTTGGCTTTATTTCTTTTCAATTGTATACGTTTTTTTTTCATATTCCAGAGTATGAATATTAACTTTTCTGTCACTCACAGGAAAAATACTGTTAATGTCTTTAAAACTGCATAAACAAGGAAACGTTCGCTCTAAATGTTAGATCAGATGGGATTGCAATCTTCCATAATGCACCACACTGTTGTGGTTTAAAGTGAAAAAGTAAAATGTAAACATGTACTCACATTAAATAAAAAGGAAGTGACAAAGATCAGGAAAAATGGTTGAACATAAGATGCAAATTCAGTGGACCACAAGCTGACAAATTAGATTAAAACAGCTCTCTGCAGAGCATCTTCAAAAATTAAATGATAATAAAAACAAAAGCACTAACCCATGAGTATAAAACTATAATTTCTGCATCATCTGGTCCAAACCAGAAAAGAAAGGAGTGAAACAGATGCACGCCTTGAGCTGGGTTTTAAGCCTTCTCAAACTGCTCCATCACCTGCGTTTAAACCATATAGGTAAAAGATCTAACGTACACCTACATCCTCACAACCAAAACATTTATGTGTTAATGTCAATAACTTAAAACCCAATTTGTTTTCCTTCCACCACGATGTGAAACATCCGTAAGCAGTGGAAGACACGTGTTGTCTTTGATTTTACAGTGACAGGCACTCGCACACTTTGTGATTCTTCATTAAAAGCATGCTGGGAAAAAAAAAAAACATTTACGACGCAGTAACACAGTTATCCTGAGGTTTGTGAGACGACGATTGCGTCTCCCTGCAAACGTGGCTCATAATATATACAGGTGGACACAGAAGAATCCTTGAGGCAGTGTCAGTAAACATCTATCAGTTAGTTTTATAGGCTGATGCTAAACCAGGTTAAAATGATGCATTATGATCTGTTTGCAGTGCAAATAGGCACATGGGGTGTTCCTGAACAAATAGGACTGTAGTCTGGCTGCAAGTGGTAAAACACGTTTTGGGGAAAAAAAAACCTCTTAAGCAAACTCAACAGTAGTGTCGCTGGCTTCGGGTAAAAAGCCTAAGCAAATTAGAAATACAGTTTTTATGATAAAAAATGGATCAGACGTCCTAAGAAAAAAGTCAAGCTGCCGAATCATCATTAATCTGACAAACGGGGGAAATAATCAGACAAAAAGTTGTTTCCTTTAAATTGTTGAAATTATTTTCTGACAAGTGGCTTTTTAATCTACAAGAAAGAGAATCCAGTTACTTGTTTCTCTTCAGTTCTGATTAAGATTTTAACCTTAACTGTGCATGTTTAATTATATGGTACCTCTTTTGCATAGAGAACAGTTCAAGGGACGTGATGAACATATCAGGTAAGGAACAACTTGAGCCAATAATCAGACAATTTTAGAAATATTTACTCAGTTCATTTGGTTACTGTATTACCATAACTGCTATCTGACAGTTAATAAGGAAAATATAGTTCAAATAATATAAGAAATAAGAGTTTTGCAGCTGATGAAGCCGTCTGGTATGAATGTAAAGCAGCTGCAGCGTCCTGATTCAATTAGCTCCTTCACCGAAATGAACAGTTTTTTTTCCCTACTAATAAAAGTATTATTTAAATGAAACTGGAACAGGTTAGTTGGATGCTAATATTGTAAAAAAAAAAAGTTGATGTATTAAATCTAAAGATGTAAAAAGCTCGGGTATGTCTGCTTGACTTTTCCAGCGACTGTCGGGGGCTCACCGTGCCTGTCATCCCCCAGCTGGCTTCTCCTCTGTCCCACTACAGCTAGCCTCTCTCTGCTTAGCCTCCCAGGCGTTAGAAACACCAGTAACCCCTGCATTTCACCCCGTTTCCCTGCCGCAGCGGCTCTCTGTCGTATTTACCTGGAAAAGCAGCCAATGCGCCGAGCAATGCCTGAGTAAATTCGGTATCAGTTGGCTAAATGTTGATCTGAATGCGCCTGGTTAGCTGTAGCTAGCAAATGCTACAGTCTCCAGCGGCGTGTGTTAGTGTGTGACAGAGAGTGAAGCAGACAGTGTGTGTGTGTGCGTGTGTGTGAATGATGCGAGCAGGATTTGGAGTGATGGAGTTCAATTGAACGTTCCAGTGTCTATCTATAAAACAAACTAACATTCACAGTTTAACGGACCAACCCACTCTTGTAACTGTAAATGTTGTAAAAAGCAGCGGTTCGTGAAGCTTTGCTTCTTACGTTCGTTCGGTGGTGATGAGCTCTTAATCCGGCGGTTGGAAGAGATGCTGCTCGGGATTTCTCTCCGTCTCTCCGCCCGCTGTGTGTCCTCCAGCTGCTGCTGTATCCCGGAGTGTCCCGTTGCTCTTGTACCACTCGCCCTCCAGTGGAGAGTGAACGGCCCTGATGCGTTTTGATTAGAAACCCTCTTCAGATGGGCAGCGCTTCTCTCTCCCCCCCCCCACACCTCCTCCACCCTCACCACCAGCCTAACGTGCCTGCGCGTGAGCGGTCGTGTTCATCCGCGCGCGGTTCCGTGAGCGCAGAAAGACTGAATGAGTGAACGTGTTCTGTGTTGACAGAGGAGTGAGTCATCCAGCAAAACCACATCCAGCTCCTCCCCCTGTTATAACAGCTGACTGTAGCCGCCGCCATGCGTTTCTAATGACAGACAGAATCACCCCCCCCCCCTCCTCTGTAACAGACTGCTCAGGCCTTTTCTTTGTGTTTGTTTTTAAATCAGCGCGATTACAAGTTCATCCCTTTCAGTATGTGTTCTGGATCCTTCTTGTAGGGCGACCAAAATCAGTGTAATTGGTGTTTTAAAAAGCGTTTCATTATAGATAACATACACAAACAGAGCCATAAATTTATATTGGGAAAATTAACTTTTTTCTTCGTGTTTTGAATAAACAAACTATCACTTAGGGGTTTACATACTCTGATTCCTCCAACAACACACATGATAATGATCAGTGAAAGTTTTTCTAACAGAATCTGAGACTCAACCAAACCAGTACATTCACCTCATCAAGTCAGCGTTCCAACCCAAATCCAACTTCCCATTTAATGATCAAATAATATGCAAACAATTACTCAATATTAAAAACAAATTAGGCTATTCAAATCAGTCATGAGGCAACAAAGCAATTACTCAAGTAAAATTGCTTCAGTTTTGTGCATAGCATTTTATCAGTCAGTTATTTCCTATACCTGCTTGTTCCTGTTCAGGGTCAGGGTGGGGTCACACCTGGACAGGTTGTCAGTTCATCACAGAGCAACACAGACAGAAAAACATTTACACATAATTTATAGCTGCCAATAAACCTCATGTATATTTTTGATGTGTGGGAGGAATCCAGAGTCCCTGGAGAACACCAAACTCCATGGAGAAAAGTCCTAACTGGTTTTGAACCAGAGATCGTCTTGCTGTGAGGTGCTTTCATCTCTTCAACCATGCAGCCACACAACATTACGTGCTCACAGTAACTCCAACTGACCTACTGTAACACCACGAAACACCCAAAAAGAACCAACCTGGTACTAAAATCGACTACCGGAGGCCCATAATATAACACATTACACTCCAAAGAAATCCTTCCTTACCTTAGCTGTTCTTGAGTGAAAACATTTTACTTTAGCATACAGCTTCCAACAAATCCTTCATCATGAGATTATGGATGTCCACAAATCTGAGCTCAGCAAAGCACCATTATCTTTCCCGTTTCTGTCAGTTTTAAAGCCACAATGTGATTTTCTCGCTCTCTTTAAAAAATGCTTTAGTAAGTTCACAGAAAAGTAGCAACTAGACTGTGCAGTTTAAGATTAGACATTATTATGTAGACTAAATTAATTTGGTTATTTCTCTGGGTTGCTGATGATGTAATAATATGATGAGCTTTTTATTTTCCTACAGTACCATGCACAAGTCTCAAGTCAAGTCATCCCTCATTTCCAGCATTCTATTTTTTCCCCTCCACTTCTGTTATTACATTTTTCAGATGACACCATGATCATCAGCCTTATTAGTGGAGGAGACAAGGTAGTTTACAGAGAGGAGGTCAAAAGATATTGCTCAAAACCAACAAAACAAGAGATGCTGATAAGCTTCAGCGAGAGAACAATCACCAGATATTAATGGGGTGTGTGTTTAGTGGGTTTGATCCTTCACACACATTTGAGGACCTTTCCTGGACTGTCAACACAACTGCTGTGAGGAATAATGCATCACAGCCTGATAATCCAACTACAGAGGGTTATAAAAACTGATTAGATGGCCCCACCTCTCTATGGAAGACATCACCGGCATGTGATATCTTAGGACACCCTGACCTCTCATACCCAGGATACCTGTTTAATCATGCCTTCACCCAGAAGGTGCCTGAAAAGCAGCATGAACAGACTGAAAAACAGCCTGAGTCCAAAAAATGTGCTTACTAACTGAATATACAGTGGGGCAAAAAAGTATTTAGTCAGCCACCAATTGTGTAAGTTCTCCCACTTAAAAAGATCAGAGAGGCCTGTAATTTTCATCATAGGTATACCTCAACTATGCGAGACAAAATGAGGAAAAAAAATCCAGAAAATTACATTGTCTGATTTTTAAAGAATTTATTTGCAAATTATGGTGGAAAATAAGTATTTGGTCAATAACAAAAGTTAATCTCAATACTTTGTTATATAGCCTTTGTTGGCAATGACAGAGGTCAAACGTTTTCTGTAAGTCTTCACAAGGTTTTCACACACTGTTGCTGGTATTTTGGCCCATTCCTCCATGCAGATCTCCTCTAGAGCAGTGATGTTTTGGGGCTGACGCTGGGCAACACGGACTTTCAACTCCCTCCAGAGATTTTCTATGGGGTTGAGATCTGGAGACTGGCTAGGCCACTCCAGGACCTTGAAATGCTTCTTACGAAGCCACTCCTTCGTTGCCCGGGCGGTGTGTTTGGGATCATTGTCATGCTGAAAGACCCAGCCACGTCTCATTTTCAATGCCCTTGCTGATGGAAGGAGGTTTTCACTCAAAATCTTACGATACATGGCCCCATTCATTCTTTCCTTTACACGGATCAGTCGTCCTGGTCCCCTTGCAGAAAAACAGCCCCAAAGCATGATGTTTCCACCCCCATGCTTTACAGTAGGTATGGTGTTCTTTGGATCCAACTCAGCATTCTTTCCCCTCCAAACACGACAAGTTGAGTTTCTACCAAAAAGTTCTATTTTGGTTTCATCTGACCATATGATGTTCTCCCAATCCTCTTCTGGATCATCCAAATGCTCTCTAGCAAACCGCAGACGGGCCTGGACGTGTCCTGGCTTCAGCAGGGGGACACGTCTGGCACTGCAGGATTTGAGTCCCTGGCGGCGTAGTGTGTTACTGATGGTAGCCTTTGTTACTTTGGTCCCAGCTCTCTGCAGGTCATTCACTAGGTCCCTCCGTGTGGTTCTGGGATTTTTGCTCACCGTTCTTGTGATCATTTTGACCCCACGGGGTGAGATCTTGCGTGGAGCCCCAGATCGAGGGAGATTATCAGTGGTCTTGTATGTCTTCCATTTTCTAATAATTGCTCCCACAGTTGATTTCTTCACACCAAGCTGCTTACCTATTGCAGATTCAGTCTTCCTAGCCTGGTGAAGGTCTACAATTTTGTTTCTGGTGTCCTTTGACAGCTCTTTGGTCTTGGCCATAGTGGAGTTTGGAGCGTGACTGTTTGAGGTTGTGGACAGGTGTTTTTTATACTGATAACGAGTTCACACAGGTGCCATTAATACAGGTAACGAGTGGAGGACCGAGGAGCCTCTTAAAGAAGTTACAGGTCTGTGAAAGCCAGAAATCTTACTTGTTTGTAGGTGACCAAATACTTATTTTCCACCATAATTTGCAAATAAATTCTTTAAAAATCAGACAATGTAATTTTCTGGATTTTTTTTCCTCATTTTGTCTCGCATAGTTGAGGTATACCTATGATGAAAATTACAGGCCTCTCTGATCTTTTTAAGTGGGAGAACTTACACAATTGGTGGCTGACTAAATACTTTTTTGCCCCACTGTATGACTGTATGATTAAATACATTCTTTTTTACTTGTGTATATTTGTATATTTTTTAAATGTAGCATCATTGTAGATTTGATGTGCAATGATCCCAGCGATGCAGTTTCTTGTAAACTTTTTAAAGTAATGTTAATGAATAGTTTATCAGGCTTTCTGAAAGTTGTTCTTTAACCCCCGGTGCCTTTTTACCAATGTTCACTACAGTAACCGATCATTAAAGAGATATGTACCACAAAGCAAGTTCATTTTGGTTATTTAATCCCTTAAGGGGACATTTTAGGTTTTAGGATAACATTTAGGTCATGCACGGTCAGGAATAATATTAGAAATACGATGAGAATTCTATTTAACCCATATTAAGTTTAGTTTTTTGTATTGGGTTTGGGATTAAGGTTGGATTAAGATAGCAGATGCAAACAGAGTCAGTTGGGATTAGAACTAAGGGCCAAAGACTAAAAGTTCAACTTGCATGTTTATGAGTCTTTCTCCAAGTGTTTGTGTGTGTGTACCTGCCAATTAGGACCATGCAGTCCTCTCCTCTTCTTCTGCCCGTGGTGTGCCTCATTAAAGCCAAGTTACAGGACACCTCCTCCTCTTCCTCTTCGCAACAGATGGACAGACACAGGGCGACAATATTCCATGGAGTTTGGGGCGTCTCTGTTTATATAATCCAGTGAATCTTATTAAAAAGCCGCTCTCCTTCCGTCCTGAACTCTGGGTTAATTACCTCACTTCCTAGTTGCCGGCATGCACGGAGGTCTCTGACTGGTCACAGTGGTTGCTATGGGTGACTAGGCTCGCTTTATCTCCTGTTGCCTGTTGGGATTCAGCTGAGGAGCTGTGACTGAGAGGGAAAAAGTCTTTGTAAAATCTGAAGTAGACGTGCGCACACACAACAGTAGCACAAACTGACAGACACAGATGATATTTTACCTTTACAATCACATGTACGCAGGGTGTGGGCATGTAGTAAGTCCTCGAAGAAACTTTTTTTTTGATTTTTTAGTACATGGAAAGTTTGATACTTGTGCTGAGACAGGACACTCAGCGCATGCATTCACTGTCCTTTCCAGAGGGACACATAAATATGGTGAGATAAACAAACAATTAGCAGTGTCCTGTCAAGCAGTTAGAGCAATTCTGTGTCATTTTAAGGCTTCTTGGTTTAAGTGGTCAGTTATCTAATTCTCCTCTTCAGATTGTTTGAAAGTTAGTGTTACCTTGGAGACTAAAAGTAAAGTAGGTCATCAAGGCTGTATCTGGTTCCCCCTGCCCACACTCACCTTCACACACCACATACATGTCCATTTTCCCCACATGGATGCTGCCACACTGTCTGTTAACTGGGTTACTCATCGTTTCATGAGTGGCCTGTTTTTCTTATAATTTCCAACACATTTTTTCAGTGTCTTAGAAATATGTGTTTTTGTATTTCAAAATGAAATACCTCTGTTTACTAGTCTTTGTGGCGCTACAAAGACTGAAGGTTACATTTTACCTTCTGCTTCAAGTCACAAAAAAGCATGAGAAAACTTACAGCCTTCACATTGTAAGGCAAACAAAATGAAAATGTAAGTATTTTGTATTTAAAGAGGCCATTCCATTAAAAACAGTTTTTCTGAGGTTTTTGTTGAATATTTTAGCTCCACAGGTGTTCTTACCTTCATACTGGGTGCAGAAACACCACAATAACTTCTCTTTTAGCTTTTATCTCTCAAACTACGCAGGTGGTGATAAAATCCGAGTTCTCCCGAGTTCGAAAAGTCTGTACTTGTTACGTCACAACTCCTTTGCTCGTTAGTATTCATCAGCTCCCGCAGTTGAAACCACGCCTAGCATGCTGCTGGCTAAAAGCTGTTAGCATAAAGACGTATCAAACAGGAAGATACTCGGTGCGCTGTTGCCATGTGCAGCGAGGAAGGAAACAGGAAGCCGTGCTCTCATAGGCTAGTTTGTTAGCCAATCTGAGTCCAGCAAATAATCAATAATGAATATTAATGAGTTGGAGACGAAGCCAGCCAAATCTTCACGCAGAGAGATTGAAAGGTCTGTTAATCAGTGTTTCCTAACATTTTTTATATATAAAATGTTTCATATTACAGGTTAATACTTCCGAAACAACCACAAAGTTAAGAAATTTGTCTGAAATGGCCTCTTTAAACCAAGAGAATAAAACAAACCTTAAAGTCATGTATGTAAATCACATACATCAACAACCAATTTTAAGATGGAAAAAGGGAAAAAAAACCCATAATACTGACAAATCAAGACACACACAACTCTGTTCCAGCAAAGTACAATAATAGCCACATTTATTTTTAATTACAAGCAAATTCCCTTTACACTATATTTTTTTCTTG
The DNA here is from genome assembly GCA_006937955.1 of Pachypanchax playfairii. Lineage (NCBI taxonomy): Eukaryota > Metazoa > Chordata > Actinopteri > Cyprinodontiformes > Aplocheilidae > Pachypanchax > Pachypanchax playfairii. The sequence continues at coordinate 1,036,763 of SSNP01000039.1, read as the reverse complement.
ACTTCATGTTTTTTTCCTGTATGTCATACACACATGTACATTTCCAGAGTGCATACATTTAAGTTACTGTGTGGGAGGAGAGGGACTGTTAAATAAAAAAAAGTGGTTCAAGACATAAAAAGAAAAAAAAAAGTAGCTCTTATTGGACACTAGTCAAATACTGCTGATCACAAGCATCACTCAGTGGTGTAACTAAAGGTGAACATGGTCAGTTCAGTAGCAGACAGCTTCATGTAATGTAACCAAATGGGCATTTAAACATTCAACATCAAACAACAAACCCATTCAAAGGCACAGGACTCTCACATCAACACTCAGTACTTACATGTATGATGACCCTTCACTTTCAACTCAGGGTTTTTCATTTTTTCGAGGGGTCTGATGAAAAATGATTTGATATCACATGAGACAGAAGTTAAATGGCACCAGGAAGCTGGGAAGTCAAAAAGACTCCTTTATGGTATCAGAATGGCCACAGTTCAGTTTCACGAGTTAAACAGTAGGAAGTTCAGTTAATGCTGATTTTCAGCAGTTGTAGACTGAGTAATAAACATCTATTTAAACAAAACAAAATTATGTCATCCACATTATTTCAAGTTCATTTTACTAAAGCGAGTCATTATAAAGAATAATGGCGTAGACTTATTCTCTGGTCAGAGGCATCAGGTAACTACATACATGATTCACTGTCAGTCATCAATTTAAAGAAAAAGAAAATTGTGTTTTTTATGTTGTTAACATGTTCTTGTGGCATTTTTCTGATAATAGAGGACGTATCTTGAGAAAATTAAGCCAAAAATTGCATTTTTGAGTATTTCTGCTTTTAAATTGCTGTGACTCGTTAGACACTTGAAAAAATGCTTTTTGAAAAAGAATGTTTTTGGGATGTATGAAATGGACTGGGCCGGCTTATATTATATCACTAGCATAAATAGATCTCTTAACAATGGGGAAGGGGCGGGGTTATCCTCCGCACCAATGGTTCCACCCACATAGAGGCGAATTGCTAATGAGCTACTGCCGGTATGGAGAAACTATTTCATAGAAAACAGCACAGGTTTTGTGATTTTGGGTAAAAACGCCATAGTTGTAATTTAATGACCACTGAGAACGTTTTGAAATAGCTCAAAATATGATCAGAGGGGGTCTTTAAAGAAAGGCCACCTCTCAATAAAGGTCCCATCTAAACTGTTCTGGATATGTTTCACCCATTTATAAAAAAAATATATCAGTCCAAATGTTTTTAACACTAAATGCTAAAATATCAGTGCACGATGCACCACTATAGGGCAAGAAAATCCACAATAACATGTTAAAATACAGAGAAATAACATTCTTAGTTGGTTAAAGATTCTTCCAAAGCAATACATGAATTCTTACATGTACATAGCAACAAGACTGAAAGTGAAAAATGTGGAGTTTTTGAGAAAAGCAGCGAATACTAGCTTTATTGTTTCTTTTACTGTTTTTTTTTACCACATGTGTTATCAAAGGTATTCACATTGTGGTGAGAACCATTTCTTGAATTATATCAGTAATATTGTGGCAGTCTGTTTGCGGTTGAACAAAGATACGCCATCATTTTTGTTGGTAGTTTTTGAACAGTTTGGTTGAGTTTATTGGCTCACACCTGTACGTATGTGCATTATAAACACAAATATAAACCACCAATTTAGGAACAACATTGCCACAATGTTCAGCTTTTGATTCACAGACCAAAAAATTTGAAATAAATGTGAAATATGCTGAAATAGTCCAAAGAGTATCAAGGCAAACAGGGACGAGAAGAAAGCCAAAGAGAAACAAGTCAACTTTGAGCTTTCAGCAACCCAGTAAACCTTCGTCTAGCTGTGACTCATGATTATCTTGTAACAGCTGTAGCTAAAAATCGGTGTGATATTAAAAAAATAAATTATATTTACTGCTTTTCTTAAAACAGTCCCATTTTACAGGCAAATGATCTGAACGTATCTCCAACTGAACTATGACCTTTCTAATCTCAGTCTCATAAGCGTATGTATGTAAGAGTTGCATGATTTATAATATGTTTGTTTACTTTATCACCATTTACACTTTCTTGTAAGTTGTTATCCATTTCAGAACCGGATCAAAAGTTTATGTTGATCAGGATAAACCAAGACAATAAAACTGATAATTAAAAAATGTGTCATTGTTGTTTCTGGTTTCAGGGCACAAAGTAATCACGAACGAAACAGGCTGCAGCGTCATTGTTTCTGAGAAGCTTCATGTCAAGTCCACACAGCATCTCAGTTTTTAAATACGTCCATTATGTAGATAGAGCCGAAACAGGATCTGCTGTTTTTAAGAATCCTGATTTTTACTGGCTGAGGTCAAGGGGCAAAAGGGAAAAATACAATAAACAATCCATTTGCTCGAAGCAGCAGTGTTATTATTTTGTTACTCATTTCACAGTGATGTAGAAAACCACATTGGACCAACTACTCAGCAGGTTCAATCAAAATGTACCAGAGAAAATAGATTAACATGAATAAACCTCTCTGCTACAGAACTACTGTAACAGTTACAGTTGTTTAAATGCATGCAGACACTGTACAACAGATAAACCTTCCCTTTTCTTTTCTTTTCTTGGGACAGAGCTGTTAACAGACAATGGAAACATAATAAAAACTGGCCAAAACACACACACACACACAAATGAATGACAATGTACTGCATCATAACAAATTTCACATTAAACAAAAAATGGTTAAATAGTGGGTTAAAAAAAATTCTAGCAGCTTAATTCTGTGAAAATTAAGTAAAGATCCGCAAAGCCGCCAGTGCTTTTTGGGTAAAGTAAAAGAGTTCGACACGATGAGCCTTCAGTGCAAACACGAAGTGAGCTGAAATCAAATAAAGATGGCCGCTTCAAAGGCTGAATTTGAGTGGGTTTCTTTACAGTGCAGGTTGACTCCATTGAAAATCTGCAGTAAGACAATGAAAACCTCAGCCCATCACATTTCTCTCACCGTCACATGATAATAAAATAACAAAAAAAACCCAAAAAACTACTCTCTCTGTGCAATAGTTCAAGTAAGTTATTTCCTGCAAACTGTTAGTGTTCTATAACACGTCCTGTGGCCATACCGAAAGACAAGACAAAAGACAGGTGACATACAAATACATAAAAAGTACTTTTAACATCAAACAGTTCTGTGGACACCACTGCACTCTACGCCGAGAGGACTTCTACTCACCAGCTCAGGCTCAGATTTGATCTAATCCTTCCATCCATTACAATTTGGACCAGAGTTGAGGAAGTCTCATCCTGTGGTTAACCAAACAATGTCCCAGTGTGAAGCAAAAAGTTAAAAAAGTTAAAGAGCTGTGTCGAACACTTGTTCTGACGAGCCCTCCTCCGTGTCGTCCTCGGACTGTAACCCTTTGTGGTTTAGCTTCTCTGCTGTTGAAGAGGAAACGAGGTTTCCTTGGACGTCGTCTTCACAAAGCTTGGACTTGCTGCTGTCCTGAACAAACTCCTGGATCTCCACGGGGAGCCGTCGGAACTTGTCTTGGTATTCTTGATCCAGATCACTCTGCAGCTGCAAAGAAATAAAAGTTGGTTTGTTTGTAAAATGGACTCAGATTGTGTTAACATGGTTGTATTAGCATGTATACAGTGAAAGCCTGCGGACACCCCTCGGGGGCAGACACCTCTGTCCAGCGGACAGGTTTTGGGCCGACCAAGCATTTCTACTACTTATACTTGCAAATTTTAAGGAGTCAACTAACAATTTATATATTCATTTAAATGCTCTTAAATTCTATGATATAGTAGAATTCAAAATGGCACAGCTAATAATAATAATGCAACACAGAATAAATCTACAAGAAAGGTCAGAGCAGACTGTACTTCTTAAGGAAGCTGAGATCTTTTAATGTCTGCACCAAGATGTTGCAAATCTTCTATAGGTCTGTTGTGGAAAGTGCAATCAGCTTTGCAGCTATCTGCTGGGGCAGCAGCATCAGAACCAGAGACTTGAAGAGAATCAACAAACTGATCAGGAAAGCTGGATCTGTGCTGGGAGTATCTCTGGAGCCGCTGGAGCTGATTGTACAAAAAAGAATGCTGGACAAGCTGATGAAGATGATGGAGGACTCTTCTCACCCTCTGCACGACACAGTGATCAAACAACAGAGTGTGTTCAGTGAGAGGCTTCTTCAAGTCCGATGCAAGACCGAAAGATACAAAAGATCATTCCTGCCTGCAGCCATTAGCCTCCACAACAAGAACAGACCTTGATCTTTATTATTATATTATTGTCTTATTATTGTTTTTATTGTTGGACAAAAAAAACACTACTACAACGTTGAATTTCCCTTCTGGGATAAATAAAGTATGTTTCATTTCCATTTCATTTCATTTCATAATGTACAAAGCAAAAAATAACTTACTATGGGAAAATATTCAGAAGCTGTTTGAAATTAGAGAAAGCCGATATGATTTAAAAGAAACATATTCCCTAAACAAACCCAAGACAAGAACAAACATAAGGTAAAGGTGTGTTTCTTTTATAGGCATAACATTTCGGAATAACTATGACAATAAATTAAAAAGGTGCAGAATATTTTCCTCATTTAGAAATGTGTTCAAAAGTACTAAAATATTGAACGACTGAGCAAAAGCAAGTTGAATCTTTGTAATGTTTGGGTTAGATTATCATTTAACTCTATGTATTACCCCACTAAAAGTCATTATTTATATACGTTATTTTGTTTGGATGGTTTTTGTGTGTGTATTGTTATAATTATTAATATTGTCTTTTTGTTTAATTTATCAAGAAATGCAATGTAACTCTGGTTTGCTAATTTATGTTATTTTTTAAGGTACGCTTCAGCCAACACCTTTTTTTATTACTAATGTTTCATGTTTTTTTTAGATTTTTTTATTGTGGTTGTATTTAATTAACAATTGAATGCTAATCAAATAAATACAACCCCTCTGGAGTGGACACCCCATTGTTCAGGACAATGGACACTTTTTGACAGTCCAAAAAGTAAAATCAGTGAAAATTCACCCTGCTAACAAACAGTGGCACAGAAGCCAGCTGCACATCGGATGCGGAGGACACAGGACAGGAGGACTCTGAGCTGCTGCAATCGAATGACCTGCTGCACTACGGACTCGGGGAATACAAGCCTCCTCAACCAGATGACGGGAATTTATGATGAGCTGAACAGGCAACTGGTAGCCAAGAGGTGCAACGCCAGGCAGAATACACTTGATTTTTTTTTAAGTAGCAGTTTCAGCATGATGCCAGTTTCTCCCTTAAACAACGTAAACTTTGATCATGAGTATTTTCATAATAAATGAAAATAAAAACTGAATATCTATTAAATTTTATAAAAGTTGAGACATATTCAGAAGAGAATTTCACCATGTGCTAGTTTATAAAATAAGCTGATGTAACGAGGAAATGTTCGTAACAATGGTCTATGGACATTCCTAGATGACAGGACACCTGGACACCCTACCCCTCTGGGAGGACACCCCACCATAATGGACAAAACGTCTGGTCCCGTCAGTGTCCGCTATAGCGAGGTTTCACTGTACAATTGGATTTTCAACTCACGTAAAGCAAATTCTTTTTAGCGTGTAGTTTGACAAATGATGGACGGTTTGACATCGTAAAACAGCTTCAGTCTATAAATTTCAACTGAAACCACGGGTGTCCCAGAAGCGCTTCACTTTGCAGCAGCTGCTGAAATTTATGCTTTAAAATAATCAAATAATTCTATGTGAAACACTAATTGACAGTGGTGTAAATATTTAAAATATATTTTGCATAAACCACGATGAGATTTTGCAGTAAGACCCATTTTGGGGTTTGGCTGTATTTAACCAAGCCGTTAGCTGCCGAGTTCAACATAAACTCTATTTTTCTGAGCTGAGGTCATTGAGTCATATAGACATACATTTCAAAATGGCTGAAATATTCCTTTGACTTTGTGTGAATGGACTATACAGTAATATGACAGAACTTTCAGTCAAAACAATGGATGATTACATAATTATGAGTTCATTAGCATAAATGACCCCATTATAACAGCCTTTAATTTTAGCCTTTCCAGCTACTGTTGATACTCAGGTAAAGTAGCTCCAGCAGATTTTATGTCAGTCAGGTATTCGGCTTGTTCTGCTCGGAAACATACAATTAAGTGAACAAAATGACTGGATCCAAAGAGCCTTTAGACCCTGTGGGAAATAGTCTTCAACCATGACATCCCTCCCTGATTGCAACAGTTCAGTCCCATGAGGCAGACCAGGATTCTCTTTGCACCCATTTACTTCGTCCTTTCTCTGAGAAATAGAAAGTGGAAGATGTTTTCTCCGAGGCATAGACGCCCCCAATGATTACAGATGACAAGATTGTATTCATTTCATTGTGAGCCAATAATTGCTGTAATGCTGATTTCTGTTTAACTACACAGCTGGCTCCCAGGGGAGGGCAGTAATTAAAAGAAAAGCTGCTAAGATGAATGGTTTCAAGAGTCTCGCAGCTCACATCAGCATTGCGGGGCTCAAAAATACCTGAGCACAGAGAGGGAAGACAAGAGAGCCACACATTACCTGACAGACTAAAGCTAATCAGATGACTAACAGCCACCCTCAAGCTAAACAATGACCACAAACAGTCCTTAGCTACGGATAAACTCTGAATAAACACTGATGTCATAAAACCACAAACACTTTGAAAACTCTGTTTACGTACCAGCAGGAACTTTAAATAGAAAATAATCTGTTGGTACACAAAAATTTGCAGAATGAATTCAACTAAAACAGAAATATCTGAAAGAATTACAGTTTCCATGAAGAGGAAACAATAAGCAAAGGAGTCGCCCGTTTCCAAAACAATCCCACTCAAAATTAAAATGTTCCAAAATGGCACATTCTATCAATATCATGGTGAATCAACAGGTAACATTACCTATAATATAACCTTTCTAATTGTTGTGCTAGATCCTGGTAGAGAAACAACATAAACAACAATCCTTTTTAATTTCACAGCAATCAAACAATAAATCTCATTTCAGGGTGATTTTCAGATTTTGACATTCTGAATAAATCAAATAGAAAATGCTAATCAAAGTGAAGCCAGGCTGTCCAATTAACAATATCTCCTGCAAGTGAAATGACAGTTGGAACAGAGCAAATGTGCCTTGTGGAACAACTTCATTAAAAATGTTCAGCTGATAATCAGAGGTAATAATTCAGTTTCACACTTTGTTGCTAGATTGTTTAAACCAAATTGAGATATCTTTGTATTCCAATAAATTTCATACACTGATAACTATAACGAGAGAAGCACAGACTCCTTTAGTTAGTCTATTTAAAATCCGATTCTGACTTCCAAAGCGCTTCACACGACAATTTGTCATTCACGCACACGATTGGTGGAGATAAACTACACACATTGTAGCCACAGCTGTCCTGGGACACACGCTGAAAGAGGCGGGGCTGCCAGGCGCCACCAAAAAGGCAAAGGTGGGTGATGTGTCTTGTCCACAGAAACAACAGCAATATGAATGTCACAGACGAAAAGGCGATTCAAACTCCAGTTACTGAACGACCTGCACTACCGCCCCATAAAAACATTTAAAAGGATATGCACAACATGAAACAGCACAGATACAGTATAATCAGGCAAATGATTCAAACAGCTGCAGTATGTGATGCAGATTGTCTTTGTGTGAAATGAAGCAGCTCTTGACTTGCGTCTCCCTGATGTTTTGGAGCGGCAGCCTACAGTGGCGCCTGCTCAAACCCCCACCAAGCGCTGCATTTCAAGGTCACCTTCTCTGAAACATGCTCTCCTCCTTCCATGTCTCTCTCTCACTTTCTTTTTTTGTCTTTCCCCCTCTTTCTGTGCAGACATCTCACACATCAAAACCTGAGACCTTCATACATCAAAGCAAAGTATGGTTTTACTGCTCTGCAATGCGTGTGACCTACTTGAGGATGGGACACATGCACGCATCACCTTGTGTGTTTGTGCATGTGCAGCCTGTCTTTCAGACTGCTGGATAGAAAGCAAACACCCTCTGATTAAAGCTGTCATCTTTCTCCCATCTGATTCCCCCCATGAGATGGAAGCGGGGGGGCAGAGAAGTCCGGGGACGCCCGACACCTTGCAAGAAGCATGTGGATGTCTTCTTTATGTAATCAGCAGCTCAGGAGCCTGTCTTCTGATAGAGTTTGAGTGCTGAGAGAAGACAGTGCTTTGGTTTCACTAAAGGAGCCTCTTGGTTTATAAATAGTCTTACTGAATTACAGAGAGATGTTGGATCAGAGAACAGAAAGCTACAACTGCAATCTAATCAATAAGTTCCACCAAACAGCTTTTCAATTTGCTATGAAAGATTTTAAATGGACGGGATCAAAAACGGCATGAGGGAAATTTTACATCTTAGTTAATATCTGGTTGTTGCTGGATCATATTTGGAATTTTCTATTCCAACTTTGTTCAATTCATAAAGAGTCTGATCGAGTCGGGTGAGAAGCCGAGTGCACCCATGGACAGATTGGACAGGTCAATAGTTTATCTCAACAAACAATCATGTGAACACATTCACCCCGGTAAGGTTACTTCTTTTCATGCATTCCATGTTTGATTCCTTTCATCTGGCGTTTGTGAATGTTTGTGGAGTAGCTTGATGAATCCTTGAGCATATGAGGTGATTTACTGTCATACGCTGGCAGCAGAGTACCTGCTCTCTTCATAAAGGTGTGTTGGAACCATCCTCCAGTCTACCGACGACCGTCTTATGAAAATTATTGTAATAAGATGTGTGAACGCTCATTTTGTAGTGGAATATATGTGGTTGAGGCCAGTATCTCTAAAATTCTGTGTGTTGATCATCACTGCTCAGAAATTTGAGGAAAAGCTTTTCTTTTTAATTTTTTTTTCTTATTTCCTATATTAATCCCTCTTGGGGAAATTTGGTTCTGCATTTGACCCATCCTCACTGTAAGGGGAGGAGCAGAGGGCAGCCATCTTGAACAGCGCCTGGGAGACAGTTGCAGGGTTCAGTATCTTGCCCAAGGATACTTTGACGTACTGTAGCTTGCCGGCAATGAGGATCGAACCCGCCTTCTTTCGAATGAAGGGCGATCACCCTTCAGCTAGATTACGCCGCCCACCTATAATTAGATAATTATATAATATATATTTAACTATCAACATAACAATAATGGCGAGAGACTCCAGCTGCACCTTCTACAGCTGTAGGATGGAGAAGATCTGCCAGCTGTAGCTGCTTTTGAGGACCCAGATGCTGGTAAGTGAATGAATGGATCAAAAATCAAAAGGCATCACCTCTAAAGCCAGAACTGGATTCAGTTCCATGAGCTAGACTGAAGGGACTGTAACATCTTGACTGAGTTGTTGCATCAAGAAAACGGAGAAGTGTAATTTTTTAACAGGTTTTGTCTCAGTCTAGTTTATGTCCTTGTAAAAACTTACAGTTCTCTACAATTTTAGAAGTAAAAAATAAAACAAATAATTCCTGATCATTGTATGTTGTGTGCGGGTTGTTTGGAAGACATTCAACCAGCGATCCTACACAGAGGGTTTGCATGATGTGTTTGTGGAAAATCTTGGACCAGACCATCGACCTGGCTATGAACTTCTGAATGGACCACAAGCACTAAATTCTTAAAAAGCTAACTGAAGCAGATTGTAGGAAATGGTCCAAACCATCCGTAGTGGTCATGGGATCAGAGCTTAACTATGACTGTATGGCTGGATGATTTCCTAAATCTGTTGTGGTAAATTGAGGTAAATGGACCCAGATGCAGGCAGGACACTGGGATTTAAAAATGATAAAATAAATTATTTTATTAAACAAAATAAAAAACTTTACCAACACATTACTAGAAACACAGGAAGCATCAAAAACACAAGGACAGGTGTGCATGACTGTAGGGTTAGGGTTAGTGTATAATATAATACAGGGTGATAATGTGTAAGAGAAACCAAGGAGTATTTGTGCTGGGACAAGATTATTACCAAACAAGGAGCAGCCAAAGGAACTAATCAGGTGTGGCAGAGTGAATGAACTGAGAAGCAGAATGAAGTTTTACACAGAAAAAAAAAAATCACAAAAACCAACTAAATCAGACTTTAAATAGTTGTTATTCAGTTAGATGTCTGATCAAGAACTTTTGGAACAGTTGCATTCAAGGTTTGGAGGACAACAAGAAATTTATGAGAACCGGCTGAATCAAAACCCCTCCGCAAAATACTTTCAGGAAGATTTGTCAGTCTTTGGAATGTTCCACCGTGCAGACACACCTGCGTAAATATAGAGCCTCATAAAGGAGTCAAAACTGACCAAGCAATGTGCCCTCGTTTTATATTACTCTTTTAAAAAGGGAATCAGATGTAATCTTTTCTAAAATGTCTCTAAATATTGATTTTTGAAGACCAGATCCTTTTTAACACACCAACAAAAAATTCAAAAAGAAACTTTTGTATCTCACTTTAGTTGTGAATCAAGTCTCTTAGTGGTGAACCTCCAGCAGCATGTATTCAGACAGTGTTTGAATCTGTATCTCATCCCCGGAGACTTCTCATCTGTCAACAAACTACATGCATTTATATCCACACACACAGACACACATATTTCTGGTTTTCTTAAAATACAGCTCTCAGTGACCTTCTTCACCAACTGTCCTCATTCTGAGAAGCTATCGAGGGAAGCAGAGGAGGCCTCCAAAGAGCCAAATTAATTCTTTTCTTTGAGCTGCAGCAGCATCATATAAAAAACTTTAATCAGCAAAGCACGCTGATGTTAGCTGAGCCTTACATGAAAAATACATTTCCTTTACAGACAAGGATGAGTTCAACTGTGGCAATAAATTCCGTCCGTCCGTCTTCTTCCGCTTATCCGGGGTCGGGTCGCGGGGGCAGCTGTCTAAGCAGGGCAGCCCAGACTTCCCTCTCCCCGGCCACAACCGCCAGCTCATCCGGGGGGATCCCAAGGCGTTCCCAGGCCAGCCGGGAGACGTAGTCCCTCCAGCGTGTCCTGGGTCTTCCCTGGGGCCTCCGTCCCGTGGGACGTGCCCGGAACACCTCACCTGGGAGGCGTCCAGGAGGTATTCTGACCAGATGCCCGAGCCACCTCATCTGGCTCCTCTCGATGCGGAGGAGCAGCGGTTCTACTTTGAGCCCCTCCCAGATGACAGAGCTTCTCACCCTATCTCTAAGGGAGAGCCCGGCCACCCTGCGGAGAAAACTCATTTCGGCCGCTTGTACCCGCGATCTCATTCTTTCGGTCACTACCCAGAGCTCGTGACCATAGGTGAGGGTAGGAACGTAGATCGACCGGTAAATCGAGAGCTTCGCCTTCTGGCTCAGCTCCTTCTTCACCACGACAGATCGACGCAGGGTCCGCATTACTGCAGATGGCGCACCGATCCGCCTGTCGATCTCACGCCCCATTTTCCCCTCACTCGTGAACAAGACCCCGAGGTACTTAAACTCCTCCACCTGGGGCAAGACCTCGCCCCCGACCCGGAGAGTGCACTCCACCTTTTTCCAATTGAGGACCATGGCCTCGGACTTGGAGGTGCTGATTCTCATCCCCGCCGCTTCACACTCAGCCGCGAACCGCCCCAGCAAGAGCTGCAGATCACGGCCCGACGAAGCCAACAGAACCACGTCATCCGCAAAAAGCAGAGACCCAATCCTGCAGTCGCCGAGCCGGATCCCCTCAACACCTCGGCTGCGCCTAGAAATCCTGTCCATAAAGGTGATGAACAGGATCGGAGACAAAGGGCAGCCTTGGCGGAGTCCAACCCTCACCGGAAACGGATCCGACCTACAGTTGGAAATGCGGACCAAGCTCTGACACCGGTAATACAGAGACCGGACTGCCCGTACCAGGGAGTCCGGTACCCCATACTCCCGGAGCACCCCCCACAGGAGCCCCCGGGGGACACGGTCGAACGCCTTCTCCAG
>SSNP01000039.1:1000921-1024612 GCA_006937955.1 Pachypanchax playfairii | reverse complement strand
CTGCAGAACCCCTGAATAGACTTTACCAGGGAGGCTGAGGAGTGTGATCCCCCTGTAGTTGGAACACACCCTCCGATCCCCCTTTTTGAAGAGGGGGACCACCACCCCGGTCTGCCAGTCCAGAGGCACCGCCCCCGATGTCCACGCGATGCTGCAGAGGCGTGTCAGCCAAGACAGCCCCACATCATCCAGAGCCTTAAGGAACTCCGGGCGAATCTCATCCACCCCCGGGGCCCGGCCACTGAGGAGCTTCTTAACTACCTCAGCAACCTCAGCCCCAGTGATAGAAAAGTCCAACCCCGAGTCCCCAAACTCTGCTTCCTCATCGGAAGACGTGTTGGTAGGATTGAGGAGGTCTTCGAAGTATTCTGCCCACCGACCAACGACGTCCCGAGTCGAGGTCAGCAGCCCACCATCGCCACTGTATACAGTGTTAACGGTGCACTGCTTCCCCCTCCTGAGATGCCTGATGGTGGACCAGAACCTCCTCGAAGCCATCCGGAAGTCCTTCTCCATGGCCTCTCCGAACTCCTCCCACGCCCGAGTGTGGCAATAAATTAAAACACTTAAATCAGTACTAAATAACTTTTCCACAGTCGTGTCTCAGACAGCTGTTGCTGTAACTGGTGTTCTGTTGAAATATGCTACCTGTTGAGATGTGCTACTGATTCCTTCTACACGTGTTCTACAGTCTTGACTTCAATAAACAGATTTATTGTTTATTTTTGTTTCTATATTTTTCCATGAATATATTTTACCTATCAAATAAATTCTCCCAGGACAGAAACATTAAATATGATGTTATTTTTACTTTCTTTACATTGTCAGAGCGACAGGCAAATGTTTGGACACACCCAGAGGAGAAGAACCCAACAATGGCTGATAAGGACCCAGAGGGCTTTTATATAGAAAATATCAGGGAAGGATCATAAAAATATGTTTAAATAATTAACAGGTCACACTCACTATAAACAAGAATACTGTATAAACTTATAATAACATCTCATTATGAAATAAGTTGTTAATTCGTACTATGGCAGCATTTTTCATCAGGGCAGCAGAAATCATCAGAACACCACTTCCTGCTGCGACCTGAATTACTGAAATTATTAGGTGTAATATAGGAGGACCAGAGACGTCCAGATGATGTCTAATATGGAAATGAACATGTTTTTTGGTGAGTATCCACTTAGACAAGTTTCATAACAGTAGATTAAGGGTGTATTCACACCAGCCCTGTTTAATCCGCTTGAATCAAACTCTAGTTCGTTTGCACAGAAAGTCCGGTTCGTTTAGGGAGGTGTGAACGGGCAACCGAACTCTGATTCGGACCAAACAATCGAACTCTAGTCCGCCTAAAAATGTGGGTCTCGGTTTGATTGCAAGTGTGAACGCAACCGCACTGGGACCGCACCAAAAGCAGGAAGTGGACTATATTGTGCAGCCGTCTCAGCCACCTCATGTAGTCCTCTGTCTTGTTATCTGCTCATTCTGAGTCCAGTGCTGCAGAATATTGATCTGGTACATTCACCAAACATAAAAGATCCAAAAACCACCAGAATCTGCTGCTAGTCCATGTTTGTTTATGTTTCACTCTCCTGCAGCAGCACCAGGAAGTGCAGTAACAAGTATGGCAGAAACTCTACAGCGCCACCACAGGTGGGGGTGTAACATGTTCCAAAGGTTGTTTAGTTTGGTTCATAGAGTGCAGTGTGAATCCAAACCACACCAACTAAAAACAGCAACAATGTTGCAATTTTGGTCCCAAATCGAACCGAGTCCACCGGACTATCAGGTGTGAATACAGCCAAAACCTTTAAAAGTTATTTCGTACTGATTTAAAGCTCTAATCTCAGCCTTGTGATGTGTGTTTCCTCACCTTGAGATAATGATCAAACCTAAACAGAGACCAGTTAGGCCAAACACATGTCCAAGAGACAGGGCATGTTCACAACCTTGTCAGTTAAAAAGAAAGAATGCATCTGCAGATCTGTGAGTAAAAGAGCAGCACAGGCACAAATCTCATTCCTTCATTCATATTCTTTCCATTGACACTTTAATAAAAGTGTAAAAACAACTCAAATGAAAAAGGAGCACCAAAACTAGCTGTAGGTGAAACAGAAGCCAGACTATCATTTGCAAAATGCCATCTCTTTAGCTGTGTGTGTGTGTGTGTGTGTGTGTGTGTGTGTGTGGGGGGGGGGGGGTTTGTATTTCTGACCTCCTGGGGACCCGTTTCCTGACTTTTACTATCTTTCTGGGGTCCGAGGGTTCTTGTGGGGACCGAAGCCTGGTCCCCATGAGGGGGACTCCCCTTTTTAGGGTTAGGGGTTAGGTTTATAGGTATGGTGTGAATAGAGTTTTAGTTAGTCTTAGGGTTAGTTATAGATCAGTAATGGTTAAGGTTAGTAAAAGGGTTTGGGTTAGGTATAAATCTAGTTACTAAAATCAATGGAAGTCAGTGGACGGTCCCCATAAGGATAACAAAACACACTTGTGTGTGTGTGTGTGTGTGTGTGTGTGTGTGTGTGTGTGTGTGTGTGTTTTGTGTGTGGGTTTGTATTTCTGACCTCCTGGGGACCCGTTTCCTGACTGTTACTATCTTTCTGGGGTCCGAGGGTTCTTGTGGGGACCGAAGCCTGGTCCCCATGAGGGGGACTCCCCTTTTTAGGGTTAGGGGTTAGGTTTATAGGTATGGTGTGAATAGAGTTTTAGTTAGTCTTAGGGTTAGTTATAGATCAGTAATGGTTAAGGTTAGTAAAAGGGTTGGGTTAGGTATAAATCTAGTTACTAAAATCAATGGAAGTCAGTGGACGGTCCCCATAAGGATAACAAAACACACTTGTGTGTGTGTGTGTGTGTGTGTGTGTGTGTGTGTGTGGGTTTGTATTTCTGACCTCCTGGGGACCCGTTTCCTGACTTTTACTATCTTTCTGGGGTCCGAGGGTTCTTGTGGGGACCGAAGCCTGGTCCCCATGAGGGGGACTCCCCTTTTTAGGGTTAGGGGTTAGGTTTATAGGTATGGTGTGAATAGAGTTTTAGTTAGTCTTAGGGTTAGTTATAGATCAGTAATGGTTAAGGTTAGGAAAAGGGTTTGGGTTAGGTATAAATCTAGTTACTAAAATCAATGGAAGTCAATGGACGGTCCCCATAAGGATACCAAAACACACTTGTGGGTGTGTGTGTGTGTGTGGCGCGTGAGACAGTGACCTTTCCTGACTCCTCTCAGATAATTTATCTGCTGCTTCGGAGGAGAATTTCCCCAAGAATAAAAAAAGAAAACACTCCTGCATACTTTTGCTGGATATGTGCAATAATTAGTGTTTTCCTTAAAAGGTTCGGTTCAAAAGGGAAGCTTAGCTATAAAATGCACTTGTTTGGTTTTTTTTTCCAGATGTTGAGCTAAAAACATCAGCTATAAAAATGTTTCTGATTGTGTTTATTATAGAGGCTGAGTGTGAACATAATTACCACTGCAGAAGTTAAACTGTTCACTCTCCACTCAGAGTTTGAACAAATCCTTTTTTCTGTGACAGTGTGCAGGTCTTTGAAGTTGGAAGACATTCACAATATTGATCTAGTCTTTACCCCCCCCCGCCCCCCCTTCGGTTTCTGGGTGGGATTCAAGTTCAACATTTTATCTTTTATTCATTTCGCTCCACCTTTTTTGGTTTTCTTTTGTTCAAAGGTTCAAAGCTGTCAAGTTTTTCTTCGACCGGCCGAACGTTTTCTTCTAGAATTCAAATGCATACCTTTTCTCATCAAAGCGTTTGCTTTGATAGAGTTTGACAGGGTTGTCTGGATCACTGGCCAACAGAAAAACAACATTACATTCTCTCTTCTTGTTCCTTTTAGCTTGACATGATGATTTGTGACCTTGAATTCAGTTTTGTTCTCTTTAGATAGAAAAAAAAATGTTCCTATCTCAAACAATCACAGAATAAATGTCTAAAAGCTTTCCTCTCTGTCCAAAATAAGATCATACACAGTCTAATTGAGCATTTGTGTATCTGTCTTGGGAAACTGGAGACCTCCTTAGACAGTATCCAGAGAGCCAGCCATAAGCAACGTGTGCTAGTGGCTGCTTTGATGTTGGTGCAGCAATTCATCAGATTCATCACAGCAGCCTTGGTGGCGATCTTAAGAGCCTGGATGGCAGCAGGATTATAGGAATGTTTTCACTGTGTAGCTTTGAAATTTACAGCTTCTTTTAACTTCTTTATTTAAATAAAAAGGATATTATTTTATTCTGACTTCTCTCTGATGGTTGTGTCAGAAAATCCTCCCCTTCCATTAATTTCTTCAGTATTTACTGCTTCTTCACATTACAGAGTCTTACGGCTATTCTGAACTTTTTATTAGCTTATCTCTGATGATGTATTGTTAGTAGGCTGATGCCTGAATCCTCGAACCAAACTGTGTCTGGGGAGTTTCTCAACACGAGTGAATGTTTCTTAGATAGAGCACAACCCAGGAGAGTGTCATTAGCACATGGGGGCATACATAATGTACACTTGTGCACTGATCTAAAATAGCAACTAGCATAATAGAGCAGGAGAGTAACTAAGTGTGTGACATGTATGCACACACACACGCAATAGATTTTACTTTGCTGCCTCTGGTTTGTACTCGGTGTTCCCTGTGGGTTTTTGTGTGCATGTTTGTGTGTGTTTGTGCACACGAGTGCATTATTGATGCAATTACGCGGCAGGGAGCGATGATGCAGATCAAAGTCTGTGATGAGGGAACATGGTGGCCACCTCTGCAGCACCCAGTGAAAGAGGGACACTGAAGGAGAGTTACAAAGAAGGTCATATACCTACTCAGTTTGTATTCAGCTCGAATACAAGCTGTTCATCTGCTCCAACCTGTTTGCTCCCCTTCTGTTCCTTCTTCCTCCTCCTCTTCCTCCACCTTCAGTAACCATCTCTGGGATTGTGTCACAGGACTCGGTTCCAAATTAACAGATTGCAAAGAGTCATGACGGATAGAGGAGGATATGAGGGGAGGGGAGAGCGCGCGGGTGTGTGGGGGATCCGAGTTTCCATGACGACTGCACAGGACTCCTGCTTGATGGACGAAGGAGCACGCGGGTGTGTGTACCCACATGTGTAGCTGTGTTTCAAGGCTTTCACTGCAGGGAGATACCCTGAGATATTCTGTTTTTTATTATTGAAAGAAAAGGAATGTGCACGTCATCATGATGTGCACTCACACAACACAAACCTTTACACTATGGTGTGTAACATACTGCCCTGTCACTGATGTACTTCTCCCTACTTTTATCCATCCATCCATCCATCCATCCATCCATCCATCCATCCATCCATCCATCCATCCATCCATCCATCCATCCATCCATCCATCCATCCATCCTGCATCCATCCATCCATCCATCCATCCATCCATCCATCCATCCATCCATCCTGCATCCATCCATCCATCCACCCGTCCACCCATCCATCCATCCATCCATCCATCCATCCATCCATCCATCCATCCATCCTGCATCCATCCATCCATCCACCCGTCCATCCATCCATCCATCCTCCATCCATCCTGCATCCATCCATCCATCCATCCATCCATCCATCCTGCATCCATCCATCCATCCATCCATCCATCCATCCATCCTGCATCCATCCATCCATCCACCCGTCCACCCATCCATCCATCCATCCATCCATCCATCCATCCATCCATCCATCCATCCATCCATCCTGCATCCATCCATCCATCCACCCGTCCATCCATCCATCCATCCTGCATCCATCCATCCATCCATCCATCCATCCATCCATCCATCCTCCATCCATCCATCCATCCATCCATCCATCCATCCATCCATCCATCCATCCATCCATCCTGCATCCACCCATCCATCCTGCATCCACCCATCCATCCATCCATCCATCCATCCATCCATCCATCCATCCTGCATCCATCCATCCATCCACCCATCCCTCCACCCATCCTCCCTCCATCCATCCATCCATCCATCCATCCATCCATCCATCCATCCATCCATCCATCCATCCATCCATCCATCCTGCATCCATCCATCCATCCATCCATCCATCCATCCATCCATCCATCCATCCTGCATCCATCCATCCATCCACCCGTCCACCCATCCATCCATCCATCCATCCATCCATCCATCCATCCATCCATCCATCCATCCATCCATCCTGCATCCATCCATCCATCCATCCATCCATCCATCCATCCATCCATCCACCCGTCCATCCATCCATCCATCCTGCATCCACCCACCCATCCATCCATCCATCCATCCATCCATCCATCCGTAACCCGCTTATTCCTTTTTGTCAATCACAAATACACAGTTTGTTTTTCTCTGTGTAATTTTGACCATTATGTTTCTGTTCAACAAGATATGTGCTGTAGGTATATAAAGAAGCACGTACATTTCATCCTTGCATTGTCCTTGGGTTTGTTAGACCCATAAAACAGGTGTCAGACTGGTGTATAGCATATCTTAAGGTTCTACAAGGGTTGAAAGAACTAAATCGTTGGCTGTAGCAACTGTTGCTTCTTCTTTTTCTTGCTTGGTAATCAGTTATGGAGACAAACTGATGATTTAAAATGAGGCAAATATCAGACGATTAATTGCTCAGCCAATCGGGTGTCATGTTCACATCTGGCCTTTACATAATGAAGGTTTATAGGTCAGTCATGTTGGAAACAACTCCTGTATATTAGGAATTTAAGATACCTGTGGGTCCCATTTAAACTACCAAATAAAACAGAAAATATGACTAGGTAAGTATTTTTTATAATATCAACACAATGTTTAATTATGGCATCTACATTAAAACATTGGCTTTGCTTTGCAAAAGCCTAAACATCTCCTAAATACTAATCTGATGGGGGATGATGGGATTTCTAGAGGTAATGATTAATCCAAGGAGACAAGAACCAAAATATTATTACTTCTGCCAAGGTGGATAACTCAAAAACTTAGGGATGGATTTTGATGAAATTTTCACGAAAGTTCAGAAATGACCCAAGGAACAATCGATTAGATTTTGGGGGTGATCTGGATTACCACCTGGATCCAGGATTTTTTTTTTAAAGATAGATACTTTCTACATTATGTCCAAGTGCTGCTTGGCAGATGTCTGCACCCTCCAAGTGCTCGTCTAGTTATATATTAGAAGATAAAAGGCAAGAAAAATGGGACTTGAGTCAAAAGATGCTCATAAACAATATCGTGAGGTGCTTATGATGGTCTTTTTCTGGCGATTTGGGGATTTGACATCAGCCGTGTCGCATTTTAAAAAAAGAAGGGAAGAAGAAGAGACAGATTGCATCCTAGTACTGCTGATTTCTAGTGGGTGTTTTGATTAGCTCATTATCAGGAGAGTGACACCTGAGAGAGCATCTTGGGAGTGACAACAACAACTTACTCCAGTTCAGTAACCCCCCCCAATATGGTCATCAGGTTGGACCTCAAAATCTAATGAACAGATCTTGTTAACAAAGCTTAAGTTTTCAGTTGCTATATAACATGTAAACATGTATGACACACACACACACACACACACACACACACACACACACACACACACACACACACACACTTTAATGGGCTGTGGAGCACTCAGAGTTTCCACCAGGCATGGTTATAGATGTCCATTAGAAGCTGCTATGAGCCCAGAGACAAAACTGGGTCAGAACTTTATGCGAGAGCATCTGTTGTATCTGCTTGTCTCTTATTTGAAATAAACTACAAAATACTTTTTTCTTAGCTGAGCTTTGATCATATGCTCACATCCATTATCTGCTGTTGAAGCACAGTCAAGCCACAAAGTGGGACAATGGTACGACAGGTTAAGATGGTAGGAGAGCAGCACAGAGAAAAAAACATTAATTCGATTTCTTTGAGTTTTAAATACATGAAACTTGAATGTTTCATACTGCTATGAAATACAATTTAACAACATAATTTAAACAGGAATGCTTCATTGATTGTGTTTCTTATTCTCATCTTGAGCTTTATTTTGAAAAACAACCTTGAGTCACATAGGAGTCACACCCTTTGACCTTTAATTTTGTTAAAGAGGCAATTTCACACAAATTTCAGGACTTTGTGGTTATTTCTTAATTATTAACCAGTAATATGAAACATTTTAAATCTAAAAAACATTAAGAAACACTTATTAACAGACCTTTCAATCTGTCTGCGTCAAGATTTGGCTGGCTTTGGCTACAACTCATTAATATTCATTATGCTAATTTGCTGAACTCAGATTGGCTAACAAACTAGCCTATGAGAGCACGGCTTCCTGTTTCCTTCCCCTCTGCGCATGGCAACAGCAGACGTAGTCTTTTCCTGCTTGATACAGTGGGGCAAAAAAGTATTTAGTCAGCCACCAATTGTGTAAGTTCTCCCACTTAAAAAGATCAGAGAGGCCTGTAATTTTCATCATAGGTATACCTCAACTATGAGAGACAAAATGAGGAAAAAAAATCCAGAAAATCACATTGTCTGATTTTTAAAGAATTTATTTGCAAATTATGGTGGAAAATAAGTATTTGGTCACCTACAAACAAGTAAGATTTCTGGCTTTCACAGACCTGTAACTTCTTTAAGAGGCTCCTCGGTCCTCCACTCGTTACCTGTATTAATGGCACCTGTGTGAACTCGTTATCAGTATAAAAGACACCTGTCCACAACCTCAAACAGTCACGCTCCAAACTCCACTATGGCCAAGACCAAAGAGCTGTCAAAGGACACCAGAAACAAAATTGTAGACCTTCACCAGGCTGGGAAGACTGAATCTGCAATAGGTAAGCAGCTTGGTGTGAAGAAATCAACTGTGGGAGCAATTATTAGAAAATGGAAGACATACAAGACCACTGATAATCTCCCTCGATCTGGGGCTCCACGCAAGATCTCACCCCGTGGGGTCAAAATGATCACAAGAACGGTGAGCAAAAATCCCAGAACCACACGGAGGGACCTAGTGAATGACCTGCTGAGAGCTGGGACCAAAGTAACAAAGGCTACCATCAGTAACACACTACGCCGCCAGGGACTCAAATCCTGCAGTGCCAGACGTGTCCCCCTGCTGAAGCCAGGACACGTCCAGGCCCGTCTGCGGTTTGCTAGAGAGCATTTGGATGATCCAGAAGAGGATTGGGAGAACATCATATGGTCAGATGAAACCAAAATAGAACTTTTTGGTAGAAACTCAACTTGTCGTGTTTGGAGGGGAAAGAATGCTGAGTTGGATCCAAAGAACACCATACCTACTGTAAAGCATGGGGGTGGAAACATCATGCTTTGGGGCTGTTTTTCTGCAAGGGGACCAGGACGACTGATCCGTGTAAAGGAAAGAATGAATGGGGCCATGTATCGTAAGATTTTGAGTGAAAACCTCCTTCCATCAGCAAGGGCATTGAAAATGAGACGTGGCTGGGTCTTTCAGCATGACAATGATCCCAAACACACCGCCCGGGCAACGAAGGAGTGGCTTCGTAAGAAGCATTTCAAGGTCCTGGAGTGGCCTAGCCAGTCTCCAGATCTCAACCCCATAGAAAATCTCTGGAGGGAGTTGAAAGTCCGTGTTGCCCAGCGTCAGCCCCAAAACATCACTGCTCTAGAGGAGATCTGCATGGAGGAATGGGCCAAAATACCAGCAACAGTGTGTGAAAACCTTGTGAAGACTTACAGAAAACGTTTGACCTCTGTCATTGCCAACAAAGGCTATATAACAAAGTATTGAGATTAACTTTTGTTATTGACCAAATACTTATTTTCCACCATAATTTGCAAATAAATTCTTTAAAAATCAGACAATGTGATTTTCTGGATTTTTTTTCCTCATTTTGTCTCTCATAGTTGAGGTATACCTATGATGAAAATTACAGGCCTCTCTGATCTTTTTAAGTGGGAGAACTTACACAATTGGTGGCTGACTAAATACTTTTTTGCCCCACTGTATGTGTTTATGCTAACAGCTTTTAGCCAGCAGCATGCTAGGCGTGGTTTCAACTGCAGGAGCTGATGAATACTAACGAACACAGGAGTTGTGATGAAACAGATACAGGCCGTTCAAACTCAGGAGAACTCGTGTTTTATCACCACCTGCGTAGTTTGAGAGATTAAAACTGAAAGAGAAGTTGTTGACCTGTTTTCACACCCACTATGAAGGTAAGAACACCTGTGGAGCTAAAATATTCAACAGAAACCTCAGAAAAACTGTTTTTAATGGAAGGAACTCTTTAATAGATTGTTTTGTATTATTACCACAGATCTAGTAGAGATCACTGGCTGACATTTCTGATGATTACATATGACTGTCACACTGGGCTTGTGGATGGATAATCAGTACGAAATTTAACAGGAAACTATTAATACCAACAAGATTACAGTTGTCTCGCTTAAAAAAGGTTATTCCAATCTGAAGATTAGATTCTGATGAGAATATTTGTACAGGTTATACCAAGTCAATCATGACCAATTGAATAAAAAGACTATGTATCAATCATATTATAAGAGCAGGGCTTTAATAAGCTTTACATCTGCTTTAGGCTCAATTCTTCATTCCTCCCAAGAGGAGCTTCAGGAAAAATGTGAAAGACCTAGTAGTAGTAGTAGTAGTAGTAGTAGTAGTAATAATAGTAATAGAAGTAGTAGTTAAGCTGATGTCTCAGCTTCACCTCCTACACTCTTCTTCGGGTGTTGTCAAAAGAACAAGGAGCTCTCTGAGTGTGGGAGGTGATGAAGTTGTCTCCAGCAGAAGAACTTCGGTACATTTTTAAACACACCTCATGAGTTGAACTAATAAATGCCGACTTTGTGAATGTGAATCAGTGCTGCATGTCAAAATGAAGTGATCTTGTTGTTGTTTGTTATGTCTTTTGTAATATCATTAACATTGTGTTAGATTAAAGTCTTAACGACATTAACATGGAGAGCTGGAAGGAAAATCCAGAGGGAAAATATTAAACATTTAACTCAAACTTTGTGTTTATTACAGGATAGAAATGTCTCCAATTTGAATTTGTTGTTGCAAAATGAATATATAACATATATGTGTATATACTGTAGATTGATGTTGGAATTAAAGTGAAAATCTTTGCAGATCTGCAGTCTGTTTTTACGAGGTTGTTTTCAAGATCGATCATTTACTCAGACTTTGCAGCTCAGTTCGTTGCTGACAGACTGAGTAAAAGATGGGGACCATGAAAGTACAAGTTTGTACTTTGTTATATTCCAGGAAAAAAAAATAATTGACAGAAATATTGCTAGAAAAAGCAATTTTTGCTTTTGGAAACAGCACAGCAGCACAATACATTAAACTGTGGTTGAATAGTGACTTTACATCTGAATATTCTCAAGGTCTTATCTATTGCTGTTCCTGAAACATTTACACATTGAAGAAAATATGTGGTCAGAATGGTTTGTATAAAATGATTATGTGCCAAATTAGTGCTCGTTAAAGAGGACTTTGAACTGAACTGAATCCAAGCACACTGCTGGGGTGTGATCTCACAATATGCAGGCCAATCTGCTGTCCCTGATGATCTCATTCTGCCATGGTGCACAGAATACACCACAAATGTTGTATGAATACAAATCTGCAACAACTATATATTGGAGTATACTGCATTAGATCAGGGTTCAGACAATAAGCTGACACAATTTAATAGTCCAAAGGTGACGCAGGTTAATGTCATTACACTCGTGTGTGTTGGTGCTCAACACTGAGAAGCAAACGTTTTCTTACCCTGCTCCACAACAGCACAATCATCCTACAATGACAGTGACAGTGGATAACATGACAGAATCAATAGGACTTGTGAAACACGCTGAAAACACACATCAACCAGACCATGAACCCAAATACACACCAGCAACCGGGTATGAGGAGATTCCAGCCTGAGTGCAATGAGTCCAGTGTTAAAGACCCTGGACAGTAACAGAGCTGCATGCCACAAGGTAAAAAATCAATTTCCAACAATGCTTCAACAGATTGATGCAACTTATACTGACATACAGCACAGAAGGTGTTGGTACTGAACCGCCATCTGACATTAACACAATGTCACCCAACAGTGAGAATATGTTTATGTGGAAGAAGCCACAGCCCTCCGTTTACTTCACATTTATTCTGGAAAGTGACGACAGCGTTGCTGCTTCTTAAGTGTGGCTCACGTCGCCACCAAGTGGCTAAAATCTTTAAATCAGGTACAAAATAACTTTTACAACTTTGAGTTACTGTTATGAAACTTCTCTATGTGAATACTCACTGAAAAACATGTTCAGCTTCATATCAGACACTCTGGACGTCTCTGGTCCTCCTATATTACATTGAAAAACTTCAGTAATTTGTGTCGCAGCAGGAAGTGGTGTTCTGATGAAATATGCTGCCCTGATGAAAAATGCCTCCATAGTATGAATTTACAACTTATTTCATAATGAGATGTCATTAGAAGTTTATACAGTATTCTTGTAGCGAGTGTGTCCTGTTAATTATTTAAACATATTTTTTAGTGCTGTCAAACAATGAAGATATTTAATCGCGATTAATCGAATTTATGTCCAAGTTAATTCGCAATTAAGCTTGATTAATCGCACATTATCTAGTTCAAGTGTCCCTTGATTTCTTTTTTGTCCCAGTAATTTATTTTCTCATTTTAATGCTCTTATGGAAGAGTGGATCGGCTTGCTTTGTGCAAATGTTTTTATTGAAAAAAAACACTGGCATATACCTAAATTCAACAGTCATTCACAGTTGGAGAAAAGGATCTCACACACAATATAACACTGTTCAACAGAAGGCTGAAGAAAAAAGTGTCACATAAGCCATCTCTTCAACAGGGATCAAAACAGGGGGATACGAAATAAAATAAAGTGCACATGTTAAGGTAAATCAGGCAAAATAGTCTGTAGTGCAATTAAATGATGGTTTAACATATTCTTTCAAGTTTGTTTTGAACGTAACAATAAGGCCACAGCTGAGAAATCCTGTTCCCCCCTGTAACTTTGACATAAAAAGACCAAACGTCTTCATATTCACAGAAGTAAGTGTCCATGATGAGAGGACTGTGGACAGAAAAGGACAGGCTTGTCAGTCAAAGTATTAAAAAGTAAGGAGGGGGGAACGGAATATTTCAGGGTGCTGAAATATCTCGTTCCCCCCTGTAACTTTGACTGTCTGTCCGTTCATCCATCTACATATATAAAGTAATATAAAAACATGGCAGCCTAAACAAACAAGAAGTTATAGAAAATAGTGTTTGGTGGATGATAATCATTTCAATTGAAATTCAAAAATGTATTTTTAATCCCAGAGTAAAATTAATCATTGTTGTAGCTCAGACTAATCAAGTCTAACCGCCGGGTTTAGTGTCCGTGAATACCGAGAGACTTGATTCTCACGGCGAGTAAAAAAAACACTCAAAACAATTTTCGTTCATTGATTTAACGGAAGCTTAATAAAGCAAGAACTTCGACAGGGAAACTTGTCCTTTTATCAGTCTAGTTTCAGTCTAGCGAGAAACTGATCTGAAGGGCTGTGAACCTTTTCGGCTCCGCCCCTCTGGCTGCGGTGCGCGCTCCCGAGACAGGGGAAACAGAATATTTCAGGGGAACACATTTTCGCACAAGACCGGTCTTACTAGATCCGGTGTGATGTTGTAGTTTTCTAACGTAACGAGTTTTTTGCAAAATCGTGGAGAAAAACTACAAAGGGCTGGCCCAAATAGAACGAGCGTTAATCTCGCGATAAAAAAATGCACGCCGTTAAAATGGGTTTCAGTTAATGTCATTAATAACGCGTTTAACTGACAGCACTAGTATTTTTATGATCCTTCTCTGATATTTTCTATATAAAAGCCCTCTGGGTCCTTATCGGTCATTGTTGGGTCCTTCTCCTCTGGGTGTGTCCAAACATTTGCCTGTCGCTCTGACAATGCAAAGAAAGTAAAAATAACATCATATTTAGTGTTTCTGTCCTGGGAGAATTTATTTGATAGGTAAAATATATTTATGGAAAAATATAGAAACAATCAAATAAACAATAAATCTGTTTATTGAAGTCAAGACTGTAGAACGGCACATGTGCAGAAGGAATCGGTAGCACATCTCAACAGGTAGCATATTTCAACAGAACACCGGTTCTAGCAACGGCTGTCTGAGACACGACTTCAGAAAAGTTATTTTATACTGCTTTAATATTTGAGCTTCTGTGTGTATGAAATAACCAGTTTATGATTTTATTTTGAGTTGAATATTCAATTATATTTAAAAACATAAATAGGCCTGTTGTTGGAAACCCTAACAGGATTTAACACTGATCATAATAAAGCAAATGCAAAATCAATATCTTAGCCTGGACATCCTGATGAGGAGCCAGCTGTTATTAATAGTTATTTTCATAAGTTGTAAAAAGAAAAGAACACTATGGAATAAACTCTCAGGGTCGCCATCTATTGGTTCAAACGTGCAAAAGTCATAACGCGTCAAGTGTTTCTAAAATACACAATAAAAAACCACAGTGCCTTCAGAACATGCTTCTCTAAATGGAATGCAGCCCTTACAAACAGGACGTTGTAACAACCTCACCTTTGGTCTTTCATCCAAGATTTGCTGCTGGATGTCCTTGTGTTTCTCTGTTAGCCTCTCCTGTCTTTTGCTCTGTGCATCCTCCAACTGCAAACACACAGATGGAGGTTTTTATAAGTAACAACACATTATGCATCAAATAATACAAAATGCATGAATGCCAAAAATAACTGCATGAGTATACACACAGCGCTTCTTACCCGTTTAATATACTGCACCACCTCATTGACAAAGGATTTGTTGATCTCTAACTTCTCTCTGCAGAAGACCAAACGATCCCAATCGAGCAGTTTCTTTAGTTTACAGTGACATCTAGTGGTAACTCAGAAAAATTACAGCTTTGTTAAAACACTTACTCTTCCGTCACATTTTTGTCTTTAGATTTGGCTTCATTGATCTTCTCTTGTCTTTTCTTGTCCATTTTCTTCTTCAGATCTTTTTTCTCTCTGTCAATAATGAGGTAAAAGTAGTAAAAAGTTCAAAGCATGTCGGGATTCGTCTGTATTTGAAAGAATATGAGAAGTAACCTCACTTTTCACAGATGTCTCTGAGTTTTTTGAGCTGAGCACTCTGACACTCATCAGCTATACTGGTCAGTTTCTCAACCAGCTGGGGAGAGACAGGAAGAACCAATAAAAAAAAAGATCAGTAGATTTATTCAAAGCTACAAAAACAACATTTAGATCAGATAAATGTCCCAGTCTCTCCTTCAGTTGTCACGTGTTTCTGGATTTCTGGTACCTCAGCTGGGTTTCGCTGAAGCAGAACACATTCGTGTTTCTGCATCATGTGATAGAACATGCTAAATTGCCACTAATATTCTTCAGGGAGATAAGCTGAACTTTACTGCAGCGTTCATATTGTGCTGGCCTTTGTAAATCTTCAGGACTCCAGAAACCTGTCAGCACAGTCTTCATCATAAACATGTCAGGGCAAGCTGTGGTCTGTTGGTGGCATCTGTTTATTCCAGGACAAACAGCTTTATGTCCTTGTTTACATTCTGCATGTTCATGTGTGACGTTCATGACTTCCAAAACTGGTAATAGAAAATGTGCAAAATGTAAATAAATGACTTGTAATACAATTTCTAAATAAATCTACAGCAGAACAAACCCATAAAGGCAGTTTCAAGTTTTAGTTTTCCATGAGATTTGCAGTTAGGTTTTTTGTGATGATAGGAAATAACAGGAAATATGGAGGGCCCCTCTTTAATTTAGCCTCAGGTGTGTTTTTACATGAATACCTGCTTTATGTGTTCTCGTTTCAGGTACTTTTCACTGTAGTATTGCTCCTGACGGAGTGCAAGGAGCTGCTGCTGCTGCTGCTCCTTCAACTCTGACAGTCTCTGGCTACATTCCTGCTCCAGCTCACACAGCTCCTGGTCCAGAGTCGACAAGGAATGTTCGGATCGACTAGACACCAGCAAAAACACACACACACAAAAATAAACGGTCACACATCACGATTCCTGCCGTAGTGTTTGTAGAACCATCCTGACATAAATCTGACACAGATATTCCTGTAAAATATAACTTTGATGAAGATCAGATAGTGATTTAGACTGCTTATCAAAATAATAGATAGNATGACTTGTAATACAATTTCTAAATAAATCTACAGCAGAACAAACCCATAAAGGCAGTTTCAAGTTTTAGTTTTCCATGAGATTTGCAGTTAGGTTTTTTGTGATGATAGGAAATAACAGGAAATATGGAGGGCCCCTCTTTAATTTAGCCTCAGGTGTGTTTTTACATGAATACCTGCTTTATGTGTTCTCGTTTCAGGTACTTTTCACTGTAGTATTGCTCCTGACGGAGTGCAAGGAGCTGCTGCTGCTGCTGCTCCTTCAACTCTGACAGTCTCTGGCTACATTCCTGCTCCAGCTCACACAGCTCCTGGTCCAGAGTCGACAAGGAATGTTCGGATCGACTAGACACCAGCAAAAACACACACACACAAAAATAAACGGTCACACATCACGATTCCTGCCGTAGTGTTTGTAGAACCTTCCTGACATAAATCTGACACAGATATTCCTGTAAAATATAACTTTGATGAAGATTACCATCCAGTCTAGATTTTACAATTTGTTAAAGTAAAATAGAGCAGATAGCAGTTGGAGGCCTGAACGATGGAGGGAGGAGGATCACTTACCTTTTCTTACCATCACGTTTGTGGCTCTTCTGCAAGGCCGAGCGGCGGCGCTGATGCTGACTCTGCAGCTCAGACACACGAGCTGTTTGCTCCTTGATCAGCTCGCTGGTTTTGCGGTGGTGCTTTCTGACCAGGTCCTTCATCTCCTTGTACTGCTTTCGCTGCTCCCGAACAAATCCCTTCTGCTGCTTCAACTCCTCCACCGTCTGAGCCTCGAGTTCTGATGATTTACCACAGAAATCCCCCCCAAAAAACATGAAATGTAAGAAGGCTTGGGACTGGGTGAAAGGAAAAAATATACACTTACACTTACATTAAAGAAACCTTTAACTAACCAAGGTAATTAGAAAAATTCATCCATGAAACTTACTGCATTTTGTTAATTTAACAGACTGAATTAGTAGAAACAGATGAGAATATGTTATTAAAGGATAAATGAATATAACCTACCAGTGAGAACGCTCTGAATGATGTCTTCAGTTTTCACTGATGGCTTCAGAGAGCCTGTACCCCCCCACCCCCGAAAAGGCCACAGATTTAGCTTCCAGTCAGTTATACAGGTGAAATATCAGAATATTGTTTACAACAAAGCAGTATCTTTATGTGAATGTTCATAATACAGTGCTGGTAATGTTAAATGTTAAATGTACCTGCAGACTGTGGCTGGTGGCTGCCCAGTGAAGGAGGTTTGGGGGAAATAATCGGTGTGTGACTCAGTCCGTTTTCAGCAGGCATCGTTATCCTCGAGTCCACTTTCGATTCTGAGGGAGCATCACTTCCTGCCTCCACCTGTTCATCACATAAAACATGCAACTTTTAAATCAGTTTACCTGGAAGAGAACAGAGAGCTGCACTCAACCCGCTGCAGAAAAACGTACAGATAAACATGTACTGAAAAAATACTGCATTTAAACTTGGAAATGTAAAAAGAAATCTTTCAAATCAGTGAAGAAAATCTATAAATATTTGAACTTTTTAAAGTCATCGGACAGATAACACCTTTCAGATACAAAGTTTATCTCTTCCTTTCAGTTTCCTGATCAGAACTCACTTGCTGCACCAGTTTCCCGCAGGACAGTTTATAGACATAACTTTGGTAGCCCACTCTGAGCATGGCTTCCTGTGGCAACACTCAGCAGATCTTAATTTCCTCTTGGCTCACATACAGTATGCTCCTATCTCCCAAATGTTAATGGGAATCATTCTGTCCAGATGCTCCTGATTCTGTCTGTTCTTTCTCCACATTTATCTCCTCACACCATGCCTCGCCTTTGCACGCTCTAACTCTTTTGGTGCTTGTTGTCATGGATGCAGCTTGAAACAAGCAATCCTCGTGGGTAATCATATTAGCTGGCAAAACAGATAAAAAGGACCCTGAGGGACAGCTGTTCTCTCCAGGCCACTTTATTAATTAACCCAGACCAACCAGTCCGGCTCTGTCTCTTTCCTAAAATTTAACCCTTTAAATTCTGAGACAGTTTTATGGACATTATTTTTTAAATCTGTTTCCTGTTCTTTGCATTTTGCAAGTCCAATATTGTCAGACATTTCAAAAGTGTCAAAGTCAGGGCCAGTTCTGGGCATAGGCAGACTAGGCAATTGCCTAGAGCGCCCTCTGCTGGAGGGGGTGCCAAATTCATTTTTTGTTTTTGGACAAACTGTTGGACACACCATTCAGCTCATGTAAAGAGCAAAATTAGTAATAATTGAATATCTATCTATATTAATCTATCATCTCTACTGTTCATTTTAGTATGAAAATTTTGAAAAATGAAACTTTTTTTGCAATGTAATCCAGTTATTGAGTTAGGGCAGTAGGGGGCGCCAAAATCCTTTTCCGCCTAGGGCACCATGCAGCTCAGGGCCTCAGGGTCAAAGTCCTTAATAAACTTTTTGTGGGCTCCTTTTCCTTCTCCCATTTCAGAGCTTTTATTTTGATAGTCTCAAATAGTTTAAAGCCTCTGATTCTCCAGCTGTAAATCCAACCAAACCATATGCTTTATACATTGCATGTAGGTTTTCTCAAATTATATAATATAAATGGTAAAAATCCAGTGGAAAAACATCATTTTTAACCTTTAATTTTCATTTCAGCCTCATTTATACAGGTAAATCTCAAAAGCAACCTGTTTTAAAGGGAATAAACAAAGTAAGAATTTAGTTATCAACAAATGGAATCAGTACAATACACATTGCAATTAAACTAACAAATAAAATAAAGCAGAACCAAAAAGTAAAAACAGGTTTAAGTTTGTAATCTTGCCTTTTTGGTTAACCTTAAAATAAGTTAACAGAATTAACCTGGCAGTTTCAGATCCTGCTGTATGTTTCAAATCAACAAGAGAGGTTAGATAGCTGCTCTCAATGTGGAACGAGAGACTGTTTAAAATATTCCCACCTCTTTGTCCGCCTCCTCCTCGCCTCCCTCCTCTAAAGTGAGAGCAGCCAGCTGATTGGCTCTCTGCTCCATCAGGTTGACATAGCGAATAGGATTGGACAAGGCTTCGATAACGTCTGAAAAGCAGGAAGAACAAGGTTTTACACCACTGATGGTGAAGCAGCTTCCTGAGTTGCTTCTTCTGACTAAGACTTACCAGCAAATGTGTCTGGAACATAGTCCTTAACTTCAACATATACAAACAGGGCAGGTAAAGTCAGAGACTGATTCTTCTCATTCCTCAGACTGATATAGTGATAGCCTGCAAGATTTCAGAAACATTCAAGATCCATCAGTTAAAAAATGATAGTTCAGGTTTTGTGTAACAACCAAGAATTTAAACAATTTAATTGTGGAGCAACTGCAGGTTTTACATAAAGTTCCCAAACATATACATGCATTTTGCTCCAATTTTGAATGATACATTTATTATTAAACACTCACTTTCCAATAACTTGTACTTTTATAAAAGAATAGGGGATTAATTAATGGTCAGCTCTCGTTTGAAATGATACCAATAAGAATAACATGTAACCTGGACGAATGGCCGACACAGGAATGATGCGATGGCCAATAAACTTCCCTCCTTCTTCAAACACTGCGATTCTCAGTGAAGCGAGTGTAGGCAGAACAACCTGAGGAGGAACATACACATGGCTTTTTATTATGTTACTCTATGATCTGTGACCATTTGGATTGAGGAATATAACAAATGCATTTAGCATATATGTAATACATTTTTTCTTAATGAATATAAGAACAAATTATCTGAGTATAAAAAATAAAGCAACATAATTCTGTATTTTGTTTTTAAACCAAGATATTTTATGGTTCCTGTCTTTAAAAAAGTTTATAAAATATGTAAAACTTGTGTTCAAAAAAGTGTAAAAAGTGAAGGATAGATTTGAATTTAATAATTAGCTCTTTAAAATGTTATTAAATGTTCTAAATTTGACATAAATTCATGTACAGATGTGTAAAAATTGTTTTTATACTTTTATTAAAAAAATTGAAAAACCAACAACCGTAACTGAAATAAAACAAAAAACTTAATAAACAAACAAACAAACAAACAAACAA
Organism: Pachypanchax playfairii; assembly: GCA_006937955.1. NCBI lineage: Eukaryota > Metazoa > Chordata > Actinopteri > Cyprinodontiformes > Aplocheilidae > Pachypanchax > Pachypanchax playfairii. The sequence continues at coordinate 1,004,339 of SSNP01000039.1, read as the reverse complement.
ACAAACAAACAAACAAACATCTCTTTAAAGATTTTTTGATGAGTTTGTGTATCTAAAGCTGCAGTTTTCACCTTCTTGAAAACAATGGCCTCCTCTTCCCAGACGGGGTTGATGGCGTTGCCCTGAGATGTTTTGGTCTTGAAGGCTTTCCGCTTGGTGTCAACCGGTAGACCGAACATGTCAATTTCCACATATGTGCCGACTTTCTTATCAGTCAAAAACTGACCTGAGATGATCTGCAACGATGGAATAGTAGAAAATGTATAAAACAAATAAAATATAATTATAAAAAAATCAGATTAGAATCTAATCTTTTTTTTTTTTAATAAAATGATGCACTAATATGCAATAAAAAACTAAATTAAACACATTTTGGTCGTATAAAGACAGAAAAACAAATATACACACTTTAACTGACAGTGTGTTCGCCACTATCCCGTCTACTGTGCTCTCAGTGAAAGGATCAAAGTGCTTATCCGGCCGCCTCATGAACTCTGGTTTCAATCTGTAGCCACACTTCCCGTTGTACTCGTACATACCCAAGTTCAGCTGCATCGACAGATCTGTGGACACGGAACAACAAAGAAACAACCTGAAAACTAGCTTTTAAATCCAGTAGATGAGCTTTTTAAACATACGTATATGTGCTTTTTTTTTTCTCACCGATGGTCTGAAAGTTGAGAGCTACCAGCTGACAGCCAGCGTTCCAGAAGAGCTGAGGGTTGTAGTTGGAGGAATCCACTCGAGTACCTTTAGGGTAGATTCGACTCAGCTGCAACTTGTTGTATCTGAACAGAACTGGTCAGGAACACGACTCAACTATCTGCATTCAAAAAATACAACCGATTCTGCAAAAAACATCTACTTTTATCGCTCCAGTAAAGTGCCTGACTTTAATGAACTTGTCTGTATGCAGCTACTTATCTCAATAAACCACTAAAGAAAAGTAATAGAAAAGCAGAAAAGCCTCTCTGTTGTTCTGTTAGTCATTAGCATTCAGAATGAATGAAGCGACAATAAGTGAAACTACACAGGCATGAAAATGAATCTGTTTCCAGTGTATTAAAGCATCGATGCAGGAGGATACTCCACAAACTCCACAGGACATTTGGTGAGCTGCTCCAAAGCTTTGGTCTCTACGAACGACGACATCTGGTAGCTGCGATTGATCTCTGCAGGTGAAGGTAGTGACATCATTCAAAGCAAGTTAAAAATGTGAAATCCTGCATATGCTGTGTTCTTTAACCAGATGTTTAGATGTAGCCAACCGACTTCCTGCAAGATATCACATCTCTGTTTGTGACTGTGTGTGTTTGTTGTTCTTTGTACTTTTTGAAGTCTCGAAGCTGTAAAACTTGACAGGTTGGATGTAGATGACCAGGTTGGACATTTCCTCTGTGGCAAACGCCTCGCTGCCGGCTGTCCCCTGAGCATCAACACACACATACAACGTGTTTCATCAATCTGCCCTCAGTAGCTACACACCAGTAACATCCTTCATAACTAAAGTCATGGACAGAGTGTTAATGGCCCAGTGAGGTAAGCAACTATCCATTTTCAAAGTTTTCTTCAAATACTTTAGCTTAGTTCATCCTGCAGAGTGAGAATCTAAACATCTACCAGTAAATGCCTCCACAACTATCAGTATGATTATTCCTGACCAGGTGCTGTCTGTCTGAGCAGGTGACTGACAGCACATCAGGTCACATCAGGTCACTGTACTCGTATCAGGTCAGGCCACCAGCTGGCTGGTGCACGACCAGTCTACAAGTGACAATGAGCTCTATCCTCAAATGGAGGTTTTACTCACAAGAGAAGGTGTCAGCTTAAATCTGGGATGAACTATCAGAGTGATCTGAGTTTATTTTATCATTAACAGCTCACAACACAAATGTGCACCATAAAAAATACAGAAAAGTCGTCTGCTCAATAATTTAAAGACTAATTTTACAACTTGGCATCATGATAACGCTGTTATATTTATATCAGCTGATAACCTTCTCCTGCCACTGGGTCTGAGCCAGGCATCCAACATATGTGTCATCTGATACGCGCCCTAAAAAAAACTCAAACTTAACCCCTCTGCAGGCATTTAAAGATGAGGAACCATTGTTTTTCTTTACTCTGAACACCTTCCGTGCACCTCGTAAGTCTTTAGGTCTATAGAAATACTCAAATGACTCTGCAGTGGTGCAAAGTGTCAGTAATGGATAAAAGGCTGAATTCAAAGGTTTGGAAAATCTATTATTAATCTATTCTTCAATATCGGCAGTAAAATTCTTTCTGGCGTTTTATAAAAACTCTGACAAGAGAAGGAACTCCTTTAGAACAAAAAAACAGGATTTCTGCTGATTCCAAACAGTCTCTACATGTGACATAACAAAAGCAAAATAAGTATTTAATAATCATTATTGCCAGTGTTTGAACTGGAGGTACCGCTTAAAAAATACACACCTCGTCCATTGAACCTTTTTTGCAATCATCCTCGTCATCGTCCTCATCCTCACTTTCAGCCTCCACCTCTCCTGAGGAGAAGTGAAACACATGTTTTACACAACATTTCATCTCAAACAACTCATTTAAAAGATGAAATCCTTTAACAGAGAATCGGTTGATTCATTCAGAGTAAAACATAAACATATTTTCAGCTTACATCACAGCTTCCAAATACAGAACTTTTTTAACGATAACGTTACATTTATTATCATTTTGGCGCAGCTAACACAACTCCTCCACCCAGATAATGTGAGATCGATGAAAGATCTTCCACTCAGTCTGAGATAACACTGAAACAGGAAGTTTATTTTGAAATATTAGTCAAAGCGACCTTTAGCTGCAGCCTAACGAGGACTATACAAGAGGTTTCAGCCTGTGATCGTGACTCACCGATAGACTTTCGACCATGTGGTCTCAGGTTGAGCTCAGCACTTACAGAGGGTTGTGAGGAATCTACGCTCTCCTCTTTAGTTGAACCTTTAATGGGAAAAAGAGAAACTCTTAAAAATAGAGACCTTGAATTCATAAACCAACTTTATGCTAGCTGCTTTCTCTTGCCCTAAATACATAAAATACTAAACTCTCTTTGATACTATCAGCATATACCAACTAGTTTAAACTCCATCTGTAAATGCTGTAGTACTGATGTTCTACCACACGGGGGCAGTGTGTGTTCAAGTCTAGTTTGGATTCCAGAAATTACATAGATCCCAAATTCTGATGTCAAAACTAATACACAAATAATAAAATACAACAAGAGGCTAGAATGAAGCAAACATATGCACACAGACATAACAGAATGTGCTGCATGGGAAACCTGAGTCCAGGGAACAGCTGTGAATCAGTTACTACACACATCTGTATGCGCACACTGGTTTAAGGCATCTTTAGCTAATAGAAGGAGTCATAAAACAGACAAAAA
>SSNP01000039.1:952398-1000911 GCA_006937955.1 Pachypanchax playfairii | reverse complement strand
GCTTACATCACAGCTTCCAAATACAGAACTTTTTTAACGATAACGTTACATTTATTATCATTTTGGCGCAGCTAACACAACTCCTCCACCCAGATAATGTGAGATCGATGAAAGATCTTCCACTCAGTCTGAGATAACACTGAAACAGGAAGTTTATTTTGAAATATTAGTCAAAGCGACCTTTAGCTGCAGCCTAACGAGGACTATACAAGAGGTTTCAGCCTGTGATCGTGACTCACCGATAGACTTTCGACCATGTGGTCTCAGGTTGAGCTCAGCACTTACAGAGGGTTGTGAGGAATCTACGCTCTCCTCTTTAGTTGAACCTTTAATGGGAAAAAGAGAAACTCTTAAAAATAGAGACCTTGAATTCATAAACCAACTTTATGCTAGCTGCTTTCTCTTGCCCTAAATACATAAAATACTAAACTCTCTTTGATACTATCAGCATATACCAACTAGTTTAAACTCCATCTGTAAATGCTGTAGTACTGATGTTCTACCACACGGGGGCAGTGTGTGTTCAAGTCTAGTTTGGATTCCAGAAATTACATAGATCCCAAATTCTGATGTCAAAACTAATACACAAATAATAAAATACAACAAGAGGCTAGAATGAAGCAAACATATGCACACAGACATAACAGAATGTGCTGCATGGGAAACCTGAGTCCAGGGAACAGCTGTGAATCAGTTACTACACACATCTGTATGCGCACACTGGTTTAAGGCATCTTTAGCTAATAGAAGGAGTCATAAAACAGACAAAAAACAAAGAATAAGATGGATTTTCTTTACAGTGATTCAGCTTTTGAGCAACATGGAAGTCTTCAGCACAAAAATATGAAACATCACAACTCAGAGGCTGTGCCGTCATTTGATGGCTTTGTTTGCTGGATTATCAGGGACGTCGCACCTGCACTTGGGGAGGAAGGTTCGCATACACTGGAGGAGTCGCTGCAGGTGTTCGAAACCTGCTCAGAGAGTTTTTTCTTGGTGCTTCCTTCTGCCTTGTGGTGCTTCTTTTTGTTCTTCACCAAGATCTTCCCCATGAGCTCCATCGGGCTGGGAAGCGGCACACCAGACTCCATCTGCAGGGAGCGGAGAGGCGTTCATGTTCGATTTTTAAGTAGAACATTTTGACTGACTGTCAGAAATTGCAATTTTGTTAAAAAAATGTTTTTGAAAAGTGTTTTTCTGTTATTTTTCATGTAAATTTACAGCTTTTGTTCTCCTCAAACATGCTCAAAGGTACCAAGCTAGTTTGAGAATATCTAAAAATTATTTTTTTTTTTATTAATTTTGGAAGTTTACAATGAAGGACTTTTCTCTGGGGAAGCAGAAAAGTTCACACTTTCATCACCTAAAGCAGCTTCTTGTGGAGAAACCGGGTGTTTAACACAAACTTGCACCCAAGAGAACGAGCTCAAAGTATGAGGATATCTAATTTATTTATGGAATACACTGCCTTTGGATCTCCGTGTTTAGGGCTTTTAATAATTCATTTCTAAGAAAGTTTGCTCTCGTGTTAAACACACACATTCATAGCTACAGAGTTTACAACTTATCAGACAAAAACATCAGATTGTCTCAAGAGCATATAAACAACGAATTTCTCTGCTGTTAAGAAGTGATGATAAATAGATCAAGAATCCTGTTTTCATTGGCCTCAAACTGTTCAACTAAACTGGAATAAAAAATTAATAAAATCTAGAATTGAGGAAGAATTCAGCCAGTTCAAATCCTGACATGACTGACCTGAGCATGACTCGTTTCCTGTCAATTTTAGTTTCACTGCAGCTAAAATGTGATCATTAATAAGATTAAAAGAATCATAACTCACCCCCCACCCCCAGAAACAAATGGAGAATCTGATATTTCAGCTCTTACTGTCAAAATGTTTTGGCAAAGCGAGTCTTCATTAGCATAATGAATGCAGAAGAATGACCAACATCAAAATGTGTTCAGTTTTCAAGTCATTTTAAAATAGCAAACTGTTTCCTAGCCTTGGGCTGCAAGACGGATTCTCGTGAGATTTGGAGTTTTCCAAACCCACGAAAATCTTGTACCGCTCCATTGACAACCATCTATTTCAGCCCAATCATGTGTTAGCATTGTTCTTTGGGGCGGTTTTCAGGTAGATTGGCAGCAAGTGCCCAGGCAGGCGAAGCAAAATAAACATGGCTGCTGGTGGATGTAGCATAAAAGCAGATATTTAATCTGTTTCAGGACTAGAGACGACTTCTTAATTGAAAAATGAACAAAGGTAAAAACTTTGTGTATTTCTTGATGTTAAAGATGTGTTTTGCTTTTCTTACTGGTAACAATGTGTGTGTTTTTGTCCCGAATGGAGTTGCAAGAGCTTGATTTACTGTGATTGGCTAAAGACAGATCATCAAAGGCAGACACTTGCTGGCTCGTCCTCCAATCAGATTAAAATATTATACCAGACGTCCCTCCCTTTTCAAATGAAGCAGTTCCAGATGTATTTGTGTCCCCGAATCAAGAAGAGGCGGGGCTACACATACATCTGGCAGAGCCAGGTTAACCATTTCCAGCTTCGATGTTAATAAATAAAAAGTAAGAAATAAAAAAATGATCAGATCTTTGAAGCTTATTTGGTCAAAACAAATTTTTTGTAGTGAAGCTGAAACAGAAGTTAAAGTTTCTAAGAAAATCCTAATCCTCTTTATTCTCACTCTTGGTTAAGCTGGAAACAATCTGGCTGTGTTTTCCTATCTGCTACAGCGCCGATGGACTCAGAGGGCTGATATTTTATTCGATATGCTGCATACACAGCTGCCAGAGGGGAGTGGCTGTCATTGCTCTCACAGTTCCAGGTTTTTATAAGCTCAGAGGTAGAACTCTCACTCTTTAATAACACTGTCTTTATGTAACTCCGACATCTCCGTGTCTGTCTCATCAGTTCCCTCTCTTTCTCTTTCCTGCTGCCACTCAATTCAAAAGGCTGATAATACTTCAATGTCAAACCCAGTCAGAGGGTGGTAATTCTCAGAGGGTTGTGTCTTTGGCAGGCAGCAGGGCTGCTGGAACTCCCTGCATGTGTGAGATAATGCTGAATCAGACTGGTGGGAACTTCAGTGGCTCTACAAGGACAACAATATCCCCCGCTGAATAACGTGAGAGGAATAAGGGTTGTGTGAAAGTGCATGTGTTTTCAAGTTGGGACTACACCAGAGTGAGAGTTTGTGTGACAAGTATCTATATTTGTCTCACGCAAGTGCCTGCGTCATCCAACACAAAGATGCCTTTTGGGTGGAGGGTTGCTCGAGGGGTGAGAGTCTGGCCACAAAAGGACAATGCAAGCTTTCACTAGTAGCCATGGCAACAGAGGAAAAGGCAGATAAAGGGCTGCCAAGAAAAGCCATGTTTTGATTACAGCATAAAACTCTTCCATTTAATCTTAAACGCCTGTCAATTCCAGTCTCAGTGACGGCAGCAGGATGATGCAGAGGAAGAGGAGCGACTGGGGGATGAGTCATCCAAGTTACCTCCTTTGGCATGTCATTCCTCACACGTGTGTGCTCAAAGAACAATAAGCAACTTTCAATATTTGTTATAGATGGAAAGATCAACATTTTTTTCATAAAGCAGGATCCCTAACCTAATTAAAGCTGTTTCTTTCATTTTTATCCATCCAATTATTTTGTGGTGCCTGTCTCCATTTTTTTTTTTGTATAAACTCAGCTTATATTATGTATTATATAAATATATATATATATATAGCAAATATAATGAGGATATAATTACATTATATAATTTAGTATGGAATTATCTAATAATACTACACCTATGTATATGGGGGTGGGGGGAGTTGACATTATGTTTTTATCATGTAAAGCACTTTGAGTTGCACTAATGCATTTTAATAATGCGCTTTATAAATAAAGTTTTGATTTTATTTGATTCTGTGCCAAATGTAGTACTCAGATCCTCCACCAGGGGGCAGAAGACACATAAATGATTCAATTGTACATATTTAGAGGAACGTACTAATCCTACTAGAAAGGTAGAGCTCTTGGAAATAGATCTATCAGCTATGATAAATTATAAAGGTGACCTTTATTAACTGTGTATGTCTCATTTTAAAATCCTTCCGACAACTTACAAATATAATTAGCGTGACACATTTTGTTCACATGTACAAACCAGAGGGAAGAGAGGAAAATGAATTCTGTTTAAATGTTTACAAACAAATGAATTAAAATATGTCATTATTTATGTAAATTATGATAATTAGCATTTTTTCCAACATGAAGACAAATTCAAGGACACTTCTTTATGTTCACTCATGTGTGTTAATACCTTCTGAAGACTGCACTGCTCATCATGTTTTATGTATCTGTGTGCGTCTTAGAAAGAGACAGAGTGCATGAAAGTGTGAATGTCACACTGAGCATGTGCACGTGTGTGTGTGCACGTGTGTGTTTTGGTATTTTATGTACTCACGGGATATTTCTCCAGTGGTTCTGTCAGTAATGCGTCTCCAAATATTGACCTGCAATACTCTGCCATCTTGGCCTGCTGCTTTGGTCTGGGAGACATCACACACACACACACACGCACATGCGCACGCACACACACACACAGTCATGACTTCTGTACAAAATGTCAATACGCTGAATATGTATGTTCCTCCACCAAATCCCCTCTGAGCCATTAATGATAACACAACCAATCAAAATCTTCTGTATAGCTCAGGAGCTGACAGCTGAAAGTTGCTTCCTGACAGGCAGAACTCATCACAAAGGTCAACAACCGAAGCTGCTGACTTCAAACAAATTGGTGACTTACGAGTCCACGTGGTTCTCAAAAGACAGGATTATGGGGAAAGGTGAGGTCTTGAAGGCACACTCTGCGATAGCCTCGATCACTTCCTAAACAAAAACAAACCAAATACCTCCTAAAACAGAAATCATGCCGAACACAGAGTGATTAGAGTTGAGCAACGGCGGGTTTCAACTTCAATCCAATCCGTCTGAGTCAGTTATATCATCGTTAACAACAGCGATAGTTCAGTTAATGCTTTCATTTCCATTTGCAGCATCTCCTCCAATAAAAATCTTTTTCTGTAACTCAACTGTCTCTATCTGCAGCTCTCCATCCTTCACAGCTCTTCCCTTTTTATATTTCACTCTAATTCCATTAGGCTTGTTCTGCTTCTTCTGTTACTCTCATTAGATCTTATTTTGACTCCATCAATCAATTCATCCATTTTTTTTCTCTTTGAAATTTGCTCTACCCTAAACATCTTCATGCTCTCTTCCTCCTGTTCAAACGCATTTCTTCTTTTTGTTTCCTCTTCATTTGAAACTTTAGTGAATCGTCTTCCAGCACTCACATAACATAAAACTCATGAAACCTGTTGCTCATATCCATGTAAATCACAAACAGTCTTTAAATATTAGATCATCTCTGGTAAATAATGAGCAATTATTAAAAGACTCTGTTGAAAAGCAAAGTTGGATCTGCAGGCCGTCTCGCAGCTCTTAGCAACACATGATTCACAGGAAAACCCAGAACCCTCCAGTTTGTTTAGACCACATGAGTAACAGCATTAGTAAACAAGACGAAGGTAACTCATTCTTTTGTGAGTGTATCATTAATAATACATGGCTAAAACGAGACTTGGGAGCAAAGTGTGCTGTTATTAACTTTTAAGGAAAGCTTTTTGTAAGAAATGATAATTCTGCATGTTTTAATAATCTGGGTGCTGAACTGACCAGCCTGCAAATTAGACACGCCCCTAATACTGAAGAACTTGCTGTAATCACATACTGATGAGGGTTCAATCAGTTTGAGTCAGTTAGAATGCAGCAAATTTAGACTTTAGTTTTTTTTTTAAATTTCTTAACACTTTTTTGGGAAATAATTTGCAGAAGTAACAATGGGATTAAAACAGATCCAAAAATATGAAATAGAAGAAATTCAACTTAGAGATAATGCTAATTAAAAAGTTGTCTGGTCAAATAATATTTTACCCATCCTATTTATTTTTATTCCATTAATAAGCCAAACTTATTGAATGTATGAAATCTCACATATGTAACATCTTATTCAGTTAGACAGAAATGCTTACTGGAAATGTTTATCCTATTTCACTCCAATCTTTTTACCTTAAAAGAGATTTCTGTTGTCATGGTAAAGCCATGAGTGATGACGGGTTCTTCTTCTGTGGTGCGGCCCTTCCAGCAGTCCAGCTCAATGCAACGACACCCAGACAGGAGGACCTGTTTGTACATCTCAACCGAAGAGTTCCCTGCAAGTTGTCCCGCTGCGCAGCACATGCAGGGAAAAACCTTTCTGTTAGAAAGCACCATGTCTGAAGACGGCAAATCTCATTTACTCCTCATAACTAGTGAAGCACTAGGGCTTGGGATCGTGATGTCATCACCTAACGCAGCCGCCATTTTGGCAGTGTACTAGTGTTCTTGTTGCTTGTTTCTTCAGGACAACAGTGCACTCTGTCTCGATCTTGTGGCTTCAATCTGTCTTTTATTTGATTGTTATTACTCAGAAATGGTAACTCGTTGCTTTGTTGTGGGCTGCAACAGCACAACACATGATAGCAATAAAAAAAAGATAAAAAACTAGACATTTTTTACTTGGAAGCAGAGCTATGGAGACCAAATGTCCTACATAACAAAGTCAGGTTGGCTCATTGGATCACAGCTGTAAGGCGACCAAACATCAGCTTCCAGAGTACGGCGGAGTCGATGAGTGTCTTCTCTACATTTTCATTAAGTTACAGATGGTATACTGTTATACAAAGTTTCTTTCCTTCAACAACAACGTGTATACCAAGTCATAGGCTACTATGCAGGCACACATAATGCATCTTCTTCTTTGGTTCCATTCTATATGGTTTGTTTACACTTGTTGCATTACCAAGACGGCTGCAATGTCCCAGAATGTCCCAGAATGTCCCAGAATGCAAAGTGTAATCCCAAGCCCTATTAGCACTTTACTGTAAATTAGCAGTTTGCTTTCCTAGAAAATAAAATGACTTTTAGAATCAGCGCTAGATTTCTGTTAGCATCACTGTGTTTCTCCACTATATTTGATAATGTTTATCTGATCCTTTCTTTTTCTCCTTTTGACTGATAGTCAATTCCAACCAGTCAAGGCTCTTTACTGAATACTTTAACATTATGCATGAAGTGAAACTTGAATAGGATGGGTGTAATCTGGTGTAATCATTTTATAAAGATCCTACACAGGAAGTTGTGATCAGTGACAAACACATTTTACTTTTGTGAAAGTTTCTGTTTCCTACTCGGGGAAAAAACATCTGTGTCACTTTCAAAATATGTGAAGAAGTCGCTGTTCATGAGGAGAAAGATCAAGAACCTCTGGTTTGTTTTTCTCAAATCTCCTTTTTTATGCTGAGGTATTACAAAAATTCCTTTTATTTCATTGCTGGAGAAATCTGATCCACTTGAAAGACTCAGTGCTCTCCGGTTTCCTCTCAGAATAGATTTGAATAGATGAATTCTAATATCCATTGAGAAGAAAATGGCCTCTGTGTTGTGAATGCCTGCCAGGAAGCAGTTACTGTGACTACCAGTCCAAAGAAATATTTAACTCATGAATATCAATGAAATGAGTCTCATGCCATGACTTGATTGGATAACCTCTTGAGAGGTAACACGGGAAGGAGCGCTCGATAAGCACCAGCGCGTTTGATTGACTGACCTGCGAAGTATTAAGTTGAGCGTGCGTTTTCACTTGTGCAACCTTAATTGTATTTTTAAATGCATGACTGATTGGTTGATTTGTGGAGGAATAAAGGATGTTTTTGTGCAGTCAGACAGATTGAGCTTCTTTATGACTCATGTCAGGTGTTGTGGATGTACCTACCAGTGAGGTATGTATTGTGTGAGGAGTTGATGAAATAGTGGGAGAGGGGAAAGGTCATGTCTTCACTCTGGTCCAGCTTCTCAGGGGGGATGATGCTGTTCTCCTCCCCATTCAGATACCTGGCAAAACCATCCATCGAGATCTGACCTGCATGAAAATGACACAGTGGACCAGATAAAATAAGTAGACTAAGCTGTAAAATCTCTGGAAAAAAAATTAAATCAAGATGTACCTTGAAGTGTACGACCACTGATGACAATAGTTATTTATAATGTCATCAGTTAAACTCAGAACACACGACACACGAAAAATTACTATTCAAAAAAGTTACCCAACTTAGTACCATCATAATACAGACATTTTAAAAGTAATGCAGGATTATGAGCTTATGCACATATCTTATATCTAACACCAAACACCAAACCCTGGTTGATAGATGTGGTGATTCCATGCACTCGTTAAGATCAGAACCATATACGCCGTGATGTTCCACTTCTTCAGACCTACAAGTGCACAATTTTATCACTGCTTGTGCACTTTTTGCTCTATTCTCAATCAAATTCCATGACAGTTTCATAATCTTTAGACACATGACGCAAACATCTCACATGCAAACCAGTTTCACTAAGACACTAGATCTGTAAATCAGCTACAGCTTAAAAATGGGAAACTCAGATTTTTTTTGTACTCCAAACAGTGTTAATTTCGTTGACTAAAATATTTCGTCATAATTTTAGTCACGAATATATTTTTGCGGACGAAAACGAAACGAAAACTAAAATAGACGGCCCTATTTGAGACGATTATTATGACTAAAATTATGTAGATTTTCGTTGACAAATAAAAGACGACATGAAAATAGACAGCGACGAAATCCAATCAGAGGAAAAGAAAGATGCAGAGAGGAATCAGTCAAAAAGCTAACAGGCGGGGCTACTGTGAAAAGAACCAATCAGAGCTCGGCTTATTGAGCGGTGAGCAGAGGCTTCCGTAGTTGTTTGAGATGCTCCTGGGAAGACGCCAGATGAAGTGTGGAATGGTAAGAAAATGTCCATGTACTATATTGCAGTTGTTAAATTAATACTTCAAAAATATACTTATTTTAGTCGACTAAATCTACAATTGATTTTAGTCGACAAAAACTGCCACATATTTTCGTCGACTAAAATTAGACTACAATTAAAACTAGTTTAGTGACTAAAATTGAAAAGAATTTTAGTCAAAAGACTATGACTAAAACTAAATTAAAATTTCTTGCCAAAATTAACACAAGCTACGTTTACATGGGCACATTTAATCGGAATAAACGCCCAATCGGAAAAAAAATACGTCATGTAAACATGTCAATCAGAATGTTTTGATCCAATGCAGCCTGATCAGAATGAAATTTCCTTCCGATCGAGAGGGGTGGTTTTGTCCGATCTTCATTCGGATAGACGTGCATGTACACACCCATTCGGAAAGAAAGGGTGAAAAAAGCCCACTGCGCATGCGTACAACTTCAGCGTGACGTCTTTCCGCTTTCACAGACCCAAGTAGAAAACATAGCGGGAGGTAAACAGAAGTGGTCTGCTGGTGCAGTCATCCTGTCATCCTGCTCTCCTCTCCTGTGGTGGAGGAGCAGTAGCAATATGTATTCAGCCTCTAGCTTGGTTAATGCGACCAGTAAAAACCCAAACATAAAGGTAATCACCTGCAGAAGGTCCATGTTGGGGACAACGTGAGTCAGATCGAGCACACGATGGGACGGGAAAGACGTGCAGAAAGGACGGAGTTTGTTTACTTTTTTTTCTTCCCCCTGAAAGACAACTCGCTGTGCGCATGCTCAACTCATTTAACCTGATTGAGTGTTTGGTGCATGTGTACTCATGGCATGATCAGATCATTTCAGTTAGTGTCCATGTAAACAGGGATTTGGGAATTCCGATCGACCAAGATTTTAATCAGATTGGGGAAATTTGGCGCATGTAAACGTAGCTACAGACTCCAAAGGATATTCAAGAATCAAGAACAAACGTCTTGTTGCCTCTTTCAACGTGCATGACTGGGAACCTTCAATAGTTCAATGTTTCAAATGCAAATGATCCAAATTGAGTTTCATTTCTTAGAACATGGTTTTCATTTAATATAAAAGGAATCCTTCCCTAATATTGTAATATTTGTACAGGATAAGGAAGTTCTTAAGTCACTGATAGATCAATTTAAATATCATCAACTCACATGGTTTCTTTCTTCCGCAGTACACAATTTGCTAAAAATATAAATTATTAAATCTAATCTTTTCTAATAAAGCTGAAGCGTGGCTCACATATTCACACTCGTCTATTTATAGTTTTGTTTATCAGCAAATCTGATTGTTTCCTGAAAGCCTTCAAGATCAGTTTTTTTACATTTTCCTGCAGATATTCTGACATTTATTAGCCTGAATTATGAAAATTATCTAAAGTTTAATTGCATGAGGAGGTGCCTTCATTCAAAAGGTGGATCACAATATAAATGCATCTCTTGACATTTCAGGCTCCACTGGATTTAACTAAAATTTATTCCTCCCAGAATGAGTATAACAATGATCTAATAAAACTATCATGCCTTTGAAGAAGTTCTTTCTTATTTATTTTCATTTTTGGCTGTTTTGCAGCTCGTGTTCATGCCAAAGATGCTAAAGTAAGCAAATGACAGAATGAATAAGTAATAAGCAGATAATAAAGAGCTCTATTTATTCACACACAAGACCATAATCTCCATATACATTACTGTACTCATCACACGTTATACCTGAGTGATTTTCATTTTGAATTCAAACTGAGCACGACAGCGAAACCGACACACCTCCTACGCCCGCCTACACACGCTCACATGAAGTTATTTTAAAATATGCTAAGTGATGCACGCTTGACGGGTGCATCAGGTCCCTCTGGCCACTTTATGCTAATTAATGCGGTGCCGCCCTCTGCAGACTTGCTGGGCTAATTAACGCTGGCTGCTGTGCGTGACATCTGAGCTCGGTCGCACTCAGCGTCTCGCTCCCTCTCGACTGCCGGGACGTCTCCTTGCTCGGCTGGGGTCTAACCTGCGCATCGCGCCGACTCTCGCAGACACAGTTAAAGAGATTTCCTGGTTCCAAAGACATCTGTGGGTCACAGTGAGAACAATTCTGATAACACAGCTGGGATTACAGGTGTACCAGAGTGGGAATCTGCAGGGGTTGCTCCAAATGTGAGACTGGATGGTAAAAGAGTTGTTAAATTTTGGGTAAAAAAGTGTCTTGATGATAAAGGTGAAGCTTGAAATATATACGACGTTGTGCCAGTGAGTCGCTGTGGATGAATGAGACGAAGGTGTCTTGTTTCATTTAGGATTTAATTCATCTACCTTCAAACAATATCACACTGTTAGAGCGAGCTCAGACTACAGGAATCTAAAGACGACATCACTGAAGGGTAAATTCAAACAGTTAAAAAGCCCCAAGGAGGAATTTAAACGTTACAGAACCACAGAGAAGTTTCTCATCTATTTTTTTTTAGTTTTCACAGCTAATTCAGAGCATCCATTCACAACTCCATATATATGTTCAAGCATTTATTGTATGAGAATTGGTGCTAATTTAAACCCTTAAATTATAAAGTCACACAAAATTCAGAAACATTTTTTATCTGTGTCCTTGAAAGTGCTAAAACCTTGTGTATGTGTCTATAACTGTGTGTGTAAAGGTAGCATGTGGAGCGTTGGACCTCTCTGCAGAACAGATGGCCACACTTCCTCCAGCTAGATAAATACTTCATATGGGGAAATCTGTCACAGGGACGGGGAAGGGCACGCGTCCAGAGCGCCTGGGACAGGATGAACACAGAACATCACAGTGGGAGACGATCACTGTGATCAAAGTTTGACAAATGAGCGATTAAAAGGGAAATACCAGCGTGGTTTTAATAATAGTTTCCACTAATTTGAGTGCAGAGTGCTTTAATATATTAGGGAGGAAAATGATGCAAAATAGACACGAGAGATTATTTAAATTACAATCTATTCTTAGAACGAGTCAGTCGTTTCTATTTGATGAAATCTATAACAGAACATGCACATGTGATTAGCATAATTAGAGAAGGATTCTTCTGGAATGATTAGCATTTTTAACATCCTACAAACAAAACAAAATGTGGTGATGGATCAATTTTTAATCGTTTGCTGTTTGGAAAATTAATAAATGTGTTGAAATAATCTGATAAACCCAAAATCAAAGTGTAGAAACACAATTTAGGCTGATAAATACACCAGTGGTAATTTAAAAAATCTTTTTCTTGGCCCTGAAGGAGATAAAAAGAATAATCCAAATCCAATGTGTAATACAAATGAGTGCAGAAGTGGTGTGTGTTATAGTGGTTTGATCAAACATTAAAAAGACAATTGAAGCAGTTTGCACAACAGCGAACTCAACATGTTGTAGATGCTGCATTTTGGCAGCATTCTTTCCACCAGAGATAAAATTTGAATTGGCACATTCCCGCCTGATATGTGGGGTGGGATGTTCTCCAGTCCTGGCAGCTGATGGACCACTGACACCTCAGAGAAGCACAGCATGTGCACGGGTGCTAGATCCCCGACACTTAGCTGCCTCTGTCCTAATCACTCTGTCACAAAGCTCTAACTTTATATCAAATAAAAGCAATTTTGTAAAATTGGCAGTGATTGTTTTCATCCAATATGTTTATATACTTATTGGATTTTTCATATAATACCACTCTTGTGTCTCCAAAACGTTCAAGCCCTGGTTAGAAGCCCTTTTTGAAATGATTTGTTTGCTTTTTTGTAGTATTAAATGAATTGAGCTGCTGCCATTGGGACCGCTCTTCAAGTGCTATTGTGCTTTTCTTGTCTGTGTCATGAATACCCACTCCAAAAAAAAAAAAAAAAAAAAAGCAGAACCAGGTTTTTTGGTTTTGTGTACATGTTTTATTTTAATGACTGTTTTAATACCAGAAACAATTCTGCAAAATCTACTGATTATGAAGTATTGATGGTAGAAATTTAGATATTTGATGAGATAAAAAGTTTCAAACATACAATTTAAGTATTTTTTTTTTGCATTAACCTGATGTAGGTTTATGTATAAATCTATGTGTTTGTGACAGAAGTCTGAGCCACTGACCTTTCTGTGCCAGTGAAACGTTGGGTTCATATTTGTCCACCAGCAGCTGAACTTGTTCGGGTTTGAGCGGAGGGTAAAGGATCTCGTTCAGACGAGGGTCTCGCTGTTTATTGTTAATGAACTCTGTCATCTGCTCCATCGTGAGGTACGGTCGACTTTTAGCTCCGCTGTGGAAATACAGCAAACATAAAGGAAAACATTTCCCGAAGCAGATATGGACATCTTTAAAAAAAATAAAAACAAACAAACACAAGTAAAACTGAGCTGTGAGAGACGAGAACAGAAGGAGGAGCTGTAATTAAAGTACTGAAAGATCTGAAGAAGAAAAACAACAGAGATTAAAAGAAAACGATGATAAGGTGTCTGCAGTAAATTACGAGATTTGATTAAAATGCTTTTCATATCTAAGACTGTTTCACTAAATTACCCTCTCTGTATTCTCCTGGCTCTTGTGCTGTCTCACTTAGCGGTAATTAAAATCTAGATTTATGACCCGGAGTGACACCAGTCGTGCTGTCCTGCTGGCTCAGCTCATGGTCTGAGTCACTCAGGGCAAAGGGGGCTGATCAGCTGTTGCAGCTGTGTGTGTCAGTGAGAGTTAAAGGGTCCCAAATCAAGGCCAACAACATCCCCCAACCTACTCCTGTATTAATTACTACTCATGATTAATAGCTCAGCTTTGATGGGTAAAACAGGTGTCCTAAATACCTCATTGAAAAATGATTAAACTGTTATTCCTGAATAAGTTAATAAAACACGTATTATTGTTTACTGGGGAGTAATAAGATCATTACACTTCAGAGAAGATGTGGTCCAGCTCCGGTCGAGGGCAGATGTTGTTCAAGAACATGTTGTACACCTCTGGAGTGAAATCCTCTTGGGGGATGGAGTCATTCTGCATATGACAACAGCAACATGTTCATTAAGATCACACATGCATACAAATTACAGGGCAGCAGGTGGATAAAAAAAACACTTTGGGAAAACTGCAAAAACCATAAATCTCAAATTTAAAGACGTTCAATCAGATGATCATTAGCTACGTTTACATGGGCACATTTGATAAACGCCCAATCGGAAAAAAAATACGTCATGTAAACATGTCAATCAGAATGTTTTGATCCGATGCAGCCTGATCAGAATGAAATTTACTTCCGATCGAGAGGGGTGGTTTTGTCCGATCTTCATTCGGATAGACGTGCATGTATACACCCATTCGGAAAGAAAGGGTGAAAAGAGCCCTTTGCGCATGCGTACAACTTCAGCGTGACGTCTTTCCGCTTTCGCAGACCCAAGTAGAAAACATAGCGGGAAGTAAACAGAAGTGGTCTGCTGGTGCAGTCATCCTGTCATCCTGCTCTCCTCTCCTGTGGTGGAGGAGCAGTAGCAATATGTATTCAGCCTCTAGCTTGGTTAATGCGACCAGTAAAAACCCAAACATAAAGGTAATCACCTGCAGAAGGTCCATATTGGGGAAAACGTGAGTCAGCTCGAGCACACGATGGGGCGGGAAAGACGTGCAGAAAGGACGGAGTTTGTTTACTTTTTTTTCTTCCCCCGGAAAGACAACTCGCTGTGCGCATGCTCAACTCATTTAACCTGATCGAGTGCTTGGTGCATGTGTACTCATGACATGATCAGATCATTTCAGTTAGTGTCCATGTGAACAGGGATTTGGGAATTCCGATCGACCAAGATTTTAATCAGATTGGGGAAATTTGGCACATGTAAACGTAGCTTGTGTAGAAGGCAAAAGAATTTTAACTAGGATGGGATGCAGAGATCAAAAACTGTGTCAATAATTGTCAGACAAAGTTTATCTTATTAGTAATATATTATCTAAGATTGTTTCTTTCTAATGGATTATGTAAGTTTGCTGAGTTTTTACAACAATGCATTTATTACATTTGTTATTATTCATTTTCTTTCCATTTTCAATCAGTGATTCAACTTTTAATGAAGCTTCAACTGAAGGGACCGTAACACCTTGGTGTGCTGTGCACAGGTTGTTTAGAAGACATTACACCGGCATTCCTACACAGAACGTTTGCGTGGTGCGTTCGTGGGAAATCTTGAAGGAGACCATTGACCTGTGGGCACAAACTTCTGAACAGGCCACAAACAGTAGATTCTTATAGGGCTGTTGTAAGGCTGTATTAAGGAGGCAGTAGGAAACGTGACTTCCCAGGCATTAATACAGGTCATTGTGACCAAGACTTAAGCTGCAAAGGAGAAAAAGTCAAACTTCAACAATGGAGTTTTTAGAGAGATTGTGAGAGGAGGGCCACAGATGTCTCCACTTCATCTCTCTGTAATTACCACAATCTAGAAATGAGTTTAAATTCAAGGAGGCTGGAACAGAAGCCTCAGCCGGATAGATACAGACTTGTTGGTGCCCATCTGTTAATGAATGAAAAACATACAATGTTCTCTAAAATAACTTAAAACTGAAAAAATTTTGTTTTTTTTCTGAAAACTAAAAATTAATTGATGAAAATAAGACATTGCTTTTGAATTGTGGCGAAATCAGTACAAAATAACTTTTAAAACTTTAAGCTACTGTTTTGATCTTGTCTAAGTGAATACTCACAGAAAAACATGTTCAGCTTCATATTAGACACTCTGGTCCTCCTATATTACACCTAATAACTTCAGTAATTCAGGACGCAGCAGGAAGTGGTGTTCTGATGATTTATGCTGCCCTGATGAAAAATGCCTCCATAGTACGAATTAACAACTTATTTCATAACAAGATGTTATTAGAAGTTTATACAGTATTCTTGTTTATAGTGAGTGTGACCTGTTAATTATTTAAACATATTTTTATGATCCTTCTCTGATATTTTCTATATAAAAGCCCTCTGGGTCCTTATCGGCCATTGTTGGGTCCTTCTCCTCTGGGTGTGTCCAAACATTTACCTGTCGCTCTGACAATGTAAAGAAAGTAAAAATAACATCATATTTAATGTTCCTGTCCTGGGAGGATTTATTTGATAGGTAAAATATATTTATGGAAACATATAGAAACAAAAATAAACGAAAAATCTGTTTATTGAAGTCAAGACTGTAGAACGACACGTGTGCAGAAGGAATCGGTAGAACATCTCAACAGGTGGCATATTTTTGCAGAACACCGGTTCCAGCAATGGCTGTCTGAGATGCGACTGCAGAAAAGTTATTTAGTACTAATTTAAGCAAAATATTTTAAACAAACTAATAAAATTGTAAAAAAAAAAAAAAGATGGTACCTCCGAAAAGATTGAACATGTTTTATCATAGTGTTTTCTGTTGAATATTTGAGCTCCACAGGTGTTCTTACCTTCATAGAGGGTGTAAAAACAGGTCAACAACTTCTCTTTCAGTTTTTATCTCATTTTATTTCATTCTTCAATGGAAGGATAACAATATTTTTTCATGTCTGTATGTAAAAGCCTAAAAGAAATGGCACAAGCACAAAGTGGAGATCCTGGCAGCAGTAGCATCTCCTCAGTTATTTCCTATTTAAACTGGCTGTCAACTGACTGCTATATAACCCCACCTGATGAACAGCAGAGTGACACCAAAGTTCAATAAACATACATACATCAAACTCATGGGTAGCTCAAGAAAACAGACTCCAAAAGGTTTGAGAGCACACGGATGGTTTGGAGTTTGGTTTCGGATGGCACATGGAGGAGGTTTCTGGCTTGATTTGTCAAATCTCATGAAATGTACTCACTTTACTGACCAATGAAGAGATCTGACTGTCTACTGGTTACGTACCAAAAAATATTTCTTCTGAAGGTCATTTTGTAATATCTAACATTTTTTAAATACACGTATCATACAGGCCTTTTTTTTTACAAACATTTTCTCAATTCATCATAAAAGATGTACTGAAATATAAACTTTGTGCTATCTGTGGAGCTGATGTATCTGTGTTCAAACAGAAGTTACTTGTGAACACTTTATACCATCAAAATACCTTGAAATCCTTGTAAAGTTTGTTTTCTCCTATTTTCAAGACAACTTGAATTCTCTCTTTAGCACAAACGGTTACTGTTAATTTAACCAACCTGGTTAATAAATAGTAAATGTTACTTTAAAAGGGACCACCGGTGGTTTGATGCCAAACTAAGGGTTAACTTGTGAGCATCAGTTGAATCATTTAATCCGAGGTTCTGAAACGGCTTAATAATTCTATACAAATTTATTAATTATTATTTTTTATTATTAATTCCAATTAAAAAAATATATTATAAAAAATAGAACACAAATAAGCTAAATTAACAACTATCAGTTTCATAAATCACATTCAGCCTTGTTGTGTTTGAGAATTAATGACTTTTAATATCTGTATAACAAATAATTAATATTTATAACAGTTGAAAACTTGTATCCAACTCATCAATGAGCTCTTGCACTCATTAATCTGAAATCTCTGAATTATTACACAGATTAAGATAATTAACAACAGCTTTCAGTTTGTACCTGTAAAGCAGGCTTCTTATAGAGTTTCTATAGCTTTAACATGTCTGAGAAAGACTGAGTGCAGTAGGCACCAGCAACAATCACAGCAGAACCAGAAAGCATTAGAAAGAATTGAGAGAAAGGGAGTCAGAAAAAAAAGATGCACAGGGGGAGAAGAATGCAGGTCAAGTTCTGTTGAGACTCATTGATTCATTCAGAAAAACCCGGCTTGAACCATGTTTTGGATGCACATTTGCCAGTGAGTGTGCGCGTGTGTGTTTGAGGGATTAACAGCAATAGTATTTAGCTGTAATTACTTGTGCAATGGAATAACAACAAATCCCACCAGACCTTCATACAGCAACACGTTTTTTCCCTCCTCTCCTCTTTTCATGTGCTAATTATGTCTAGCTTGTTCCCGCTCTGTGTATTTGTTTTTCCTGTGTGTTCATGTTTATTCTGTTTGTTTTCAGAAGCCATTTATTAGAGTTTTGCTGCGTCCGCTGTCCTTTGTGTCCATATGTTTCAGAATGTGTATGCAGTTTCATTAAATAACATTTTGCCACTTCCATGGATGCCAGTTACTTGCTAGAGGATTGTTTGCTCGCTTTTTGCAATAAAGAGGCAGCTTCTCTCAAGTGATGTCTTAAAAAAGATAGATATAAAACAGCTTTAGTCATCTTTATTGCTCCCACTGGGTGTGTTTGTTATATTACAACCAGGACTGAATCAGTTCTGAGTGGGAAGTCATGCAGACATCCAGAAAGTATGACTCCAAACAAATGAGCAAAGCAGCAATCAGTTGTGGCTTCATAAAGATAGATAATGGGCTAAATGGCAAGAGGATAGACTGATGGATGGGTGGAGAAGATTAAAGAGCTTATATACTGAAATAAGAGAGAAAAAATTAGAGAAGAAGAACACACATGGAGGTAGAGACGGAGGAAACATGAGCAGAAGGTGATATTAAAAAAAAACTGGTGTTTTGTTGTCTTACTCTGCCAGAAGGGAGGTTACAGTTTTCCAATGCAGTCTCCACTCGCTTCCTATCTGAGGAGAACATCCTGAAGATACTGAAAGGAGATAAAAAAAACACACGCTCTTACAAGTGAAAACAGAAAGTGTTGCACTGACAGAGAAGTTCCCCTCTGATTGTCTGCATGTCAGACTCGTGAATTCTCCAAAACTTTCAGCGGTTACTTATTCAGCACTGTGAAAGCTGTCTGTTGTCCTGTGAGGACCTTCCTTTTACATTCAAAGAGAGAGAGAGTAAAAACTAGATGAGAAAAGCAAATTCCAGTGAGAGTCACAAACTAAAAAAGAAAAAACTTAAACTGAGAAGTAGGACAGAGAGTTAGTCTGTATGGAAAATGGAGATGCAGTCTAAAGTATGCAGTGTACAATAAAAAAACGAGATGATAGGAAGATCCACCACAAGAAGGAATAACTTGCATTAATTCAGTGAAATGTTAAATTTAATTTAAGAATTTATTGATTCAGCATATATGAAGCAATTCAACTATAACTAGTCATGTTTGTTTCATGTTTAAATGCATTATGAATGAGTAAGTTTGGATAACAGAACTTCTCATGACATATATTTAAGTATAATAAACAACTAAAACAACAGCTGTGTACCTTCATTTAAGAGACAAAAGGGATACAAGAAGCTTTGCACACGCAAACAAACAACCATCTCTTGACAGAGGTGGAGGCCTTAGACAACTTTTTTCCTTCTTATCATGTTGCTCTTTCCACAAAAATGGGAAAAACTCTGGCTTAGGGCTGGGCAGTATACTGGTTTGTATTGAAATCCGGTGTTTATTTTGGTTATGATCTGAATTTTTCACATACGACTATACTGGTGAATAGAGAAGACAACGTCCGGAACGTTGGCAGTGGGAACGTATTTCTGTGGAGACCGATTTCAGTGCTACACATTAAGACTGCATGTGAAAAATAAAGTTTGCCAAAAGAGGAGCCACGTCCGTAGTACAGAGTTTCTTCAGCTTCAGAAGGTCAGATGTGGACCAAACAAATAGCATTTATGGTAGCCGACGGCTAGCAACTTAACTTGAAGAGGCTGTGCAACAAAAACATGGTACTGTGCATATGACAGTGAAATGGGCTAATTAAAGCTAATCTAATGCAGTAATTCTTTACTTATTAAAGAGTCCCTTCCATTAAAAACGTTTTTTCTGAGGTTTCTGTTGAATATTTTAGCTCCACAGGTGTTCTTACCTTCATAGTGGGTGAAAACAGGTCAACAACTTCTCTTTCAGTTTTAATTTCTCAAACTACGCAGGTGGCGATAAAACCCGTGTTCTTCCGAGTCCGAACGGCCTGTATCTGTTTCGTCACAACTTCTTTGTTCCTTAGTTTTCATCAGCTTTGGCAGTTGAAACCATGCCTAGCATGCTGCTGGCTAAAAGCTGTAGCATAAGATGTAACAAACAGAAAGAGAACGTCTGATGTTACCATGCGCAGCGGGGCAGAAAACAGTATACCTTGCTCTGATAGGCTAGTTTGTTAGCCAATCAGAGTCCAGCAAATTCAAATAATGAATATGAACGAGCTGCTGCTCGAGGTCTGAAAGAAACGAGCTGAATTTTAATGCAGACAGACTGAAAGGTCTGTCAATCAGTGTTTCCTGATGTTTTTTAGATATAAAATGTTTCATATTACATGTTAATTCTTAAGAAATAACCACAAAGTCCTGAAATTTTTATGAAATGGCCTCGTTAAACAATAATGCGGGTAATTGGTCATATGAAAAATATCGTCAAATACCTTAAAACTGATATAATTTAGAAAAAAACTGTGATATAAAAATGTTGCCATACTGTCCAGCCCTAATCTGCCTCAATCCACATCTCCACCAGATTGGCTCTCTGTAACAACCTGCGACTATTCAGAGACAGGACTGTTACATGTACTGACACCTCTAGCCTTCCATTGTTTTCATTTTACAAGCCTATTTGAAGCAGGAGTTGGTTAAATATATTGTCTCTAACCAATTTATTCCTCAATCTATAGAAGCCAACTTCACCCGGATGACTGATAATCTTCACCAAACTACAACAAAAGCTGAAGATGTTCATTTATCATTATCTTTTGTGTTCGCATATCACAGCCATAACCATGTAACAAAGGATTGATTTAACCAGCTGTAGATCCATCTTTACTCTAATGTAAACAAAAGAAAAGATGTACAGAGCTGCAAAAACATGCATGAGATTTAATAAAATCCCCAAAATCCATTCTGTCCTGGTTCATGTAGCTCTGTTGCAGTACATATCGGACGTTTCTGACAATGTGTGGTTGACCTTCTATTTCCTCTTCTATTCTTGTTTATACAGACAATAAATATGATTTGCTACAGTGAACTCCAGTTCATTACTGCTGCTGCATGATTGTTTAGGTCTGTTTTCATTTGCTGAAGTCTGCTTTAATTATTTGCTGCAGCATGTCTGTGTGGATCTATGACCTGAGACTGTATGCTTAGTGGGAGAGCACTGTCAGGCTGACATTAGTCAAGCAGACATGTCCTCCCAGCAAGGAGGTTAATTCTCTAAACGGCGAGGAGCACATCTCTGCTTCTGTGTTTTGACACCCAGCACTTGCCTGTGTGGCTCTGAGGGAGGTTATCACAGGAGTTCACTGTTGCTGCCTGAAAGCTCGACTTGAGTAATGGAGATGGATAGAGTTGGATTTACAATAAGCTGATGACAAGCATGAAGTGATATGCGCTAAACTTAAATAAAGTAAATTCTTGTGTTATTTTTCACTTGCAATCACGTATGTGCTGCACCACATGGTGCAATATATATATATATATATGTAAAACTACTAAGTTTACAGCTGATGGACCAGAAAGCAGGAATGATTTAATATCTTATTTTTTCATCAGGGACGTGAGGATTAACAGATTTATGGATTTTCAGATCCACAATGCAAAGAGGCATTTTCCTCATAAAATAAATAAAAACATATTTCAGATCATTTTTTCCTGATGTTGACTTTTGTTGATTAATGTAGTTCTTACCTTGCTGCAACATCTTCAAATCTAGATTTTTGTTACGTCAGCTGAAATTAGTTAACTGATTCTTAATAAACACCAGGACTGTGTAGCTTTAGGCCTGATGTCTCTAGTGAATAGCCTTTAGTTCCTAAAATAACTCACGGCAGCACCTTTAAAAGGGACATCGTGGCTTCACTTTTCAAATCCAGAGAAAAGTAGAGACCCTTGGTGATGCAGTTTTGAGATTAAATTTAGATCAGTTAATTTAATATTTTATGGATTATTTAGATCATTTAAAACTCTACAAGAAGGAGAGTTTTTTCAAGCATCTACTAAATACATTTCTAAAAGACTAAATGAGTGTAGTTACATGTAGATACATACAGGGGGTGACTGTGGCTTAAGGGGGAAGGAGACAATACACATCAGGAGATGAGCAACTCAAACAGCCCCAGCAGGCCACATGTTCAAGTATCTGTAGGCCAGATGTTGAACCACAGATTTGCCCCCTGGGCACCATACAAATGATGACCCGCCACTCAGACTTGAGTCAAATACAGAAAAATTAATTTTCCTCAAGAGGATTGATAAAGTAGCTATTATTATTATTATTATTATTATTACATTGTGTATGAAGAATGGTTCACCTGAAGACTCTTCTATTAGTGTAAAGTAGAGTGTAGAGTAATGAGGGTAATCTGGGAAAATTGGCTGGAGATCACATTGCATGAGATCTTCAACTCGCACTTTTGGAGGAGTGTTTAATGCATCTCGGGAGAGGTTGAGTTTGAATAAAAAAGCCTTTGGGGCTTGGATGTCCCAGATGACCCCTGAAGCAGCTGACAGACACTGTATGGCCAAAAAGACTCCAGCCTGGGAGGATTTTGGAAAGGGCATGGAGAAAGGCTTCTAGTTGACCTCAAGGAGGTTCTGGCAAACTCTGATACTGCAGAAAAGGAAAAGAAGGGCCCCATCCCAGACCTTACCTGGTTTGAGTATGGAGCTGCTGACCCAGACTAGGACTGTAGATAGATGGTTGAACGAGGATTTTAATATGACAGACAGAATTGAAGGAAACAGGGACTGTCAGGTCTTTTGGCAGAAGTCCACAGGTTACATGAAAAGCTCATCAGTGACAGATCTCTAGGAGTAAAAGATGCTAAGATGCTGAAGGCTCTGAACATTGCAGGGCTGTAGTGGTTGACACACTTTGTATCATGGATGACTGGGACAATGCCTGTGGAGTGGCAGACCAGTACAATGGTCCCAATTTTCAAAAACAGAAAGTGTGTTTCAACTACCGGGAATCACACTCAGCCTCTTTGGGGGAGGTGTACTATAGGGTGTATGAAAGCAAGACTCTAACCGGTTTATCAAACCTTAGTTTAAGGAGAAGCAGTGTGTTTTTTTTCCAGGTCATGCAACAGTGGACTAGAACACCATTCTTCTGAAACTGCTGAGATGGTCAGGAGAGTTTGACTTCCCAGTCCACCTTTGTGAATCGGAAGAAGGCTTACGACCAGGCTCACTGAAGGGTTCTGTGGGGAGAACTGAGGGAAGACGGGGTACCAGGATCAATTTTAAGGGCTTTCTGTTCTCTGTATAGTCAAAGAAGATTGGTGTCTACATTCCTAGTACTGTGTTTATTTCCAGTGCTTGGTGCACTATATCAGGGCTGCTTCTTATCTAGAATCCTGTTTATGGTGTTCATAGACAGGATATTTAGGTGTAGTCAAGGAAAAGAGGGTGTTTGGTCTGGAAACTTCAGGGTTTCATCTCTGCTTTAAGTTGATGTTTGTTTTAATCGTCAAAGTATGCCCATCAGCCTTTTGGAGTGCAATGGCATTGTTTAGAGTTGAGTGTAAAGCAGGTGAGAGGAGAATCAGCTTCTTCAACCTGAGGCCATAATTTAAATGTTTGTTCAGAGGAAGGGAGTCTTTATTCATGAGTGACAGCAGGATGTAGAAGGTGATGGACCAACGAACCAGGGTCCTCTCTGCCTTAATGAGAACATTGCTTCAAGCAGTCATGGTGAAGGAGCTGAGTCGTTATGCAAAGGTCTTGATTTATGGGTCCAACCTATGGTCATGAGATTTAGAACATGACCTCAATAACATGATCTCAGATAGAAGTAGCTAATGAGCTTCCTTCATAGGTTGGCTGTGGAATTTCCTCATCTGGGGGTAGCTTGGAATAGAATCACTGCTCCTTTAGACTGAAAGGAGTCAGCTGAGGTGGTTCAGGCAGCTGGAGATCCTCAAATTAGGGATGTGCGGATCAATCCTAAAAGATGGATACCTCAGATTCCAGCTTTTTATGTATTGAAATCAATTATCTTATTAAAATATCAATATTTTAGTAATTTTATGTCCATATGTAGTTTATCATTAACTAGAAACTGTATAAATCATGCTCAGTTGGTCGGAACTACTTCTTCTTCCGCCTAGCAAAGTGCGTGACGTTACAGTATAAAAGCAAAAGGACGCAGAGCGACGCTACCCACCTGTTGTTGTAGCGCGTTTGCTGTCAGCTAGAATTAACACGACAGAACAAACACCTTCATGTGTGAAGCAACTTTAGTGTCCCAAACAGCATCGATGCAGTACATAACATGTATGAAGACTGTTAGTTGTTCACCAGTAGCATGTTATGTGCTTTTACACCGGCAGGATCTGTAGAGGAAGTTTACTGTGTGTACTGTCAAAATAAAAGCACTAACTTCCATTCAAGAGTTACAGATGGTGTGTGGAATATTAACTTTCCTTCTCCAAATGGATGCAGTAACTCAGTGTTCCTGCCCTGACTGAACCAACACGTGGAAACACTATAAACATTGTGAAATATTTAAAAATAAATCATAAGACAGAATATGAAGATGTCAAGATGAGGAGAGGAGAGGAGAGGAGAGGAGAGGAGAGGAGAGACAGACATTCCTCTTGAAATCCTTCAGGGATCCAGGTAGGACAGAATGTGGAATTGTTGAGACTTTTGGACCATTTCTAAATTCAGTAAAGTGATTTAAATCATCTGGTATATTGGCATTTATGTGTGGTAGTCAAACAGAACATTTTTTAGCAAAGTATCGGATCGGTATCGCCGATACTGGTCTTAAATTTACTTGGTATTGGATCGGAAAGAAAATGAGTGGTATCGCACATCACTACCTCAAATCATGTCCCACTGAGACGGATACCCCAGAACTCACTGGGATGATTATTTATCCTCTCTGGCTTGAGAATCCTTTAGGAAGTCCCAGGTGGAGCTGAAGAGTATTGCTGGGATAAGGTGAATCTGGATTTCCCTCCAGAACCCGTTATCCCCACAACCCGAAGGACGGACAAATGGATGGTTTTGTGATTTAAAAACAAGATGTTTTTGAGCAGTCATTTTTAAAAATTAAGTATTAAAATTAAATGTCAGTAACTGACATGGAATCAGATCTTTACTGTGTCATGTTTGCATTGAATCTCCATGAGTTATCTTTATCTGCTGCTTTTGTATCTTTAATAAATCAGACGGTTGGCAGAGGTTTTGATTTCAGCCAAAGACCAGAGCTGCACAACGCTGAATGTACACATACGGAGAAGCTCTATGCATCATGCATGTATATGGTGCAGAAATGCTCAGAGAATAAAGTGAAAAAGCAGAGTAAGCTGCAGTTTGCATTGATCAAAAGAGTGGAGAAGTAGCAGGGGAGAGAAGGCAAAAAGACTTACTTCTTGACAGGAATTCGTCCCTCAGGATTTAGTTGCAACTTCAGTCGAGTGTATCTGGAGAGAAAACGTGTTTTAAACAACATGTTACAGTGTTTTTTTCTGTAAAACATTCCTGCTTGAATGTGTTCTTTTTGTGTCTCACAAGTGTGACCAATAGGCACTGGTCTTGTTTATCTGTTTAAACACTATCTGCACATTTCCCAGTGGCAGCATGAACAGAGTTCTCTTTGCATACCACAAATGTCTGCCTCAGTTTACATGCCAAGTTAGACTTGAGGTTAATCCCTGGAAGTTTCAAGTGCATGTGGTGCAGAACCATGCAGCAGTAGAAACAACAATACAGGTAAATCAACCTGGGCTAAAAATAGCTTGGCTGCAACAGGAGCTGTCGTTACAGGCTGGGCTTTAAGTGGCTGCTGGCTAATAATTAATATCCATCTCAGTGTCCACTTCAGAGGGCAGCAGACTGGCTTCTACAGGGAAAGTCACAGAAGCCTTTCATGGTTAATAGGGAACTAAAAGGTTTTTGTCCTAAGCATTTTTTGTTAAAGGATGTAACATTGAAAACAATGTCAGCCAAGAATTAACTTGTCAGAGTAGATACAGAGAGCTTCATTCTTCAGAACAACTGACTTGTAGTTCATGTGAATATTCCTCTGAGTGTTTTACTTGCAAAACAAGATGTTTAATCCTGATTACTAGTGTTTAAAAAGTTAGTGGGATGTGACTAAATGAGTGTCTTCAATTTCATCCCACTGATTTCAAAAGAACATCTTGTACTAAACATCCATTTAAAAACATGCTGGTTAGTGTCCCTTTGCTTATCAAACGAGCCCCCCCTCCCACCCAAAAGAACATATCACAGCCTTAAGAGCTCCAGTGAATTGACCGCATGTAGAGAAACATCAACATCATTTCAGGGATAAAGCCTTCTTAAAGCTGGAGAAGTAATACGGAGGACTATTGGCTTATTTGTAAGCGAGTACTCAACAGCTACTGCTGTGAGCAATCAACGTGACTACAAAACCTGCTCGCTTCCATTTTTTTCCCCAACTCTCCCAGCGCTATGTGGTCGATGGCCACTTTTATTGTCTCATAAGTCAATTAGCCTCCTCAGGGGTGCGAGTTAATGGCTTCTACTCACTGATAAACATCAGACAGCTGGGAGATGTCACCAAGCATGGCCCCAGGTATTCTCTAAAAGCAATATCTCACATTCATATTTAAACGCACTCTGCATGAGTATCATTTAGTCTCTCACTATGCAGATCAATCAAACTTGGACCAGTGAATGCATCTCAGTTAGATAGCGGTGATGCTGTAAGCAATTTAACACAATTAATCGGGAAAACATGAGGTGGAGTGAGGATAACTGGTTATGAAACCGGCTTACTAACAAGGTAAAGTGGTTCTTTATGTAAGGCTGAAGCTCGAACATGCTGCTCAGATATTACAGTCGGTGGGACATATAAACCCATCGTCTTGTGTTTGGAAGAATTTTTATTACTTATTTTTATCTTATTGTGGAAATTCTCTCTAAATGTGTCAGTGTTTTTCTCAGTGCGTGGAGAACGTACGCTTTTTCAAGACAAGCCTCCCTGGACATGTTCTGTGCCAAGAGGTTAGATGCCAGCTTGAACAGTTCTTCTGCCCATTCCTGTTTTAAACAAACCAACATGTGAGAACTTTACACACACACACATACAGTATATATCCTGACAAAAAAATGCCAGATCAGATCATATAATTGCTTTGCTCCCTTTTATCATTGCAATATTAGTTGTGGAAACTCAACAGTTCATATTTCCATATGAGAACAATAAACATTGTGTTCCTGGTGTAATTAAGTTAATTTTTACTTTCACCTTTGCAATATCTTCCTGAAAGGCCATGAAGTTCAGGTAGGTGATGTTGACCATGTCCGTGCCGCTCACCACCGTCAGCATCCTGTTCTCCATCTTCCCTGCCAGCATGTTGACATCCAGCAGTTCACGCAGCTTCGCATCCTTCAGAGTAAAACACAAAGTAGAAACAATCAGTTCAAGGTGCATTCTGCATTTTAATGTTTAAACTCACACTGCAAGAGAAAAAAATAAAACAAACCTGCATTGGAAAAACTGTTAGCTAAACAAAACTTCACCGAAAAATCAAATGATGCGAAACAGATCACGGAAAAGGGCAAGGAATGTATTTTTAGAGGAAGTGAGAGGCTGTCCTGTACTGTGTCATAAAATGTTGGCTTTCAGAACAAAAAGCCATCTGAAAGCACCGAATTGAAACAAGACCTGTTAACATTACAGAAAGCCTGATGGATGATTTATCTCATTAATGAGAGGTCCACTGTTTGACCCAGAATGTGTGAAGGGAAAACATGAAGGGTGCAACCTTAATTAATCAAAGAGATGCAAGAAAGACAAACACAAGAAACAAACAGTGAAGCAGATCTTATTGTAGGTGGTTATCAAAAGATCGATGTGTAAACTTAAGTGTACAATATGCTACTTGTTGGTGTTTCATAGCACTAAAGCACCTGTGCATGTGATAGCATTATTTATTATAGAGCCACACAACAGTTTAAAGCTTGCTAGCCAAACATTTGTTAGATCTTACTTATTACTTGCCTGGAAACAAAAGGTCTGCCCTTCTCATCACACTAGTAAGATGTAAGATGGTACTAAAAAGCAGCAGCCAAATGCCAAATGTTCATGAGACCATACTTTCTCCACCCTGAGCAAAACAGTTTCCAGATTTAATTCCCGCCCACGTTTATCGTCTGACAAATTCAGCACATTGTTTCAGGAATTCTCTTCTGTGTTGTAACAAAAATGTGGGTGCTGGCATCATTCCAGTTCACACAGACAGATATTCAAAAGAATTCTCATTCTGTGGAAGTAATTATCAAGGTAAAACTATGCTTATCAAACTCATCTACACAGATACAAATTGATGAAGGTAATCGCTGGTGCAAATTCTCAAAGAAAAACAAGACGTGCAAGAGAACATATTCACAATGCTTTTACTTTCTCCTTTGTAGCTTAATATGCAAGCAGCATACAGAACGGTTGCTCTGGCTTAATTAACACAACAAAAAGCCCTGTAAAGGATTTTGTTGAGAAAGCAAATGAGCTTCCACTAATTTAACCAATCAAAAAAGAGCATTGTATCCTGTGTCATGCTGATAAATGTCCTCTATGTGTCCCTCACGCCCCCTAATCAAATTGTGTGGCTTAGTGTCCCTTAGTATTGTCACGCTGGACGTTAAAGCAAGAGATTTTTTTTCTGTTAAAGGATATTTTTTTCTAGCTGCTTCTCTTGGGAACGTTTTTATTTTTATACCTCTCAGTGAGAATCTGAATTTAACCCCACCTCATAACAAAAATAATAAATATTTGGTTTCGGGAAATATTCAGATGTTTGCTTTGTCCTGTGCTTCAACCACTAATAAATATGCCCACAATTTGATTTGAATGAGGATCCACTTATGGCCACTTGTATATTCTGAAAGCCACCAGCTGTATGTCGAAGTGTAAAAGCCACTTGTAATTTACTTAAGCGTACAATACCGAAGCCCTCTTTGAGAAGTACCTTGGCTGGCTGCCCAAGATGAAAGGCTTCTGAGAACAGACAAGATGACAGTAAGATGCATATTTTATTTAATACAGCACTCGAATGGCTATATAATTTGATACTGTTTTGATTCCGCTCACAACCATTAGCTGAACATACAGCTTATCTCCTCGTATGCAGTCGGTACAGAGCTAAACTGGAAGCAAGCTGCAGGCACTTACAGCAACTTGAGAGCCATCAGCATCTGTGATGGGAAAGAACCTGCAGAGAAACATGTCTGCCATATCAGGCAGGTGAACACTGCTGGGCAGGAGCAAGGCAAGACGGGACAAAAAGAGAAGAAGAATTAAAGCCATGATCAGAAAGCAGCAAAAGGAGAGAAGAGGGCTCAGCCATGTGAGTGAAATGTAATTTGTACTGGTGCATTGTGGGAGCCGTTAGAGGCATGCCTGAGGTCCCAGTTACCACAAGACAAGAGATTTAGAGCAAACCAGGCAGAGTGTGGAGAGCGGAATGGGATTTGTGAGACTGTGTGGTAAAGGAAGTGGAGGATTTTCTGTTCCTTCCTTCTTAGAGCTTTTTTAGACACAGTAATGGCCTGTTAAACGTCTACTGTTTTTCCAGCGCACATGTGTGTGAATATGTGCCATTTATCTGTGCATTCATGCGTGCTGTAATGTGTTTCATCAGGCGTTCACGGTGCCGGTTAGCAGCTGCAGTGTGTCAACATGTGAACTCCTCTCACTTCAAGACTCAGGTGAAGCTGCTGCCTCAGGAAATACAGACTTTTTCTGCCTGCATTAGTTTGTCACTAGGCCCCACCTGTCTCCAGGCATGTGCTCGAACTGTGTCATGCTCTGTTGGGGACAAGGAGGCGGTTCAGACTGGCAAAGAGAAGCCAGAAATGCCTCGGGTCATTAATGCTGCAACAAGGGACTTGTCTAAACTCACACACACATACATGTCAGCTCTGACATGGTTTTGCTTCTGCACAGACTGTTTAAAAGCAAAAAAAAACTGGATCCAAACTAGCTCAAGCCGTGCAACTGAATGATGTTTGCGCTGCTAAATATACACAGAGGAACATCAGATCAAAGGAAATGTCAAAATGAATGATTGATTGACCCAACTACCTACACATCTGCCAACTCAAAAAGAACCGGGGAGAAGAGATGAGAAGAGATCGCCTGTTAAATGAAGAGCTTTCATTTCCATTTCAAACTGTGACTTTGTTCTTAGCACCAGTTAGATGTTTGTGTTTCTTGAGGACCGGAAGCATTTTCCTACATCCTCATCATGTTCTTTATGTCAGCAGTAAGTTCCCATGACAATCCTCTCATGTATGTCCACAACTGCACCATCCCTGAGGACTTGTGTTGGCTCTCTTAGACACATCATGATGCAGTAACATGCTAGAAGATCACACAGCATTAGCTCAACTCTACTGCCATGAGCATGGTGTTCGTATTGGGTTGTTTCCATGACCTTGTCACTGCCAAAGAGGTGTGGTCACGGCGGGGTTGCAGCCGGAGGCCAAAGTGCAGAGTCTTGCTTCAAATTCTTGAAGACCTAGGCACACCAGTGCTCCCCTATGCTCCACCCTGTTACCTCTCTATCGGTCATGTAGAAGAATCTACTGATTTCTGAACATGCAGAGGAAAACCTTGCCAAGACCCTCTCAAGATCAGGTCATGTGATGTGAAGGTGGTCTAACAAAGAGGCAGTATACTGCTAGGGTATGAACAGGACAAATATCCAGGCAGGATCATTAAAGTTACTCAACAAATACTTACGGTATAGAGAGGCATGATAAGGATAAAAAATAATGAAAAATAAATAAACAGCAGATTATAACTGACCAAATTCAAGCCATTTTACTACTTTTAGGAGTTCATGTTCATGTTCATCTCTGTGTTGGTTATTATATGTAGAATGTCCTTGTTTATCAGCCTGAATGAGTCACAGAGTCTACAGAGCATTGCACCCTCAGCAAAGCTAATCCTAAGATGACTCTGTCTCCCAGCGAAGCAGTCATTTATTTAAGAGGGTTTTGCTGCATCTGCAGTGCATGTTTTAAACATTAGCCACATCATAACTTACACAGACAGAAAACACTGAACACTAATCCCATTAAAAAAAGAGCCCCATATTTGTCACTGCACTGTAACTAGCTGTCTGTTCATCTAGAAGTATGTCTGTCTGTTTCTCTGTCCAATCAATCATTCAAATTCTGTCACTTTAAGGTGCTTTTTAAGTAAGATCAAATCAAATCAAAAATACTTTATTAATCCCCGAAGGGAAATTAAGTGTTGTTGTAGCTCAGTTCTTCTTCAGGGAGCCATTATAGAAGGTTCTAGGTGTGGACAGGAAGGATCTCCTGTAGAAGGTTCTAGGTGTGGACAGGAAGGAACTCCTGTAGAAGGTTCTAGGTGTGGACAGGAAGGAACTCCTGTAATGGTCTGTGCTGCAGCGGATTATGAAGAATCTTCTGACTGAAGACACTCTGTTGTTGAGTTACTGTGTTCTGAAGAGGATGATGATGGTTTCCATCATGTTCTTCATCCTCCTTTGGACAATCAACTCAAGAGACTCCAGTTCAGTCTCCAGGACAGAATCAGTCCTCCTTATCCATCTGTTCAGCCTCTTCATGTCACCTGCTCTGATACTCCGCCCCCAACAGGTGACTGCAGGTGTGAGCAGCTGACAAACTCCTCTTCTTTTTTCGCTCCTCTTCAAATCTCTGTCTGTCCGTATTGTTTGAAAGCCAGACAGAGACACACTGGAGTCCGGGATATGTTCCTTTAGCCATGTCTCAGTAAAACACATGATGCTGCATTCCCAATACTCTGGCTGGGTCTTCAACAGAGTTTCAAGTTCATACATTTTGTTAGCAAGAGATCTCACATTTGTCAATATGACTGATGGAAGTGAAGGTTTAAACTTCCTCTTTCTCTCTCTTCACTCTGCTCCTGCTCTGCATCCACGTCTTCTTCTTTTGAGCTCATCAGGGATCCAGAGTTTCAATTTGAGGATTATTTCAGCCTTAGAAATGTCAGTTAGCTGCTCTTTCTTGTAAACAAGTCTCTCGTTGCCATGGTTACGCATCATAACAAGTGGCAAAAAAGTGACAAATCAAGCAAAAAAACTCAATCAGCACAGCACCCAAATCAGAAGAAAAGTATTTAGAAAATATTTCCAGAAGAAAAAACTAGCAAGAAATACTCAAAAAGAACAAAAAATGCTAGCAAGTGCTAGCAAAGTCACAGAGCTACTCCAACAAGCTGCCACCAGTTGTAGCGCTATTCCGGAATGCACACAAAGCACCTAAAATTGTTATTTACCCATTCAGAGGTGAGGCTGCCATCACCGGACCCTCTGACCACCACCAAACAGGTACACCAGGTGAAGTGTCTTGCACAAGGACACAACAGCAAATCGATTTTTGCAGACAGAGAGTGGACTTGAACTGGTGATACTCCAGTTAGCAGACAACCTGCTCTACCTCCTGCAGCTACATGCATTCCCACACATTCTTCTGCAGCTGGAAAAATCAATGACATCACATTCTTCATCCGTGCAGATTCCTAAGAATGAAATCTGAACACAAAAGGAGACACACAGCTGAGGTAAAGAGGGTTTTATCCTTCTCTTCTTTTATCCTGGATCAGGTTTATTCTGCATACGAGCTGCTTTACATGCTGTATAGAAGACCAGCTAAATGACATGTAAAAAGTGAGGACACAAACACTCACACTAACCTGAGCATTGTGCAAACCAAAAACATCCAGAGGACACGGTGGCGTTTTACTGATCAACCCGTCTGTTTGTTTCAGCTTTAACACCAGCAGCGTTTCACACATGTAGAAGTATCTGCTTCTAGTACAACTTTGTGTTTTCAGAATTTAAACCTCCTCAGTGTAAGACTTGTTTTCAGGGATGGATCTTAGCTACTCAGCAGCAGCTCAAGGTTACACCACAAATAAAAGACACAAACAACTGAAGTGTAAACGTGATCAAAGAATACGAGAGCAGAAAGAAAAAGATCTGAATGAAAGCTTCCATCTTTGGTTCTGAAGCTTTCACCTCCTTTTTGTGCTGTCTGACTCCTGTTCTCATCCACTTATCTGATGTTCATTGTTTCTGCTTCTTATTTTTTTATCATTAATCTCACATGGTCATAACTCATTTGAGCCCTCGAGTGTCAGTGGAGATGGTCCACCAGGTTTTCCTGAGGTGGAGTAAAAGGTCAGCACCTCATCAGTCAGCTGCCAGATGGTGCAGCACTGACACACCTGACTTTGCATTTGTTTGTCTTGTCTGTGGATGTTCTGCTGGGGTAAATAAAAACCTTTATTGGTAAAAGGATCCTGCTGATTATGTGGGTCATTAAAATTCTCTAAAAAGTGACGTGCTATATTTGAATTTATCTTAAAGTTGCACATGATGCAATTATACTGAACCCAGTCCAACAGGAAGTGCACACGCGATTACATTTTTATCAGATCGAAAAATGTTTAAGCAAATGTTTTATCTTTCTTTGCGTATGTTTGGTTTCAAAGAAAGATAAACATTAGAATAAATATGTTCCGATTCTAAACAGAAAACTTCCCTGGCTTATCATGTGCACTAAACTCGAGTGCATGTGTCTGGTGTGATGAGTCACAGGTGCTCAGTCATGCATTGAAGTGCAGGTCGAGGAAATGTGTGGGAAGAGGCTGAAAGCTCATATGGACTCAACAATCTCTCATTCCAGCTCTTCAACTGTAGCGTTTCATTAACCCTGATGCAATGAGACACAAAATATGAGATGGTGGCAGGGGGTTGGGGGGGTGCAGATAGCACGCCATATCCAAACTGATAGAATATCAGCAGTCAAACTTTTTCTCAGGAAAGTAGCCCAACATTCACACCCTATGCTGCTCACATCATGACACACAGGGGACCTGAACATCACAGACTTAGAAGAGGAAGGAAAAAAGAGCAGTTAGAAAGCTCAGCATATCTTCTTTTTATCATAAATATTTTAATCACAGACTCAACACATTTATTACAACCCTTCCTCTTACTTATCAGATTTTATTCCGTTGCACAACCAGACTTTTGTCAAGTTTTTATTATTTGCAGGGCAGCTTGCCCTTGCACCGTCCGTGATAGGGTACTACATAAAAATGAAATGCAGGTAAAGTATGAGGTTTTACTCAAGAAACTTTAGTAATTTTCCAGAATCCACTGAGTGACAGACTAAAAATAATGAAGCCACCGATATTTGCAGCTCATTTTCTGGCAGCACATTTCAGATGGGCTCTCCATTCTATTACTCTGAAAGAAAATGAATTTGCTACTATGATGCTTTTCTGGAATAAAAAATGAATCTGACTAGTTAGGATATATTACCTTCTTCTTTATAGTAGCTGATTTACAAAAACACATGACATACTGTATATAATAATTCTGCATATGATCAAAAATCAAGAAAATTTGGCACATTTCACTGAATAGATAAAAACATAAAAAACTGTCCCTATTTATGATTTTTCTTTCTATTCATAAAAAGATTTTCACTGATTTTTTATTTTTAAACTAACAGGAAAAAACTGCTGAATGTTCTCTAGCTGTCAGCAAAGAGGGCACAAAGAAGACAGTGAACCCCAGGTTAAGGGTATATATATAGATACATACTGTATTTATATATTTTCTTCACCAGCTTGATGCTATTTAGGGTCGTGGGGAGCTGGTACATGCCTCCAGCAGTCATTGGTTGAGAGGTCACATGACCATTCATACTCACTCTTTCACCTAAAATCTATTCTAAGTCAACACTTGACCTAATATGCATGTTTTTGGACTGTGAGTTGAAAGCAGAGTATCACACATGGACAAGGAGGACATACAAACACTACACAGAAAGGCCCCAGTAGGGAGTTGAACCCGAGACCTTCTTGCTGCAAGGCAAAAGTGCTAAACAACTGTCCTTGTAGCCCAACCAAAACAAGCTTGTGAAATCCAACAAGAAGTTGTCATTGAATTCCAAATCATTTTAACAATACAATTAAAGATAATAGACATTTTCACTTGACCACAAACACAACGTTTTAGGAGGAAAAATAAAGTTGAGGCCTGACAGCTTCTGACAGCTGAGAACGCAGCCTTGGCAGAAACTCCTGAATCAGTCTGCCACCACGCTTATAAAAACTCTTGATGTCTCATTCAAGCTGCTGTGTCACTGAAGAGAAATGCATTATTCTCCAGAGACACACAGGGATGCTTGTCAGGCATTTGACTGCAGATCAAAGCCCCCTCAATAACCAACTCATCCGATTTAACTGTCAGCTGACATGCTGCTGAGAAGCTTTGGCCACTGATGATTTCTGTGTCCAACACTTATGAAACATCTCATCAACGTTATCATCATACTTACGATATCAGACTGCTTTGTGGGTGTTACAAAAACTCTCTGCGTGCAGTTCAGGTTCATTTGGAAAGTGCAATGCTTGAAACTTGAAAGGAATTCAACACAACCTCCACAAAAATCTGTTAAAATGCTGCAGGTTGATATCTAATGAAGAGTGAGTTTAAAGAAGGAGAAGAAACTGTAACAAAAAGAAGCAGAACAACTCCTGCTGTGTGTGAATCACTTTGAGGAGAAGGAGGGGAGACAGGAAGGGCAGGGGGCAGGCTCGCTGAGATGGAAGGAGTCTACCTGGCAGGTGTCCCTCCCTCTATCTGACTGAGCTCACATGGGGCAGACAGGAAGGTAAAGGCAAAGATGGGAGGGCGCTGACCTCAGACATGCCACACTAACTCCAGCACGGAAAAAATAATCAGTTGCTGGGATACATGATTTCAGAATCTCTCATTAGCGCCAACACCGAGCGAATCTGGGATCACGGTGGCACACTCGGATTCAAACGGCTGAGTAACGACTCGGTTGGATGAAGTTTTTAATGAGGTGTAAAAAGTGTGTAGTATAATAAAAGATTATACTGCCAAAAAAAATGCAGTGAAAGTTGATGAAAAGAGAAAATGTTCCAGTTTTTAATTAGGAAAATTTTCATATTGAAAAGAGCTGGAACAAGCTTGTGTTCAATTGTTTAACTGACACAATTTCACTTAAAGAGATCAGTGTAAAACACTTAAGAGTTTGTAGTTTTGTTTGGCAATTTCAGAAGCACTTTGTGCATCTCAGCGTGTCCCAGGTATTCTGGTCGTTATTTCCACCCACTCTCTCTGACTCATTCTCATCATTTTACAAGGTGAATTCATTCTATTCAAGTTGTCCATGGAGCTTCAATCTGTCAGCCATGAGGCTAAAAACAACACCCAGCTGCCGGAAACCAGCAGGTACGTAAATATGATAATTATTCTGGACTCATTCAGTGGCCCTAATTTTAAATGTAGAGAACTGCAAACCACTGCTAAGAGAACATATATTGGGCGTATAGAATGACACATAGATGGCATTCAAGAAGGTGCAGACACATGCCCACACAAAGACTAATGAACATAGTTGATGCAAAAATAGATACGGAGCTGACACAGCCAAGAGACTGGTGAAGCAACCGTTCACATTCCGGGTGTCTCACTGAGCCAGAAACTGAATGTTCACATACAGAACGTTCCAGTACAGAAAAATGCAAAAAAAAGAACTCCGTTTAATCTGAATCCAAATTTCACAACTATTTAATCATCTGATTTGTTTGTAAATCAGATTGTGACTGATTTAAACCATAATAAGATCTGAGATGTAGAAGATCAACTCAAAGCAACTTGGTACATTTAGATAACACAAAACAGGACTAAAGAAATTCATTTTGTGACTGATAGGAATAGAAAGCTGAATATTATGTTGCATATTACTCAGAAAGTAACAGAAGAAAACACTTTTTCATCCATATATTAAATGATTATGCAATCCGTGTATGGTTCGTTCTTTGTCATTCGTTCGTTTCAAAATTAAAATCGAAAATAACATTAAACCACGTAGTGTTTTTTTATTCAGATTTTGAAAGCAAAATGTAAAAACGTAATCATTAACAAATACAAAAACCACAGTGATGGATTTTTACATTTACTTTTCTGACCTAAAATGCAAAATCTAGCATTTTTTGTAATTTGTTGCAACACCATGTAACAACCATAATTGTACTGTCTCTTTAAGACCCCCTCAAGTTGACTATGTATGACATCACAAGTATGCACGGCTCCCTGCTTCCAGAACGCGGGAGAAACGTGCAGTGAATGGGCACGCACATACTGTTTTTCTTT
Organism: Pachypanchax playfairii; assembly: GCA_006937955.1. Taxonomy (NCBI): domain Eukaryota; kingdom Metazoa; phylum Chordata; class Actinopteri; order Cyprinodontiformes; family Aplocheilidae; genus Pachypanchax; species Pachypanchax playfairii. The sequence goes on along the minus strand of SSNP01000039.1, from coordinate 963,866 downwards.
CGTTTCTTTTATTTACTACCGTTACGGATTGTGTGAACACTATTTACTTATGTTTATGTTTAATTTACCAGTAGCTGTTCAACCTGGCCTTATACAGTTGTTGAAGAGTGTGAAAATAAAGGGAAAACGCTGTTGAATTCCCAGTACCAGTGTGATTGTGAGTTTTTCCTCCACACCTCTCCACCACTGAACATAATCCCAACGTTAGAACCAGAAGTGCAGGAAGTTGTAGTAGTATTGTTTTGGTCGAAAGCGTGAAAACTTAACAAGAATGGCTACACTCGAGCTCTTCGCGGCTCTCAGTAAGGAAAAGAAAACCCGACTGAAGCCTGCTTTTCAGACCCTGCAGACGTATCAACGGAGTCGAAGGGCTGTGATACGTTTGTGCCCTGCTCCTGACCCTGTGTGTATGTGTGTGCAATCGTCGGTTGAACAAACTATCACTGTGACAGTTGAGTGTCTCTGTCCTCACACCTGAACAACAGTGTCAATTAAGTTGCAGCACATGCAAGGCTCTGCAAACTGGTTTTGGTAACGTACAAGTACTCCATGATTTCCGGTTTCGCCGAAGGGGACAGAGTTTTCTTTTGTTTTAACCTGCAAATTGGGAAAAAAAACTGAGCTTCTTTTGTTTCTCTACTTNTTCAATTTTCAAAAAAACAAACTGAATATTTGTTTTTTTCAGATTTTATTTTTGAAACTGAAAAACCAAAGAATGAACTACACACAGATTTTATACTTATACTTAAAATATTTTTTTTCCCAGTGGAGAAAGTGAGTTTTTACTGTTTTAAAAAGGTTAAATTATCTGCATTAAGGCTACAATGAAAAAGTGCTAACTTTAGTTTTTATCTGTTTATTAAGTGCATTCAAAGGAATAAAGGCTCTTCTCACTTCATGATTTTCCATCAACCTCTTCTCCTCAGAGTTGCCTGAGGAAATGCCTGATTTAAGCAGGGTTTTTTTTATTCTTTCTGGGACTCTCCGAGGGGCCCATCACAACCCAGAGACCACAAAAGACAGGCCCGACAGAGACAATGTACACAACAGGGCTGGGAATTAATAATGTACATGTGTCCCTGTTGCTTCAGTCCAGCCCTTAGGCTGTAACTGCTCTGCCATTGCTGTTGCTGTGAGGAGGCGGCATATGTCCTCTCCCTTTGGCTGTTAACATTATTCTTTCATTTCCACATTTTTCTTTTCTTTTCTTCCATCTTATCCTGTGCTATGCCCTGCTGCATAGAGGACACTGGACAGATTCCAGCTCCAATGACATCTTTAATAACTCTGACCAGAACCTATTGGATTTATTGAGGAACATTCCTGCTGGGCTGCAGGAGAGGACTGTGGAATCTCAGAAATAGTTGACATGCTGAATGAAATAATACTAAAGTAGAAGAGAATGAACAACGGTTTGTTCTATTCCTTTACATAGAGACTTGGTTTTGACTTGATTTGTTAATATGATGTGTAATAGTTGTGCAATAATACAGTAAAACCTCAAATTCTTACAAAACATTACAATGAAATATTACAGACACAAAATAATTTGCACCGTCTTACTAGAAAGTCAAAAATGTAAGTGAATTTAATCATGTATCTGAGCATTTATTTATATTTACCAGAAACAAACACAAAATATTTCTAGTGCCTTACCATAGAAAACCAGCGTGTCAATATCAAAACCTAAAATTAGAGTCTAATTCTGGTCCCCATGTTTATTGTTCAAACTTGATCAATATTCTACAGCCACTTATGATGTCACAAAGGTACACTTGAAACCCCAGAACAATTTACATGATAGAAAGGCTTCATTTTAAAGAAAAAAAAACATGTATAGAAAAAGAACTACTCAACTTACAAAATAAAAGCCACACTCAGGGTAATTAGCAAAATTACAGTGTAATTTGTTTTATGCTAAACCCACCAGTGTTCCAGCCATGGAGAGCACCAAAAAGTAGATGACAAATTTATGCAAAAGCATGACTAACTCAACCCCAAAATCCCTCACTAAATGTTTGAGAATCCTTACTGAGCAATGTGCAAATTGTAATCCTTTGTTCATTGTCATCATTTAGCCTTTTGCCACCATTAGTGGCACAAAGAGCCTGCTGTCCTGACTTCCTCAGACCATCTGCCAACGCAGGCCACGCCAGCCACAAACCAAACACCCTCACATGAAGCTCCATGTGGTGTAGCATCTGTGTGCTCTGTTGATCTGCCAACAAAGACTTACTCAATGTTTAAACAAGCCTTTGGATATGTTACAATGTTCATGTGGTCATTCTATCCAATGGTAAATGCTTGCGTTAACAACAATCTGTGGGAATTTCACTGCTTCTATTGATGCACTTCATAGGGAAGTACCTGCCATACTTAAAGGAGAACGCCCGTTTTTTGCAATTGGGGCCTTATTTATTCTGTGAGATGTGTTTTACTCGTCATCAGTGGTACTTTTTTGCGATTCGTATTCGTCTCGGAGATTTTTGATTCACACAGCAAACACCTAAACGCCAATAAACGAGAGTCAGTTGGGCCTGCGTTCGCCGACCCTAAATCGGTTTAAAATCAGTTCAAATCCGTTATTTTTTTAATCTGGCCATTAGGATACTCTATTGTTTTTTCCATTCCAGTGCCATTTTGAATCCTGCGCTCATAGAAATGATATTTTTTAGGAAGCTAAGCCACTGCACCAATAGAATGGGCGCGCGGAGAGATGACGTCACTCTCCCGTCACTGTAAAAAATATCATTTCTATGAGCGCAGGATTCAAGATGGCACTGGAACGGAATAAACAATAGAGTATCTAAATGGCCAGATTAAAAAAATAACGGATTTGAACTGATTTTAAACCGATTTAGGGTCGGCGAACGCAGGCCCAACCGACTCTCGTTTATTGGCGTTTAGGTGTTTGCCGTGTGAATCAAAAATCTCCGAGACGAATCCGAATTGCAAAAAAGTACCACTGATGACGAGTAAAACACATCTCACAGAATAAATAAGGCCCCAATTGCAAAAAACGGGCGTTCTCCTTTAACTGGTTTTGAGTCTATGATTTGTCTTTGATAAAATAGAAATATAAACCCACATTTGTTCTTTGTTAGCCACAAAAAATAATTATGGCACCAGATCTGTAACTGTCTCACTGTCTCTTGACGAGCCAGAAAAACCCTCTGCGAATGCTTGTTGACTGATTATAGTAGGGCTGGGAGGTATACTGGTTTGCACCAAAAACCGGTGTTTAATTTGGTTATGATATGAATTTTTCACATACCTCTATACAGGTGAATAGCAAAGACAACACTCAGAACGTTGGCAGTGGGAACGTGTTTCGGCGGGGACCAATTTCAGTGCTACACGCTAAGACTGCAGGTAAAATAAATGAAGTTTTGAGAGAAGAATGGCTGCTGCCGGGCACGGTAACAGCAACACACTGATTACTGACCAAGAAAAACTTATTCCATAAAGAGGAGTCACTTGGATCAAACAACTATCATTTATGGTAGCCAAAGGCTAGCAACTTAACTTGAAAAGGCTGTGCAACAAAAACAAGGTACTGTGCTATGACAGTAAAATTGACTGTTTAAAGAGGCCATTTCACACAAACGTCATGACTTGGTTATTACTGAAGTGTTAACTTGTAATGAAAGATTTTATGTCTAAAAAATGTTAGCAAAACTCATTTACAGCCCTTTCAATCTGACAGCTTGAAAATTTGTCCGGGTTCGGCTCCAACTCATTAATATTCATTATGTGAATTTGCTGGACTCAGATTGGCTAAAAAACTAGCCTATGAAAGCACAGCTTCCTGTTTCCTTCCCCCACTACGCATAGCAACAGTAAATCGAGTCTCTTCCGGTTTGATACGTCTTTATGCTAACAGCTTTTAGCCAGCAGCATGCTAGGCGTGGTTTCAACTGCGGGAACTGATGAATACAAATGAGGAAAGGAGTTGTGATGTAACAAGTACAGGCTTTTCCAAATTGAGAGAACTCAGGTTTTATCGCCACCTGCGTAGTCTGAGAGATTAAAACTGAAAGAGAAGTTGTTGACCTGTTTTCACACCCACTATGAAGGTAAGAACACATGTGGAGCTAAAATATTCAACAGAAACCTCAGAAAAGCTGTTTTTAATAGGATGGCCTCTTTAAAGCTAATCTAATGCAGTAATTCTTTACTTATTAGAAGATAATATGGGTAACATTGGTCGTATAAAAAAATACAGTCAAATACCGTAAAACCGATACAGTTTAGAAAAATACCGTGATATAAAAAATTTGCCATACCGCCCAGCCCTAGACTACAGACAAACTACAACTTCAGAGAACTCTTCAGTTCACCTGCCAAATCCATTTTTTTCATGATTTACAAGTTGAGAGGAGCTGAACTGTATATATTTGTTAAAAAAATCATGGAAGCAATTTTGTTCTCTAATTGGACACCTCTCTCCTCACAGGTTTGTACCCTGCTGGAGTGTAGGGTTGCTAAACTGGGATTGGCAGATTGGCATCAGTATATTTGTGTGACCCTTTGTCAGGTATTTGGTTGGACACTCAGATCACATTCACACTGATGGGATCCTGAATCAGAGGCAGTGACTACACACTCGGGTACCTGACACTTTGGCATGCATCACTCCATGGACAACCTCTTTGGCAACATGTTTCATACATAAAACCAAAACATTCCTGCCAGTTTCTTGTTATAATTTGGATAATTTTAATGTGTTGACATTTGGGATGTTAAAATTCAAGCCACAGAAATGTGAGTTGCTACCACTCATGATGAGATTTTGCAAATGTTTTGAGGCATTTTGGAAATCTGCTCACAAATGCTGTTCAATATTTATTGCCAACAATCACTGCCTAATAAAATACATTTATATTCTACCTCTGAACTTTTGTTTGGATGATTTTTTTCCTCCCCAGTGGGCCTTTAGAAGTTAACTCTGGAGCTGAGAATCACCACATTTGCAGTTTCATACATGACATGTTGCAGTTTTCACTGTTTCTGATAATCGCAGTCAGTCATTTGCAGCCATAACTCTATTCCACTTCTATTAACTACCAATACAGTAAACACACATGGGTAAAAAAGCCTCACGTTACAATCAAAACATATAGAAAGTCCCCTTCGAGACCTTCGATACCATCAGTATTCACAGGATCAGTTGGACTTGGTTGAGAAAACACACAGGCTGAAAGAAAATGATGTACAGTGAGACTCTGATTCAGTAAAAACAGTGGATAATAGGGGAATTAAAGCAGATTTGTTCTACCAGAAAACTGAAAAACAAATCGTACAATGCGAGATGTGAATGTGTGATTTTTTTACAGTCACTGTCAGCATTTCTGCTAAGTGTAACACTTCTGAAACAGCGTTTGCAGTCTTTCAGCTTCCAAACCATGTGATGTTCACAAGGGAAGTGTGGGAGCTAGTCCAACAAAACAAATAGTGAATAAAAGAGGTGTGAATTCTAATAAAAAAGGGCTCAGAAAACACTATCACTGAAGAAGAAAAGTGAATTTGATGTAGGTTATTGGATCTAAATCCCTCCTGTCTCTTAATAGTCAATGGGGCATAAATAAAAAATATAAATAAGTGAGTATTTTAAGTGACTTTCACCTTCATTTACCCGGTTCTTCTAGAAAAGAAATAGTTCAAAAGAGCTGTGTGGTCTCTGGGGCAGCAGTCTTAAGAGTCGGACATTTTCTTTACTAACTCCCCTGAGATTTACTATCGAAAACCAATTAAGTCTTTGGCATGTTTATGTGCTGGGAAGGGACTGTTGGAGGGAGCTAGAAAGGTCACCGTTACTTTATGTTGTCAAACCACAGAGGTCCTTCTAATTACACACAAGCATTCACACATTTATAGAAAAAGCTGGAAAATAATCACACAGGCATGCCCATCTATGTGTACGGCATTTAAAGCTGATATACCTGATTTCAAATAGCCTAGCTTAGACTGTCAACAAAGTCACAGAACTCTCAGCCCCTCCCGTCGGGTAGAATTCCTAAGCCACGCCCCCCCGAGGTTTGGAAACACGCGTAGCCCCAGAAGACGACCGAGTGCAAGACACTGGTCCGCAGTTCATTCAAGTACCGTAACATGGTGGAATCACCGGTAAGTGAAAACAATATAACAACAAACAACTGACATTATTGTTACTTTGTCCTGAACCTGACGCGGAACCAGCCGGCGGCTGTTTCTCTAGCTGTGACATGGTAGAGCGGCGAACACTCCCAGCAGTGGTGTTTTGCTGTAATATGTCTCCAGTTTTTTAGGAGCACAGAAGCCAAATAAATGCAGAAGTCCGTATGGCTGGAGAAACTGTCCACTCATTCCTTCCGGGCCAAACCATTTGATTGGTTGATGTTTTAGACAAATACGGGAGAACCACTTAATTATTTTTTTACGTCTTTTTTTAATCTTCACAACATATTTTTCTCCATGCTGTGTTAAAACATTTTTAATGGGCATGAAAAAAAAATATGTTAAGCTAATTTGTTATGCAAATTAAGTATAGCAGCTTTAATGGCCTCACCTGGGGGACTGTTGGGTTTTGGAGCTGGCGAAAGTCAGCAATTAACAGTATACCTTACAACTACTCTCATCTCACATATCTGTCATGATCTCCACATATCCATTACGCAAAAATGGAAGATAAAAGTGTCGAGAAAAAAACTGCAGGAGATTTTCATTCAGAAATCAGAAAGAAAAGGGAGACACTTGTTGCAGCCTGCAGAAACGATACATCTGCAGGTTGGTTTGAAAAAGAGACATGTGCTGTTTGAAATTGCAATGATTTATGAACGTTAACTTTATTTTTTCTATTTCATTAGCATTATATTCATGACCATAGTAAGGCAAAACTATAGTTTCAGGTTAACATACAAGGTATATCATGTTTGCTTCAGAGTCAGTAATAACAAAAACACCTGAAGTGTGTTCTGGATATTGACGGTCATTTCTAAAGAGATCCATACTTTGGGTTTTGTTTGTTAACATCTGGATGTTAAGTGCTCTAATTAAAAGTTCTGTCTTCATAAGATTTTGTATTCATCATTGGCCAAGCTGTAGCTACAGGATTTAACACACTTTTTTGACAGTTAATTTATAGATTTAACATTATCTGAAACGTATCACCGGAAAAGACATTTAATTACATCTTTGCTGAGATGCCCTCCATCTTTTTTTCTGATGGCAGCAGTGCAACAGATTGCTCCGCTTTATCCGTTTCCCTTTCTGTATCAGAAATACCACCAGGAGGATGGGAAATAATTTCTACTAAACAAATGTTGCAAACAGTGGTGGTCTTACAGTAAATTTCTAAAATATGGGAAGCTTTCCTCCAAGTAAATGCATAAAACCTCATTTAAATATTGGCAAGTGTCATCGGAGCAGAGACACTTTGAAGCTGAAGTTTGAGTGACACGTCTCTCTATCAGAGGGCTTGAAAAATGAGAGAGATGATGCACATCCTCTGCATTGTTCCTGTTTAGTGACTCTAAAAGCTGCAGAATCTAAAGGAGAATAAGAACATGACAGAATAAACATGAGACAAATAAAAAAATATTTTTTTTTTCATTTATTTGCTTTGCTGGTTTCTGTGGTTCTGCACCTTTATTTGGCTTCATCAGTCTGTTCAATGTTTAGTTTTTCAGTTTCCTTTTCTCCACTTCTTTATTTTGCTGAGTTCTCGCTCAAGGGAGGATTATTCGGTATTGATGCTGCTATGTCGGAGCTCCTAGATGACCAATGTTAGGATTTTGAGGCTTTGTATATAAACAAAGTTGAACAAAAGAGAATAAATGTGGATATTTGCAGATGAAAAGAGTCTGTATTAGTCACTAATCGGCTCTTTTCAAAGAGTAAGCTACCTTTCATGCCTGGTTAGCTCTGAGTACTTTCACCAGCTTTCACGGTAAAATACTTATTAGTCTGATCATACCAACCTGAAAGGTGGATGATGTTCTGAATATTGGTGCATTCATTGTTTGATTAGTGGAATTTCATCAGATCATCCTTGTTGCACAGGAATAATTATCTGAGATAATTACGACTGACCTTTTGAAAAACTCATCTAGAAATTCAGGTCCTCCTCTCTGAATCTTGCTTTGCAACGTAAACCAATAACATGGTGCTCAGAGACCATAATTTATCATTAAATTGGCAAAAATATAGAACGTGTAAGATGCTAAATTAGATCAGTCATGCAGAAAAGAAAAATATTATTATTATAGACAAAGACTGGATTTCCTAAAAAACAGACACATTCATCTGAGGTAATGACAGTGACAGACTGATTTAACTTCACAGAAGAAGAGCAAAATCAAGACCAGTCAATAGCTGACAAGCTAAGAACCACTTATAGATCCTCACATGTCTGTGGAAAATGCTAAACTAAATCCCTGTTAAGATTGATGGTTGTTTTTATCCACAAATATGACTCCCAACCAACAGCTTTGTATTCAAAAGGCTGTTTCTGAAGCTAACAGGGAGACGTGGAGAGAGGAACTGTATCTTCTGCACTGTGACTGTTGGCAGCAGATTGCAAACGACATTCATGAGGGAGTTTCCAACGTGTCGCAAAGCGAAGGTTCTCAGATTCCTCACGAGATGCAGGGCCTCACTCTCGTGCAATGTGAATTTTGTTGTTCCAAACATGTTAGAAAGATGTGCAAGTCAAGTTTTTTCCTCTGAATAGTCAGTTGTACCAGGCATCTGGAACACTTCACAGTTTAGTTTGAGTCAGAAAGTGCAAGAAAAGTGAAAAAAAAAAAACCTTTGGGAGGGTTTCAGGATCTATGAAACTAAACTGACTGATTTGAGATTAAAAAAAATATAATATTCTAAGAGTAACAAAACTATTACATAAATAATAATAAGCTGTAAAAAAATAATTGGTAAGCTAATAATTGGGAAAATAAATTGCAACAATAAGGTTTCAAGGTTAATCGTATAAATTAACCTCAGTAGTTCCTCTATACAGTTAGGCCAAAAAGTATTTGGATACTAACACAAGTTTTGTTATTTCAGCTGTTTAATAAAACATATTCAAGATACAGTTATATAATCAATATGGACTGACCCTCGGCTTTAATTTGAAGGTATTCACGCCCAAATTGGATGAAGGGTTTAGGAATTACAGCTATTTAATATGTAGCCACTTCTTATTCAAGAGACCAAAGTAGTTGGAAAAATTCACATGACCATAAATAAAATGTTCATTTTTAATATTTTGTTGAGAATGACATGAAATGAAATGAAATGAAAAATACTTTATTTATCCCAGAAGGGAAATTCAATGTTGTAGTAGTTTTTTTTTTTTTGTCCAACAATGAAGACAACAATACAGTAATAAAAATCAAGGTCTGTTCTTGTTGTGGAGGCTAATGGCTGCAGGCAGGAATGATCTTTTGTATCTTTCGGTCTTGCATCGGACCTGAAGAAGCCTCTCACTGAACACACTCTGTTGTTTGATCACTGTGTCGTGCAGAGGGTGAGAAGAGTCCTCCATCATCTTCATCAGTTTGTCCAGCATTCTTTTTTGTACAATCAGCTCCAGCGGCTCCAGAGATACTCCCAGCACAGATCCAGCTTTCCTGATCAGTTTGTTGATTCTCTTCAAGTCTCTGGTTCTGATGCTGCTGCCCCAGCAGATGGCTGCAAAGCTGATTGCACTTTCCACAACAGACCTATAGAAGATTTGCAACATCTTGGTGCAGACATTAAAAGATCTCAGCTTCCTTAAGAAGTAGAGTCTGCTCTGACCTTTCTTGTAGATGTATTCTGTGTTGCATTTCCACTCTAGTCTGTTGTCCAGCTGAACTCCAAGGTACTTGTATTCCTCCACCACCTCTACCTCCTCTCCTAGGATGGAAATACTGCTGTGTTGATTCTTTCTCCTCCTGAAGTCAACAATCATCTCCTTAGTTTTGCTGCTATTTAAAACGAGATGATTGTCACGGCACCATTTCACAAACTGACTGACCAGTTCTCTATACTCAGCTTCTTGTCCCTCACTGATGCACCCAACAACTGCAGAGTCATCAGAGTATTTCTGCAGATGACAGGACTCAGAGTTGTACTGGAAGTCAGAGGTGTACATCGTGAAGAGAAATGGTGAGAGTACAGTTCCTTGTGGCGCTCCAGTGCTGCTGACCTCCATCCCAGACACACAACCCCCCAGTCTCACAAACTGTGGTCTGTTTGTGAGGTAGTCATAAATCCAGGAGGTTGTGGAGGAATCCACCTGGAATTTATGGAGCTTCTCACATAACAAAGCAGGCTGAATTGTGTTAAAAGCACTTGAGAAGTCAAAGAACATGACCCTCAAAGTGCTGCCTGATTGGTCCAGATGAGCGTGTGCTCTGTGAAGCAGGTAGATGATGGCATCTTCAACCCCAAGCCCATTACGGTATGCAAACTGTAATGGGTCCTGAAAGGTGCTGACCTGCTTGTTGAGGTGAGCCAGTAAGAGTCTCTCCAGGACTTTCATGACGTGAGATGTCAGGGCAACTGGTCTGTAGTCGTTTGGTTCAGCTGGTTGTGGTTTTTTAGGTACTGGAACAAGGCAGGATGTTTTCCACAGCACAGGAACTGTTTTCTGTCTCAGACTGGTGTTGAAGAGGTGCTGGAGAACTGGACATAGTTGCATTGAGCAGGTCTTGAGAACTCTGGGACTGACACCATCTGGACCTGCAGCCTTGTTCTGGTTCAGTTTCTCCAGTTGTTTCTTGACCTGGTAGCAGGTCACAGACAGAGTGGAGGTGGAGGCAGAGGAGGTCTTTGGGTGCTCTGAGGTGGAGGAAGATGATGCAGTGTTCTGGTCCATGACTGAGCTGGAGGGTGACGAAGTGGAGGTGTGACAGGAAAGCTGTGGGCTCATGGAGGGTGTGTGGTCTGTGGGGATGGAGGCAGGGGGGGAACTGAACCTGTTGAAGAACATGTTCAGTTCATTAGCTCTGTCCAGACCTCCATCAGTCTGGTCCCCCTTTACCTTGAAGCCGGTGATCTTCTTCATTCCAGACCACACATCCCTCACGTTGTTCTGCTGGAGCTGACTCTCTAGCTTCCTCCTGTAGTCCTCCTTGCACTTCCTTGTTTGTGCTTTAAGTTGTTTTTGTGTTGTCTTTAATAACTCCCTGTCACCATCCCTGAAGGCTTTCTTTTTGATGTTCAGCAGCTTTTTCAGGTCTCTGGTGATCCAGGGTTTGTTATTGGGGAAGCACCTCACAGTTCTTGTTGGTACGATGCTGTCCACACAGAAGTTTATATAATCTGTCACACACTCAGTCATGGTGTTGATGTTGTCTCCATGAGGTTCACAGAGGACATTCCAGTCCGTAGCCTCGAAGCAACTTTTCAGAGCACCTTCAGCATCATTAGACCAGGTTTTGATGGTTTTTGTGATCACTGGTTGCTGCTGAACGATGGGCTTGTAGGTGGAGGTGAGAAGAACC
>SSNP01000039.1:916692-951646 GCA_006937955.1 Pachypanchax playfairii | reverse complement strand
GTGGAGGTGAGAAGAACCAGATTATGGTCAGATCTTCCTAAAGGTGGCAGGGCAGAGGAGCTGTATGCATTTTTAATATTTACATAAAATAAGTCCAACGTCTTATTTTCTCTGGTGGAGCAACTGACAAACTGTTGGAATGTTGGTAAAGCTGTAGAGAGGGAGACGTTGTGAAGGCTCCAGAGATCGCCATAACTGAGTTTGGATGCTGTGTTTGTAGCCTCGCAACAACGGAGCTGATGACATCACAGGCAGTTTCTGGAGCGGTACCAGGTATTATATAAACCGCTACCAGAATAACACAGGTAAACTCTCTGGGTAAATAATATGGACGGAAACTCACAGCTAACAGTTCGATGTCCCTCGTACAGATCTTCTCCTTTACGGTGACATGTCCAGGATGACACCAACGCTGGTTAACCAGCACTAAGATACCACCTCCCCTCAGCTTCCCGCTGAGTTGCTTACTGCGGTCTGCGCGGACCGTCATAAAGCCGTGTACAGACACGTTACTGTCTGGGATGTGTTCATGCAGCCACGTCTCGGTGAAACACATAAAACTGCATTCTCTGTACTCTTTCTGGGACCTGGTTAGCACCTCGAGCTCGTCCGTTTTGTTAGCTAGCGATCTGACGTTACCCATCAAAACAGTTGGAAGAAACGGTTTAAATCTCCACCGCTTTTCTCTCTGCTTCACTCCTGCCCTGCGTCCTCGTCTCTTTCTCTTCAACTCCAGCGGGATTTGCTGTGTTATTTCACTGTTAATTTTGATTTGGGAGAGTTTTATCAGTTGGTCACGCTGATAAACAAGTCTTCCGTTGCCATGGAGACTCATCATAACCAAATCTGGAAACAGCCAAAAAGAGCCAAAAACATCCAAAAAACTCTCCCGTGCAGCACAGCCCCCGAACCGATGCAAAATCCCCTTTAAAACAAAACTAATTTGACAGCTGAAGTCTGTCAAAAGACGGCTGTAATTTTAAAAAATCACGATAGCAAAGACAGAGCTACTACAATTTGCTGCCACCTCGCGGCGCATTCTAGAACGCAGAATCCTTTGCAGGCAATGACTGGTTGAAGTCTGGAACCCATGGACATCACCAGATTCATGTATATATATAATTTTCTTCTTCTTTTTTAGAATCTGCAGCAATAAACAGGTGGAACATTATTCATGTGTGACCAGTGACGATGCTTCAGTTCATCTTTTCTTTCTGAACATAAAATCTGGCTCAGGCACTTCTTTCCTTCAGAAACTGGAACAATAAAATAAAACATTACATTTCTGCCTGTCTTACCACCAACTCGTCTTTACCAGCTAAACCACCGTGACTTTGAACTGGCAGCAAACCTCGCTGTCTAGTCGGAGAGCTTCTGTCTCAGCTGATTTTTATTTGATCAGCTCCAGTTCCGCTGGGACGACCTTTTGCTGGGTTAACAAAATGTCACATCTGATTTCACTGCGGGCATCGAGTGACTTGAAGATGAGTGCCAAGTCCTACTAGAACAGCCTGACGCCAGCAGTGACTGAAGAAAAGACTCTTTCCATGCCAGCAGTCCAGCAATTTATTTGTTTCTACTTTGATCATTCTCAAAGTTTCAGCTCTTTCTGGACTTTTGAAGCTGCCGACTGTTCAGAAATAATACAATGTCATTCTTACCAAGACTCCAGTCAAACATCTTTCAATGCAACTGTCATGGATAGAATCATTTACTGTCTTTTTCTGATTCATCAATTTTTTAAACAGCTGATTTTGCTTTTAATCTAAGTTGTTTTACATCCAGAGATACACGTTTATTACAAAAAGTCTCTATTTTCACATCATATACAAATATTTGGTTCCTTCAAAGAGGGAAATTTTACTTGCACAAGTGCACCATTATGCTGCTCCTGGTTTTTCAGAGAGATAAGAATCTCTGGATCCACATGAAGAGCTTTCTGTTCACCGTTGGCGTGTCCGTTTCATCTGTTCATTCATTCATTCAGTCATGATTTTCCTCCTTCATTCCATCTGTCCTGGAGCAGGACAGCTCCTTACGAGCTCCAAAAAAAAGATGCAATAGATGTCAGCTTTGATTTCTCTGTGAGTGACAATGAGATGACCTGCTTCACACTTGGGGAATTCATTTATATGCGGGAATTGCCAACGTAACTGACTAAAGAATCAAACCCAAACCCATCAGGGGCCATCATGCTTCATCTGCTTCTTCTTCTACACTGTAACATTGCCTTTCCTCTCATTCCCTGCCCACCAGGAGGTTACATCAATGCGTGACGCTGATCAATTTATTGTCTTTGGCTGATGATGAATGGTGCTGTAGGTTCTTTAATGAAAATCCATCAGTCAATATGTTTTACTTTAATCACCTCTTACTGCTGGCTGCTGCCATTTGCCCACTGGCCAAACCCTCTGATGGAAATAATATCCAGGAGCAATCAAATCCCGTCTCTTCTTCATATATTGGCACTGACTGAACTAACTGGTGTATCTGATCGAAAGTGACAGACTAACTATGAAGATATACACAGAGTCAAATGGGAGGGGACAATGCATTCTTGGATAGTGTGACGCATGTTTATTACAGTGACCTCCACATCACAGTGCTAGTATGACTGGATGTGTGCTTGTTTTGTGTGTGTGTGTGTGTGTGTGGACCTTGTCTAAAATGGGATTGTGTGGGAGTTCTCTCTGCAGACCTGTCAACTGCAGAAAGCTTCATGCCTCTTTGAACTAGAATGTCTCAGAGCACAATCCATGGGGGGGGGCAGCTCATATTCAATTCAATTCATTCATCTTTACCATATATTTTCTCTTTTTCTGTCAATTGTACTGCAAGTGATGTATCCTGTTTTTCAAATAATAAGTACCTTCAGCAATATAAATCAGCTCTTTTTTGTAGAAACTTAAAACTTCTGTGTAAAACATTATGATTTGACAAAGTAGAGCAGTTGTTTAGATTCTTTGGTTTGTCTTCAACAATGTAAGAAATGGGGTTCCTCAGGTTTGAGCTTAGTTAAACGAAATAACCAATATACAGCTGGTCCCTGAAGTATTTAGACGGTAACAATGTTTTCATGATTAGGGCTCCGCGTGTTGCCACGATGGATCTGGAATGAAACATTTGAGATAGAATTGAAGTGCAGATTTTCAGGTTTAATTTAAGGGGTTGAACAATAATATCCTATGAAACTTTTAGGAATCACAACTATTTTTATACAAAGTTTCATTTCAGTGGCTTAAAAGTAACTGGACAAATATACATTCCCATAAATAAAAGTTCATTTTTAATACTTTGTTGAGAACCCTTTACAGACATTGACTAGCTGAAGTCTGGAACCCATGGAGATCACCAGATTCTGGGTTTCCTAATTGTGATGTTCTGCTAGACCTTTACTGTCTTCAGTTGTTGCTTGTTTGTGGGTCTTTCTGTCTTAAGTTTTGTATTAAGCAAGTCAAATGCTGCTGGATTGGGTTGAGATCTGGTGTTGGACTTGGCCATTGCAGACTATTCCACTTCTTTGCCTTTAGAACCTCCTGGGCTGCTTTCGCAGTATGTTTTGGGTAATTTTCCATCTGTACTGTGAAGCACCATCTAATCAGCTTTGCTGCATTTGGCTGAATGTGAGCAGAAAGTAGATCCCTAAAGACTTCAGAATTCATTCAGCTGCTTCTGTTGACTGTTGCATCGTCAATAAACACTAGTGACCCAATGGAAGCCAGACACGCCCACACCATCACACTTCCTCCACCATGTTTTACAGAAGATGTGGTGCTTTGGATCATGAGCCGTTTTAAGTCTTCTCCATACTTTCTTCTAAGTTCCCATCATTCTAGTTCAGGTTGATCTTAGTTTCATCTGAACAAAGAATGCTGTTCCAGAACTGAGCTGCTTTTTACATGATTTTTTGGCACAGTTCAATTTGGCCTCTTGATTTTTGAGGCTGGTTAATGGTTTGCACCTTGTGGTTAACCCTCTGTACTTGCTCTCATGACGTTTTCTCTTTATGGTAGACTTAGATACTTGTACACCTACGTCCTGAAGAAAATTCTTAATTGAATTGGATGTTGTGAAGGGATTTTTCTTCACCATGGAAAGGATCAGTGGTGTTTGATTATGTTCATTTTATAGAATTTTAGTCAGTTTCAAGTAGGAAACAGACACAGTAAACAACCGTATTCTATGATTCACATCTTTTATGTTAGCAATTGGTCTGACTTAACAGACTTTAATTTGACTCTTGAGTTCTTCAGATAGAAAATGTACTTGTGAGATGCTGAATAGTTGATTTGAGCCATTTTAGTGGTTAACAGTCACAGAACTTGAATAATATTAACATCCTGGAGCTCCTTTTCATGTCTATTACCTTTTATGCAGACACATGGCCATTTTTTCTTTGTAATCATTATAGAGTTTTTTTTATTTTCAAATAAATCTGCTCTACATCACAAGAATGAACGACTTGCAATGCACAGCCATTAAAAGACTCTATGACAGACATAGGTTGTGAGTAATAATCCAACACCTAAAACCCGACTTTTATAAATATTACATATTTAAAATGTATTGTCCGTTGGGCACAATTAAAATATAATTTCAACTTTCCACATCCATTTTAACTCATTCAGTGCCAACTGCTTTCATAGACGTACAGAATCCAAACCCTCGATGCCAAAGGTGGCGTTTATAAACGTTGGTAGCGCTGAATGAGTAAAAGTCCTCAAAAATCTTACTGAGTCCAAGTTGCTGCCACACCAACTTGTGCAACTTGATGAATCCTTGAGAAAATTAGGTGATTTTCTGCTGTCTGCAGAGTTCCTGCTCTACAGTCAGTACCATATTCTGTTCCATGAGCTGGACCGCCAGTTGAAAGGGGCCATAACCAGGGGTGCACATAATATTTTTGGCCTGGTTCTCAGAAGAGAACCTAGGGTTGTTGCTTGGTCCTCACATTTTTAAATGTGTCTCGCTTTGTCTCTTCCGAGCTGCTCTGCTTTGTTTTTGGTTTCGTCAAGCTTCAAATTCAGTCTGTTTACTTTACTTGGCTCTACATTTGTTTCAATAAAAATCCTTTAATTGTTGAAAAAATCAAGACAAACCAGTAAAATATAAAAATACTGGTAAAAAAAACCTTCAGAGTTCAGGTTGGATTGTTTAAAGGTTTGATTGTTCACTTTAATCTACATTTAACAGTTTGGTGTTGAAATTTATTAGTCAGCTGTTGGAGCTTCTGTCATTTACTGTAACTGTTTTTTGTTTTGAAATGATGAGGATGTTTGTAATGTGATGCAGTCAGATAAAAAGATGCACTGGACAGTTATGGGGCATTGACTGCATATTCCATAGTGCTTTGCGCGCATTCAAAATGGGGCGGATCACAGACAAATACGCTGATACTGTTGATTAAAACAGGTGGTTTTCTGTATTTTATAGCACAAAAAGGTAGTTCTACACGTCTGTGACGCGATGCAGAATCCTGCAGTCAGCTGCACTGATCTGACTGACTGAAAATCCGTCACACTGGCAAACTGATACACAGAGACAGAGAGAGACGCAGCATCAGCTGATCAGCTGGAACTTCGGCGCTCTGGCTGAGAAACATATCAGTCAAACAAAAGAAGTCAACGGGATTCTTCATTTATTTGACAATGAACCCGCCTCTGATTAACCTAAAAATTCACGCAGCTCAGCCAAACCAATGTTAAGTACGCAAACGCGTGTTGCAACTTTTCATCTGGTGCGCATTTTATATTTTGACAGTGTGTGCGGACCTGCGGACCACTTATGTGCACCCCTGGCCATAACATCTTTGCTGGGCTGTTGCATCATATTATGCATCATGAAAAGTGAGAAAACAATAGATTTTAATTGTGGTCTATTTCATTTCCTTGTAAAAACATGCAATCCTTGGAAGGAATTTGACAAGTGTTACTACACAGAGGGTTTTCATGGAGTTCTAGGACAAGAACACCGACCTGGCCACAAACTTGTCAACAGGACACAAACCATAGATTCTTATAAGTGTTCCTTAAAGTACAACCCCCACCCCCCTCCCAATTACACCCTCGCCTACAGTCCCTGTTTTAAAAGAATGCCTCAAAAAGAGGCGATGCCCATGTACTGTGTATGAGACGAGTGGCACAGATCCGTATCGTTTCAAGCGGATAGTTGACCCGCAGCGGTTTAGAGGTGTAGAAGGAGGCCTGTCTCTTAGTGGTACATTGTTGTTTGCCAGAGCTAAAGCTAAATTTAGATTAACTTGAGTAATATTGTGTGACTTTGCCTCACCAGGTGCATCTGCGGCAGCCCAACCTCATGTCAAATACGACACTAAATTCCGTATGCAACCGTTATCGGCTACCCTAACCTTGACCGTTCCGCTTTTTACAGTGAACTATTTGCACTTACAGTGTGTCCATGTGTATCTTTACATTTTAAAGCTAACCGTTGACATATTGCTGCAGAATTTGTGTTTTGTTTGGCTGAACAGAGCGAAACCTCGCACATTCCTATTTTGTCAGCTCCGCTTGGAAGATGCGCACATGCCCTGTTGGTAGTTAGTCTCTCCGGAGCCCAGAAAAGGTCGTTTGTCACAAACGAAAACACTGTTGTATTTTGGAGCTTTTCAAAATCAACCTATATGGTCGTATAATTGTGCAGATGTGTTGATCTGCGGTCTCTGCACCTCATTGTCCACAACAGAGAAGTTGTGTTGCATGAAGAGAAAATCACTCAGTAAAGTGCAAAATATATTTTTTAACACCATCACAAATATTGCACTAAAATGAACTCTAAAAATGCCATAAACACTTGCAATTCAAACTCCACCTTGCTATAGAGGTGTGGCCAAGACGAAGCTTCTTTTATACTTCATATCAGCAGAACGCTGACATCATGAATAGAGAAAATAAGGTCTTAGGCCAATAGCAATGCCTCAATAAAACTTTTAATTTTCTACTTCATTTAAATTTGAATAACTTGCTAAAATACCAAAAACATGAATACCCAGAAATGTGGACAGGACTATTAGACACTTTTATAGCATGTTTGTAACCATTTGTATGGAGCATTGTGACCGAGGCTTTTCCAAACTTTCGAAGACAAATTTTCAAGGAGACAATCCTTCAAAGTCTTCTGTCAAATTCAGCTTTTGATCTCTCAAACCATCTAGTCTAGTTTAGGCCCTGTCCCAATACCCGCACCTGCATCCTTCAAATGCGCGTTCCCGATGAGTGGCGCGAGTGCGTAGGGTGTCCCGATTCACCAGAGTGGAGAGTCGTGCCCTTTGCTCCGCCCCTTTAGCACCATTGATCTGCACTTCCCTGAAGCTCACATCAGTGCAGACTTCAGCGAAGGGTATTACCCACAATGCATTGCTGCTTGTGAATTTTGATGGAAGAAGAAGGAGGTGGAAAAATGGCTGAACCATTCGGACCAAAAATTTTTTCTCAAGTGTAGAATCCAAATAATCAATATTTTATTTTATTGTGTAATTACAATTGATTGATTCTCTGTAGGAAAGATGTGTCACATATCTGATGAAAAATAGAATTAATTAATAACGGTACTGACATGTATTTTTGGACAATGATATACTAATAGTTTAATTACGTATTCTGTCTTATACACCTCCTTTGGTTCCTGTGCTCATTCTCCTCACAATAAATGTTTGTTGGAGTTTTAAAATAATTTCTAGTATCAAAATAGCGCAAACAGCGACCAGCACTGCCATTTTGGTTGGTTGGTTGTCATGGAGAAAGAACGCTGTGGCACATAATGCTTGCTCTCCCAATACTGCTATTTGTGCGCACTTGTTCACTACGCACTTCGAACCCTTATGTGCACTTCTGCTAAGTGGAAGACCGAAGGGTGCAGTGCGGGTATTGGGACAGGGCCAGTACTGTAAGATACAATGAGACAATACAACAGGATACCATATACCAAATATAGCACAATTCAATAACATGTACAATGAAACAATCTTGTATGAGACAATATGATATGATATGACATGTTACAGTCAGATACATTATACTTTATTGTATTTTATTTAACTCACAAAATCTGCCTTCACAAAAGGTTCATGAATTACTAATTATAAAAGAAATCTCATGCCACAGAAATGTAATAAATCTAGAACCTGTAATAGAATAAACTGAACTCGACCAGAATGTCAGCCTGCAAATACAGATTATGATTGTTTTGTTTAGACTACAGATAGCTGTATAGTTGCCCTGTAGATGAAACAAGGGGTTGGATTTCTTTTTTTGTCACTGGGGTGTAGATAAAATGACAGTCGGAAAGGTTTGCATATCTATTTTTGTTACCTGAGAAGCTCATGCCATTACATCACTCAGTTGCACTGAAAGTAACATTACTACTAGATAGTGTATCTTTGCACTAACACATGAACAAATCAATTATCTAACATGTTTTTTTAGCATTCGTCGTTCCTTAAAACAGCTGTATCAAAGATAGCACAGGAGTTGTGTTATCTAAGACGCTCATGCCGTCTCTGCTGTTTACAATGTAGTAGCGACCAGGGCCACACTAAGGCTCCGCCCACTCTTAAATCAATGGACGTGCAAGGCCGTGATTGTTGCAGCTGAGGCCCATGCTGTGACCCTCTTCCATATCAATACACACCAGGCAGCTCATATAATGGAATAAACACAGAGTCGAGAGCTTTGTGCACTTTAGATGACTTAATACTAAGTATATCGAAAAAAGACATTTTCTTAGTTGTGCAGTTTAATTAAAAAAACAATAGATATTAGATTTTAAGGGAATAATCAACATCTGTGACCCTGGAAAACAGATTAAATTAAAAATAACAATTAGGAAACATCATGACGACACACCTGCTTTAAATACACTTAATAACGACATTATGATGATAGATTTAAATCCAACAGTAACTTTCTGTGTTCTCAAAAGGACTGCTTAGTATTTGTTCTGGGAGAGTGTTTTAGTTGGTTCACCAGGCAGAGCGGTGGTGATACTGACCTGTTGGCCTCTCCTAGATCCTGTTACATTGTTTGGGACACACAAGCTGCTCTGTCTTTAACAGCAATCCTCTACAGCTGAGGTAGCAGCTCCTTTTACCTTTTAATCTGAGTCGGGGGGACAAACAGCTCTTGAGGCAATAGAATGTTTTAATCTGACTCTGCAGGTAAGCAAAGTCCAGAAATTAAATGACACAGAGTGAAGTTAATTTTTAAAGAGGCCCTTGCATTAAAACGTTTTTTCTGAGTTTCTGTTGAATATTTTAGCTCCACAGGTGTTCTTACCTTCATAGTGGGTGTGAAAACAGGTCAACAACTTCTCTTTCAGTTTTAATCTCTCAAACTACGCAGGTGGCAATAACACCCGAGTTTTCCCAAGTCCGAACGGCCTGTATCTGTTTTGTCGCAACTCCTTTGTTTGTTAGTATTCATCAGCTCCCGCAGTTGAAACCACGCCTAGCATGCTGCTGGCTAAAAGCTGTTAGCATAAGACGTAGCAAACAGGAAGACACGACGTCTGACGTTGCCATGCACAACGGGGCAGGAAACAGTATGCCTTGCTCTCATAGGCTAGTTTGTTAGCCAATCTGAGTCCAGCAAATTCAAATAATGAATATTAATGAGCTGCTGCCGAAGCCTGACGAAACCAGCCGAATTTTAACGCAGACAGATTGAAAGGTCTGTTAATCAGTGTTTCCTAATGTTTTTTAGATATAAAATGTTTCATATTACTGGTTAATACTTAAGAAATAACCACAAAGTCCTGAAATGTGTATGAAATGGCCTCTTTAAGAACTTAGTTGCTAACGTGGTATCATAACTACATGATTTACCTCAATGATTTTAGCTTATACACGATTGTTTCTCTCTCTCTGAAGAAGCCTCAGTCTGTCAGTCATTTTCTGTACCTGCACGTTCCTGTTTACATTTGAGGTGAGCTGGTGTTTATCTCCAGCGGTCATTGGGTAGGAGGCAGGGTTACACCTGGACAGGTCACCAGTACTGCTGAAGCCTCAATCTGGTGTTTGTAGCTTCTTCAAATGTATCAGAATGCGGTTTATTTCAACAAAATTACAACCAAAGTTCTCTTGAATCCAGCTCCTTTACCTGCATGTAAGATCATACGTGTACAATGTATGTACAATGTGTGTGCTCAATAAAGCAACATAAGCTACAAAGGCTTAAAGTTGGTAGGGGAAAAACACTCTTATCAGAGAGAATTCAGTCTCCACAGCTTGCCTTTTCACAGTCGATTTATAACTGAATTTAATGTCCTAGTTTTTTGTTATAGCAAACCAAATATTAAACCATCATGTTTCCTCCCCCTTTCAAGTCACATATAACAGCATAAACCTCAGGCAGTACATGTCACAGTCTGAAATTTATTTGGCTGAAAAAGTGGCTCACAATTTTGTCTGACTGTAAGCGACATGCTGAGACGAGATTACATTTTCATCTTTAGTTCAGATAGAGGAGCGTCTCAAGAAAGCAGAAGCACAAAGACAGCCTCACATGTCTGCAACGTGCCTCAGACAAGCTGACAGGATGTATGGCAGAAGCTCATCGTAAAGTAAGGTGTACGTAAAATCTACAAGAGGAACAAGCTCATTTTCAAATTTAATAAAAAGATAGAAGGATTAGATCTTATGAAACAGTTATTACAAAAATCAAGTGCTAAAAACACAAAACATAACTGCATATAGAAAGAAGATACATATTTAAATTTGAAACCAAGAAAAAGCTTTACATATCAGGACAAAACACAATATCTGTCTAAAGATTGGGTAAAAATAAACATTCAAACACAGACTATTTAATATTCTGTCTCATGTTTGGATTTTATTCTTTATTTTTCCTTCTGTTTTAAATGTGCTGCTGTGTTCGAGATCACTGGCTTGTTATAATCCTTATGTTAGCCAAGCCTCAGCTTATGGATGCACTGCAGTTACATTTGTCTCTAAAAACAAGACAGTGTGGCTTCTTTATAAGGTTTTTTCATTGGTCTAAATCCTTTTTATTATTTATGATGTCATAAACTGGTTGTTTTTTTTATTTTGATTGATAAAATCTTTTATTCACTTATTTTTTACATTTTGACCTTAAAGTGACCTTACAGGAACATCAAATTCCAAGGAGGTTGATGACTCTCTTAACTGTTTGTCACTTGATGATAATCCTTCTCAAGAACAGGGCTGCACGAATTTAGAAAAAGAAAAATCAGAATTATTTAGCCAACAGGGAAATCATGATTATTTACTAGAATCATCAATTGGGTTCGGAAACAAATTACAAATTTATTGCCCCTCATAAAACAAACAAACAAAAAGTTGCCTTGAATGTGACATTTTCCTTGATTTCTTCCTGATGAACTTCCCTTAAAATAACTGGCAAAGTATTTATTCAAATATAGTCCATTCTCTAGAAATATAAAGACTAAAATATCTATACTAGAAATGTGAAAGAGAGGTCAATCTTATCTTGTTGCTCTCCTAAAAAACTATTTTGTGAACTGATAAGTAAAAAGAATACTTTTGTTTTCAGATGTGAACTGCAGTTTGGCAAATGAGCCATTACATTAAACCAAAGTGGATGACCATTATTTTGCTCACCCACCATAAGATTAAGTATCTTATTTTGAAAGTTGAACTTCAAACACAGCTCTTGTTTTGAAATTGACAAATGGGCATTCTAATCAGCCTAATCAGCCCCAGAGACGAAGGGCAAGAGGACACATGCTAATTAGCTTCCACTTCCTCGGCTTTGTTAAACGAATTACATTATTATTTTATCCATCCCATGTGTTTGTGTTCCTGTGTGGGATTTGTGCTTGGAAGTATACTCGATGTGGAAATGATAGTAAGCATTCCAAGCCATGAAATGTTTCTGTTGTGTGTACGTGTTAGTGTGTGTCCTCATACAGCAAATGCATGAATCATAACTGAGCAAGCGAAGCCTGTGGGCAGGGTGGCACAAGATCACGAGAGGTCAGAGAAGCCGCCCACACACTGCGACACGGCAGCGAACACGCCAGCGTGCTCCAAATCGAATAGACACTCAGACAGAAATTCAGACGTCGCACAAAGGCAACAGGAATTGAGCTTTGGAGGAAACGAGAGCTCAAAAGAGGAGAATGAAACTAGCCCTTCCATCTGGAGCTCATTTCAGGGCCGTCTGTTGCTAATGATTGTGTCCGAGTCCGACAGCATTCAGCTGAGAATCGGGACCCTCGAGTACCACAATAAAAACCCTTCTGAAGCATTTTACTGACATGTCATTACACATCAAACTCTGAGAGATGGTGAGAGTGATGCTTTTCTGTAATTTTGATAAATGAGTAAAAGCTGCAAACATGCTAATAATTAACTAATAATGTAGCAGATAAATACAAAACAATGGCTGTAAAAACATCAATGTAAAAATCTCTCTTTATCTGACTGACCTCATTTTACATCGTCAAACAGCCATATGAACAAAGAGTTGTGATTCACGCCTGTTATTGATCAGTTACAGTGATGTTTAGTTGAAGGCAGCGTATTCAAACAATTCTTATCCAAATCTAATGTAATCATTAATTTAAAATGACCGGATTTTTGGTGTATTCCCTGTGCTCGGTTGCAGGATAATATACAGAAATATAATATATATACATGGTATTTGTATGCCTGCTAATGGGTAACTACATCTAACATCAATAGTTTCAACAAGCAAACATCGTAAAAAAATCTGTTTTCATCATATTTTATCAGACTGAAGATGAAGTGATCCTCACAATATTTTCATTTTGACAAGATCCATAAATACTGTATGTGATATGGAAACAGGTAAAAGTCAAACTTTGACAAGTGCATTGTTTGCTTCCTAACTGGCATCTCTTTTTGACCTTCTATCATCTGTGTCCTTCCTCTTTTCCTCTAATCCTGTCTCCAGCCTTGTGCTGAGTGTAATAAACTCCTAGATTTTCCTCCAGAGTGCTCTTGTAAAGTTCCCTTCACAACTTCACCTTTTCTTCCATCGTCTTCCCATCTCATCTCTTCCTCAGTCACTATGTCTCATTGGTGATCCCATTACAATACCCAGGGAGCATCACCGCTCCATCACCCAGTAATGGATTTCCAATGCTGTGACAATCAGATGTGCCACGTGCTCACATCTCCACTTTTAGTGATATCACTAAGCTGTTTGAAATGCATGAATCCTCCTGGTGTTATTGTGCTCGTTTCATCACCCCTCCCCCATCCCAACTGATCCACGACCCTCAACTCTGTTGCTGCTATTAGGTCTTATAAAAAGACTAGCACAGTCCAAAAGCTTGTTGCAGCTGATTACATTTTTGGCTTTTTAACTGCACCATGTACCAAATCTTTAAGACAGTTGTTGCCAAATTAAAAAAAGTTTGTGTCCAAGAATTTTGAAAGTTTTCTGTATTATCAAAATTTAAATATCTGTGAAATAACTATTAGAATAACCTAATCTGAATTCCAAGGAGACAGTTTATGTTTTGTTAGAGTATGAGGGCTGCACGCAATTAGAGAAATATAAACCAAGTTAGAACATTTCAAAATGTTGTCAAACATCGTACTCACATGACATCAAAATGCAGGTTTGCATTAGTTAAATAATTCATTTTGCAAGATTATTTTCCAAAAGAAGATCTGAAAGAGGAAGAAACATTTTCCAACACATGCATAGCAACATTTGGACCCGTTCACAGATGTGTAACATTTTAACCATATGGCGTGCACACGGCAGACTAGATCATCAACTTGTTTCTGCATGAAGAAAAAAAGGTTTGACCTAAAACTCTCAGTTTCATTGAGCAGCAATGGAGGAAGCTGTTGGTGAGTCTGGTGGAGCACGATATGCGTCCTACCAGAGGGCAGGTGGCTAAACAGACTGTGTGCGGGGGGGCTTGCATCACCCACAGTTGTGAGTGCAGGTGAGGCGGGTGGTGTATATGTCTTTCAGGGAGGAGAGTGGTGCACCAGTGATCCTTCAAGCTGTGTTCACAACGCGCTGCAGGGTTCCCGTCCCACACCGTGATGCAGCTGGAGAGAATGCTCTCAGTGGTTCCTCTGTAGAATGTGGTCATGATGGTGGTGGAGCATCTGCCTGCTTGAGTTCGCTCAAGAAATAGAGGCCTAACAGATTTGCCAAATAGGTTAAGAAAAACAACTGATTTGCCAAGTTATTCCTGACAACCATGAGGAAATGCAGGGCCGGTTCTGGGCATGGGCAGACTAGGCAATTGCCTAGGGTGCCCTCTGCTGGAGGGGGTGCCAAATTCTCCTTTTTTTTTTTGGACAAACTGTTGGACACACCATTCATCTCATGTAAAAAGCAAAATAAGTAATAATTAAATATTATCTATCTATATCTATCATTTCTACTGTTCATTTTAGTATAAATAAATATTTTTTGCAATGTAATCCAGTTATTGAGTTACATTGTTTCTGTTCTGGGCAGTAGGGGGCACCAAAATCATTTTTCGCACCATGCAGCTCAGGGTTGGTCCTGAGGGAATGCCTTCCAAAAAACCTGCGCGTAGTGGACGATGATCAGGGATCATTTACTTTTAATTACTTTATTATTTACTACTTTTATAGGATTGCATGTTTGGACAAGAATATAAACTTGATCACAACAAAAAACGTTTGTTTCCAGAAAGTTACTCTTTCTTCTCACTTTTCATGATGCGTGACATGATGCAACAGCTCGGCAAAGATGTTAACAGTCCCTTCCAACTGGCGGTCCAGCTTATGGAACTGAATGTGGTACTGGCTGTAGACGTGCCTCCATTGGATCCAGTCCTGTACCTACCAGTGTGGCTGTCTTCTCTCCAGGTCCTCAAAAGCAGCAGCTACAGCTGCTAGATCTTCTCCATCCTGCAGCTGTAGAAGGTACAGCTGGAGTCTCTGCATTATTTTCATCTTGAAAATTAGAAACTTTTCCACAAATTCCTGAGCAGATGTGACAATCAACACACAGATTTTTGAAGATACCGGATCTCCACCACATATTCCACAATAAAATGTGCCGACAGCCGGATGATCTTCATAACAATGACTTTAAGTTGCTGTGAGTTGCATATGTGGGTGCCTTTTGGACCCTATGGCAAAAAAAGATGGTCGTTGGCATGAAGCACGATTGCCCGGAGATAATAGAAGTAAAATATGACATGATCAGACAGTGAAATGGATGAAACAGGACTGTATTAACTCTGATTCATGACAGTCTGTCATGGTCGTGGTGTTTTCTCTCTGTTCTTAGAGCGTTGGTGCTTATTTTGTGTTCTTCTTAGTTGATGCTCATCCACTTCTCTTTTCCTGTTTAATTTAATTTCTGTCTTTCATTTGATTCATATAATATGATTCAGGTCATCATGTCTTGTCTGGTTTTCTTTTATCCCCACCTCTATGCTCCTGTCTCGCCACTCTTACGTCTATCACTTGGGCTTAAGTATCTCATGGGTGCCACCTGTTTTCTTTTCAGTCCTGTGTTCTCTTTTGGATCCTCCTGGTGTTCTGGTACATGCCCTGCATTCCTTGAGCTCCTTGTGGTTCTGTGTTCTGGATTCCTGTATGTTGATGTTGCCGTCTTGTCGGTTTCTTTTACACAATTTTTTGAATGTTTTTGTACCTCGAGTCCCTGCTTCCTGCCTGCCATTGGGTCCATTCACCACATCTTGACACAATCTCTGAGTAAACATCTGTTGCTCGTTGTTAGATATCAGTTTTTTTTACCACTTTCCGCTGTAACGGGATGTTATAACCCATTTTACCTGCAATCTAATAGAATGTTGCTTTTTTTCTGGATGTATGCTTTATGGTTGGGGCTAAAGCACACTTGAACTCAGTTTCTGTGCAATATTATGCATTAAAGATGTCTTTTCATTCCCTTTGAAGGCCTTGCTCTATCTGTTTTTGAAACCTCACAGTCATGCTATATTTATAATAAACCATATAATCACACTTTTCTGAATTGTAGTCTTACCTTTGGTGTTTTAGTGCACTTTCCATTTCTGGCATCTTTTATATGGGCGATATCAAGCAGCTCTATTTCCTGAAAAGAAGCAGAGGAAATAACTAAATTAATGGGCGTATCCATTTTACATTTCATAACCATGGTACTTTTTTGGAATCAAGATGACAGAAAATATACAAGAACCATTTTTTTAATATTTAATTATGGCTGTCATTGTGTGTACATTGTATTTATGTTAGTAGCCGTGCATGTGTAACAAACAGTAGCCTCAATATCTAATGTCACAGGGGACTTGTTTATTAAAGACAGATGCATCCGAAATTATGCTCTGCTTGGTTAATGTGCCAAACTAGGACAAAAGCATAATGTTCTCATGTTGACTGTTGACCTCAAAAGCCCACACATTGAGACCTGAATTTAAGTGTCCAATTAAAATAAGAACCAAGAGATTTTCAAGATGAATCATATCATCAGCTGAAAGATGAAGGAAAAAAAATGAGAAGTGGATGAAAAACATTTCACACATACTGGATGTTCAGCTGCTGCATGATGTACTTGGTCGATCTCGGCATTGTGAGAGATACTGTAGCTAACTGGCAAAAAAAAACAAACAAACAAAAAAAAACACAATGAGGTCTGAGATGAGTTTTTATAGGGATTCTGTAAGTACATCCCAGAGGTTTTTCTTGGAGTTAAAGTATGAACCTAAGACATGGTGTCTTTATTCTTCTTACACTCCATGACTGTACTTGCAAATACTTTTACCTTTAACTTGGCACTAACTAACTAGGAAGGACGACTGGGCCACTTTTTCTGTTTGTCTGTGTCTTTTCTGTCCTCTCAGACCTCAGCTGGTCCTGACTTAACACCTGATCTCATCACACATTAATCATTGTAGTATCTTTTGAACAGGAAGTGTAACAAGGACTGAAAACTTTAGTTGTTTAGTTGACTAATCGGTCGAGGCCGTCTTGTTTGACTGACATTCTCATTGGTCGAGCAGTTGCACTACTTCTTCCACCAATACAGAACTTTTCATTGATTTACTCCTTGATACTTATTCCTTTATAAGCAGTTACATATTACTGTATTCTAAATATAATTAGCCTATGTTTTATCTTTAACTTGAAATGTCCTAATTTAGGCTATTTTGTAACAGCGCTACAGTTTCAAATTTTCAAAAAAAATTCAAAAATTTCAAAAAGTTGTATTATTATACAATAGTTTTATTTATTATTGATGTTTTTTATTGTTGTTTTGACAATTGTTTAATAAATGTTCAATCAAAATGCAAAACATTGCTTTTTTTTTCTTTAGTTGACTTATCGTTGCGCAGGACAGGACTTTGGTCGACTAAGCATTTCTTTGGTTGACTTCAGCCCTGTATGTAACCCTGTTTATTTACACTGTGAGCTCTCTTTTCCTCACCATTATGAATGCAGAAGGAAAAAGGCACGTCAGAGTACCTTGTATTTGACATACAGTTGCAGGGAGGAAGAAAATGAAGCATTTTAAAAAGCAAAGCTCCCATAGAAATATCCTTTTGTTGTTCTCTTATGACACACGATTTTATATTAATTCAAAACACAGAATTCCAAAACAGCAGGTTTCCAAACAATGCAGCAGTTTGTTCAGAAATAGACACCACACAATCACTGATGCATCTATTAATTTATCTGTCTCTTCATGCATATCAATTTACTAAACAACTCTCCATGCTTGTTTGTAACTCTGTTGTTTTCTACACAGCTTGAAATTTGGTTTAGTAATGAGTATATAGAAAATGCAATGGCTTACGCCGCCCACCCTTCAGTCACCACTTCCCTTATCAGTCTGAATTATCTTAGATGGCATCTCTCTGAGAGAGAGCCAGGACATGAGGTGGAAAATTAACCGGAGCAAACCGTGAGTTCACTCAGCATTATCTGGAGAAACGAGAGGCAGCACGAGTTTGACTCATTTTCTTGCCACGACATCCGTATCTGACCATCTAGATGAGACGGGTGGAAAACTCCACCTGGCTCTTCTTCCTTATCTACAATTATTAACTTATCACCTGAAAAAATCCTCATGTTTCATGTATGAGTACATTTATGTATGTATGTAGAAGTAACCAGATGTACACATCTAAATGCTGCAAACATCAAAGAAAATTAAATTCTTCCTCCTGCAGCTGCGATTTACACAGTTTACATCGTTATTCCTCTGCTGCGGTGTGTTTAGCATCAATTAGGTTGCTCCTGTTTGTAGAGACAGAGCCTCAGTGTCAAAGGTTAACACCTCCATCGGGTCTGTCTTTGAAGTCTTTTTGGTGAGCCGGAGCTCCACATGGGGTTCTGGTGAAGCAGCAGGGCTTCAGGAAGCAGCCTTCTGATGGAGGGCTTTTTGTGCCCTCCAGCACTGAACAGTCACCACAGTTTAAAGCTGGTTAAACGTCATCAGTTAACCTATAAAGATGACTTCTAAAAGGTAAAGTAAACTGCCTCAATGGTTGTTAGCTGCTCACGCTGAGTGACCGCTAACATGAGTGGTGTGTATCCATATCTGTGACATTCAAAGACTTCAGTCAGTATTTGTGTACACTCACTAATAATAATGTCAGTGTTTGAGTCTAGATCCTGTTATAAGTTAATTAAAACACTTTCTTTCAAACAAGCATTTCAGTCATTATTTTCCCTGGTTAATTTCTTTTTATTTCCCATAACAGATGTTCTTTATCGTTTCATTTGTGTCATCTCTTTATTCATCACTCTCCCCGTAGCTCCGTCTTGTCCTCTCTGATTTCCCTCCAGCGCTCAGAGCCTTTCTGTGCATTACAAAACACACAGAGTGCAGATCCAAAGCCTATTAAGAACCTCGGCACGTCCAGGAAGCGAGTGGGGCCAGCGGGGGAAGAAACAACAGAAATTAATGAACATGCTTAACCTGCCCAGGCCCCCAGGCTGTGTTCTCTGTGCTTGTATGTCTCTGCTGTAGAGCTACACAACATTTGCAACATGACAGCTTTAGAAACAAAACATATTAAAAGCAGTAAGAAAAACGTGTTACTGACCTAATTTCAGACATGATTTTGTCATTTCTTTTAAAGTCCAACAGTATTTTGAATACCACTGTCTTTCCTGAGAACGTAACAGGGCCAAACAAGCTTGGTAATTGTGTGCCAAAGATTTCCGATGCCCTTTAAAGCAACGCATTTTCTGACGTTTCATTGGTAAAAGTCATGGATTCATTCGCTGATGAGAGATAGAAAAAGGGTAGAAAATGTCAAGGAAACGTAAAATAAAAGGCAGAAAATGGAAGCTGAGACAAGAGGGAGTGAGGAACATGATAACCGCAGGTTTACCAACAGCAGGCCTGACAGCTCCCTGGTCTGAAGTGCACTTTACAGGACTCAGAACGTTTAATGAGCAAAGAAAGAGACAATGAGCTAATGAACTAAGGGCAGGGAGAAGAGACAGGTGCAAACATAAACAACAAATTAAAGGTGAGACATCTGCTCCAGAGGCAACGTGGGAAAAGTACACAGTGATGTCACAACTGCTACTATTTCTAATTACTCATATGATGACAATGTCATAACTTTATGTATTTAAGCGATAAGAAATATGGATTTTCATGTCTTGAATCCAGTTACAGGTCAGTCAGTCATGAATCTCTGACAACCTTCCCTTATGGCTCTGCGCACTTTGTGAGCGTTATGAGCGGCAACTTTTCAAGCTTTTCAAGCGTTTCAGGCGTTGACGCTTGAAACACGAGCAACGCAGAAGTTCAGCTAGCTAAACTTTTGACGCCCTTAAAGCGGCATGTCAACCAATCAGAGCGTCTCATCGTAGTGACGTACCTGAATGAAGCAGGAAGTCTTCAAACAGGGCGCGGGACAGACGGCAGTAGCGCTGGAAGCTAACCTCATCCATATGTAGCTCCTGGAGCAAATGGTTTAACTCCTCAAACTAAAAATGCATCTGAAGAATGGGATGTATCCACAAACGGAGTAAATAAAGCCAAGCCAGTCTCTCTATATGATCCGCCATAGCTCAGAACATCCGATAACAAAGGAAGCCCCGCCTACGCGCTCTTTTTAACAGTCAAGCGTTACGAGCTTCAACGCCTATGCGCTCTAACTGGCAAGTGTTACAAGCTTCAACTTTCAAGCGTCAAACTTGGAGCGTTATGAACGTTGCTTGACGCTGACAAAGCGGCCGGTGTGAACGCACCATTAGGGTGACAGAAAAAAAACACTTATATGATCATATGACAAGGTGGTCGCTCATGTCATCTCAAAGACCACAATACACTCTACAGTACACATACAACTCAGGTGCAGACATAAAACTATCACCAATGAAACTATTGTAATCTTTGTTTAGAGGAGTTTGAACTGAGGGTCAAATGATTCTTTTTCTTTATACAGTTTTCTTGTTATGGAACAAAGCCCAGTGAAGCAGTGCAGGTGCTCTGCCTGTCTCTGTAAGTGACACTCAGCTGCTGCCTGGAAACATCCTGTTTCAGGGGAAAGTGGTTTGTGGAGAGTTGTGCTTGATCTTGTTTGAGAGTCACATCCTCTCTCCTCCACCACTCACAGGTTCCCATAGAGCAACTCTAACAACCTGGCAGTGATAAAGTCACAAACCAGCTCCTGAACTCATGGGCTCAATTAAAAGAGCTGCACACAGACAAAGGGATGAAATGTTTATGTATTTTTTGGAGCATTAAATACTTTTCAAGGTTTTGATTAATACTCATAACAGATTTCTCGATCTTTATATATATTACCAACAAGTTGAGAGACATGCGAACACAAAAATCACAAACAATATATGAGCTCTGTCACAGTGAAAGCTAATACACTCTATGTGACACAGACAATGATGAAAGTGTTTCTGCCGACACAAAAAAAAGACTGAAATACATAATTCTGGACATTCCTATCTCCTCACTCTTCCATTCTCTTGCCTGTGGCCCTGAAATTGATTTTCAGCAAAACATTCAGAAAGAATCCTCAATTTCTGGTTTGCTGGAGGCGCTGCAGATGAAGATGCACATCTGTTTCCTCCTCTCAGTCTCTCTGATGTAGAATTTGGACACGACACATTAATCCCGCACTGTAAATTAAATTAAATATTAATGTATACTACATCACTATCAGATTTAATGCTAATCTTTAATAAAACAATAGAGACGTGACTGTTAACTGGTTTAAAATGACAGAAGAAAATAACAACTCATCGTCTTACATGCAGGACATAGTTAAACTGTCCTCCACCTGCAATGGAAGTCAGATTATACAAGATCTAAACATTGTTTTGAGTGTTGTTGCTGAAAAGAATGACAAATAAATGCAGTAAATTATTTCCATAGTGTTTTGGGAATTTCAAAGTTTAATTGGCAGCTACCCCTTAAACCAACACTAAGTAACTTTTCAACCTTCATGAAATAGTTTCATAACTTCTGTGATTATATGGCAACTTACAACAAGTTGAATGACACCTCTGTCATGGCTTGAGGGGGTCTGTATCGCTTTCACTGGCACTAAACAACTTTGAGGAGGATGGTGGGAACCCTGCCACACAAAAAACTACCAATGGATAGGCTGCTTTTCGGCATACATCACTTCCCCTTTCCCCATTCGTCATAAACACGAAACTCGATGCGACCTGTTACGCGCAACTGCAGCTAACATAGCAGAAACCCCGAAAAAACGAAAAGTTTTGTCTGAGGAGACAAAAAAAGAGAAAAAGGGAGAGTAACCGGATAAAAGGACAGTCAAGAATCAACATAGGCCCGACTTTCACTCGCTGGCGTGAGCTCAAAGTCGAGGAGGGATTTCCGACTGATGCTGCTGTGGCTCTGTTCCTGCTGGACTAGTAAGTATCTTTCTATTCTCAAATCAAAATGCTAATGCCAGCTTTCGGAAATTTGCATGGAAGTAATAACTGGCCACCAGGTTGACAGTTCATTCACTCAGCCACTGGAAACCGAAACGTAATGTAGTTCAATCCAACTGCTGGCGGACGGGGTATCTGGATTTTACGACGCTACGCGCTGGTGCTCATGGGAAATGCAGGCTTCGTTCACGTAAAATAATACCGCTTTTGTCCAGCGGCGCAGCCAAAATAAACCTAAACTGAAAGCTCCTAAGTACTGCTTTAATTATTTCACTGTTTTATTTACATCCTTGTTCTTAGTTTTTACAGTTTTGATGTTAATTTTTTTATAACTTAAACCAACTACAATATTAAACTTTATGTCATCAAGTTAAGAAATTTTTTTACAAAGTAGTAATTATCCTATCTTACTTGATTCTGTTTACTTTATTTCCTCCACCAGGACGCCATGTTCTCGTCAACATTAGTTCATCTCTTAGCAAAATAACTCAAAAAAAAAAAAAAATTTAAAAAATAAGGAACCTTCAGATTTTTTATCACTGTAAGAACAAATGATGTTATAAACCTGCAACAAACACAAAAAAAGAGTCGAGACTCTGTGAAATCAGACGTGTGTAGCAGATTTGATGTTCTGGTGCTCAATACAGAAGAAAACCACCATTACTGAAAAAGTGATTTGCATGAATAACCACTGAACTACTAATGATATTAATGTCCATCCAACTGCTAAAGTTGTTTTCTTAATCAATGAATCTGATAATGTCGATACAACAAAGATTAGACTCTTATTTTTGGACTAAATCACAATTACAGTCCTTTGGGGAAGTTTGTCCTCTACAAGTTCTTTTCTAGTTTAATATGACAATTCATCTTACTAAACGGTGTCATTTATTTTATATTTATAGAGCTGCAAATGGCATCAACAAGTATAAAGAAGTAATGCAGTGAAAATAAAAGAGTATTAAGAAGTTCTACTTCTGTTTTGAAAGCTGCACTAAGGGTGTAAACAGGTTTTAATCCCTTACTCATTTTTACATTGGGTCTTATCCCAGCCGTCACAAACCACTCCCATCTTCCTGGTCATGAACTAGGCCTGGCAGATAAATCAATTAAGTGAATTAATTTGAATTTTTTTGTTGTGGACGATTTAAAAAATTCAAAATCAAGTTTTTGTGTAGTGGCACTTTTTGGTTCCCCGGAGTTACCGTAGCGTTATTGTCACATGGTTTGCTGCGACAGACGTGTTAGAAAGACGTGCGGGGTGCAGTGTTAATTTTGTTGACTAAAATATTTCGTCATAATTTTAGTCATGAATATATTTTTGCGGACGAAAACGAAACGAAAACTAAAATAGACGGCCCTATTTGAGACAATTACTGTGACTAAAATTATGTTGATTTTTCGTTGACAAATAAAAGACGACACGAAAATAGACAGCGACGAAATCCAATCAGAGGAAAAGAAAGATGCAGAGAGGAATCAGTCAAAAAGCTAACAGGCGGGGCTACTGTGAAAAGAACCAATCAGAGCTCGGCTTATTGAGCGGTGAGCAGAGGCTTCCGTAGTTGTTTGAGATGCTCCCGGGAAGACGCCAGATGAAGTGTGGAATGGTAAGAAAATGTCCATACTATATCGCAGTTGTTAAATTAATACTTCAAAAATATACTTATTTTAATTGATTCAATCTACAATTGATTTTAGTCGACTAAAATTAGACTACAATTAAAACTAGTTTAGTGACTAAAATTGAAAAGAATTTTAGTCAAAAGACTATGACTAAAACTAAATTAAAATTTCTTGCCAAAATTAACACTGGCGGGGAGTCGCGAGGCTGGTACCCTGATGCCCGGACGCTTTGTTCTGTTGTGGTGGCGTTCATGTTCCATAATATACGTTTAAATAAAAACTTTGCAGCTGTGGCTGGTTGAACATAACTACTGTATAATAAAGTCATACAAGGGCAGGTTCCTTGTTCTCTGATAATCAGTTTTAACTATGTTTGTGGGTAGACAGACGAAGAGAGGACACAGATTAGAAGTCAGAGGAAATGAGAACCAAAATGAGGAAAGGCAGTAAGGAGGGAGTTACAGAGGAACATCTATGTAAGAAATAAGACCGAGGATGAGAAAAGCTGAAGTATGGCTGCAGCTGATAATGGCTATCAGCAGGCGACATGCTTCACAAAACAACCAGTGTGCAGATAAAGGTTAGGGAATCTTTGTTCTATACGTAAGCACACATATTCATGCTTCCACCCACATCAGGTAAAACACACACTCTCACAAACGCAGCTATGAAGACATTAACAAACATACTTGAATTGTACAAAAACACACACTCAAAAAGATCTTTTTCATCAATCTGCAGTGTGTTCAGTCACTGGAAACACTGGAAGACTGAGAGCCATGATGTGAGCGGATCCTGAGCTCACTGGTCACACATTCCCTTACAGAACGCTCGGCCAATAAAGTCTTGGACACACACTCGTATACACGGTGACGGATGAAGTGTATTGAGGGATATACTGAAGGGAGTCCAATCCTCTCTGATAGATAGCAGAACAGAGTGGGATGACAAAGAAAGCAAAGCCGTTTCACTCGTCCGTCCCTCATTCTCTGATGTTCTCCGTCACACTGTGTTATAGTTGGATTTTTTTTTCTTCATCTCTTTACTCTCTCGACCCTCTCTGTGTGTGCTGTTCTGAACATGCACCTCTCTTATTCATTCATCTCACCTACCCTCACCCTGGACATCTGCCTTCTCGTCTCCTCATCCTCTCTTTCCTCCTGTCTGCTTGCATTATAACACCAGCTCTTGTGTTTATGAATGACACATGCACTAACACAGCAAAGGGATCGTCTCCCATCCATCCTCCCCCTACCACATCATTTCATTCCACTTTTTTTCCCTCTGTTTGGTATCCTCCAGGCACAATGGGTACGCTCTTATCTATTACAAACATCCCCTTTAAAGTCAAAGAGCGAGTGACACATGCAGGAATGAATAACATGTAAATACTTGGTTGAAATCCCCAGAGAGGTTCAATTAGGGTAATTGAAAAATGAGATACAAACACTGGAAGAGTTCACGGAAACTAAGCTATACAAAATGGTATCATTCTTTTTTTATTGACGAACTAGTTCCAATCTGCCTTTTTAAATTCTTGCATCTTTAAAGAGCAACTTACCCCCACATCCACACAATCAAAGCCACGGCAGTAAAACTGAAGTCTTTTCCCTGATTTCATTATTCTTTTAATAATATTAGTTATTACCTTTGTCGTAGCTTTCAGAGTTGTTTATCGATTGATTGTTGTTAGCCAGTGGGCTAAAGCTAATTCCGTGTTGCAGAGAGGTGTCTGCGTAAATGCCTGAACAAAAATATAACGTGCACAAATCACATCCACCCAATTACAACCACTGCAGTAAAATTGAAGTCTTTGCGCCCTGATTTCATTATTGTTTTACTCATATTAGTTATTCTCTTTGTTGTAGCTTTCAGCCAGTTGCTCTAAATCCCAGTGTGCAGCTCTTTGGTAAGAAGCTGGAGACAACGGGTGGGCGGGGCGAGTGTGTCTGTCTGAGAGATGGTTTTATACTCCAGGAGGCGTGTCTTAGAGACGATGCTGGTGATGTGGACATGGGAAAAGATGTACCACTTTCAGCCAATCACAAAATTCAAATGCAGTAGCCACATTTCAACCCTAAGAGGGCAGCACTAAGACATTTTTAGACCAAAGATTTTAGAATTTAACAAGTTTACATGAAAACGTCAAAAAATGCCCAAAAACAAGCTGCATTGGTAAAGACCCACTAATACAGTTTATACGCACAAAAAAGCTAATTTGAGGGTGAGTTGCTCTTTAAATTATTTTTAAAAATCAGTCTTGAGAAGACACATACTTTATATTTCTGAATATTTAACTCGCTGCTGCTTGCTGGTTGAAGCTCTAACTTAAAAAAAAGTATTCAAGTACATGTTTAAAGATATTATAAATCCGAACACGTTTTATTTTCAAGCATATGTGGAGAAAGTGATCATTGTGTCAGAATGTACCTTTGTTCCACACAAATCCTTTGAGAGTCACAGCCAGTGGCACATACAGAGCAGAGCTGACTCTCATAATTCATATTGCCTCATTTGGACGTGTCTTAAGTACGAACTACGAGCCCTTTGAAGTCAGGACAAAAGCAGGCTGCTTGGAGAAATGTATTTCTCATTTCCTTTCTACAGTCAAACCTGTGTGTCTTTCTTTCCCTCTCTCAAAATGTTCCGGAACCATTTCTTCTCCTTAAACAAGTCTTTTATTTTTCCCAAGAAGTTCAAATTAAACTGGCACAAATAAATAACAGACATTGGAGGACAAAACATTTTATTTTAGAGCAAAACTAAAAAAAAAAGTACATTTACTTCAGTTTCAGAAAAAACTGCATTTTTAAAAGCTGTAGTTTTAATGTCAGGAGCCTATTAAGTACATTTTCTGCATCAATTTACACTTATTTCAGAGGATAATGTTAGCCAACTGTAACAGCTGAGGGAAATGGAAATGTCACTTATTTTACATAAAGCAAAGAACTTGAATTTGTCAGGACACAAAGGTAGAATATGTATCACTTTGTTATTTTACAGCAATCCGTTCAATATCAAGCCCTACTGGCATTTCAGTTGATTAAAAAAAAAAAAAAACCTGCAAACTAATTTCTCACAAGAGAATCCATCCTTCAGGTTTAAGTCAGGCCAATCAGCCCTCTGTTGTCAGAGGTTGGGTTTTGTTTTTATTTTGAGGTTTCCTCCCAGAGGTTTTCTGTAGTTTTGGTTTGTAGTTCTTTTCTAGAGGTTATTTTTATTTGCTTTAGTTTGCTGTTTTTCCTCTTTCGCCAGTGTTCTGTGTGTGTGGTGTTCCCCTTGTGGTGTTTTGTATTGTATCTCTGTTTCCTGTTTTAATTTGGTGACGTCCTTTGTTTCCTGTTTACCCTCCTGTCTCTTCAGT
Source organism: Pachypanchax playfairii (assembly GCA_006937955.1). NCBI lineage: Eukaryota > Metazoa > Chordata > Actinopteri > Cyprinodontiformes > Aplocheilidae > Pachypanchax > Pachypanchax playfairii. The sequence goes on along the minus strand of SSNP01000039.1, from coordinate 924,785 downwards.
AGCTTTACCAATACCAATTTATTTGTAGAGCACATTTTATAGGGAATACACCATCCAAAGTGCTGTACAAAATAGATAATCATTAAAAACAATTAAGAAATAAAACAATAAAAACAGTAGACGCAATAAAAACAATAAAATCAGAATAGAATATAAAAGGTTAAGATGTATCAAAAGCTAGGGAATAGAAATGCATCTTTAACCGAGATTTAAACACTGTAACAGAAGGGGTGAGTCTGACATCCAGGGGGAGTTGGTTCCACAACAAACAGAAAAAGCTCGTTCCCCTCGTGCTCCAACACGACCTCGAGGGATACACAAAAGACGTTGGTCAGACGAGCGGAGGGAGCAAGCTGGGACATACCAACTAAGCAACTGGGAAAGGTAGGGTGGGGCAAGAAAATTAAGTGCCTTAAATGTAAACAGTAAAATTTGAAATTTAATTCGATATAGGACTGGAGAGATATGGGGAGATATGTTCACGGCGTCCGGTTCCAGTAATGAACCGGGCGGCAGCATTCTGAGTCACCTGAAGGCGGGCTAAAGACATTGAGGCAGCATCATAAAGTATAGAATTAGCATAGTCCAATCGAGAGGTGACAAAAGCATTAACCAGTGACTGCGTTTACATGCAGCCAATAACCCTTTTAAAACCTGAATATTCACAATAACCTGGCCATGTAAACACGGGCAAAAACCTGAATAGGCTCATAACCGGGTTTTTAAAAACCCGGTTTTTACCCCTGGGGTAATCCTCTTCTAACCTGAATATTTAGTCTTGTAAACGCGTATCGGCATAACCCCATCAAAACGTGTGTTCAGCACATGGTCTTATCACAAGGAATCTTGGTCTTTTGAGTAGAGAGACTATGCACCAGTACGCCAGAAGTAAACAAGTTGATGTCAACATGGCGAGACGCCGCACAGCACCACACTGTGCTGCTCCCGCTATATTTCCCATTTCTTGCTCAGGTTCTCTCCTTCTATTCATGAAGGCCATTACGTACAGTTGTGTTAAGAGATGCTGATGAGTCAGTACCAGCACCAAAGTGCAAACAAATGCGATCGCTATCTGTTCCGAACTAGTTAGCATGTTGTTGTTGTTGTTTTTGGATACAGGAAGAAGAATCGGAAATGACTCATATTGCGTCTTGAAGTCTGTACGTCATTACGCTACCCCAACATCCGAGTTTAAATCGGGTTATTACAAGTTTCATGTATACCCCTGATGCCACTTTATTTTTTATTCCCAGGTGTTTCAGGTTAGTTGATTACCCTCTTTGTTCTGCTGTGTATTTGACCTGGTGTTTTAGTGTTGTAACTCTGGGGTTTTTGGCTGTGTTTGGGTTTTATTTCTCCCGTCATTTGTCTGTGGGGTTTTTTCTCCATGATGTTTTGGGATTATTTTGGGGTTTTATATCCTGTTGTCCATGGGTCCATTTCATAAAGCAGAGTTAACAAACTGTACATCAAAACCTGAACTCAAGGTTGACAAACTCTCAGTTGTCAAACTCAGAGTTTTTGGTTTCAGAACAGGGGTGTATTTCACAAAGTGGGTTTAGTGGAAAAACTTGAGTTAGTTAAGCCTGAGATGAGGGATACTCTGGTTTTTCTGTGAGTTCAGCGTAACTCTGAGCCGGTTACCCGGGCAACACACTCCATGAACCTAACCTGCTCGCCAGCAAGTTTGTTTGACACAACTCAGAGTTTCTCCTGCTCTTAAGTTGAAGCCTGCTGTCTGAAATCAGTAACAGACACGACGTGTCCGTTTCTTGATGAGCCTTTTGACTTAGAAGCGCAGATATTACGCAGAAATCTCCGTCGGGAGAGCGAAAGGATGATCAGCAGCGTTTGGAGTGACGCCATTTAAAGTAACAGCGTTGCGCTATACGTAGTTGGATTTTCAGTAAACGAAATAATCAAATAGATTACAGTTTCCAACATTACAACACCGTTTTTTTTCCCTCTTTATTAAACATCCATGTTAAGTTAAGTTATCTCTGAGCCTGTGAGTTGTTCTCCCTGCAGTTAGGTCCAACCTTCAACACAGAAAATCATGACATCTAAAAATCTCAAGAATAGTCTCTCATAGACAAAAACAAATAACTGCATAGACAATCAAAACTGCACACCAAAATGTCCTTGATTGAAATGATGCTTTGCCTAAATCCCTTGAATGGCTTTGGCATGAATTTGAATTTACCAACTGGCTCCGCTGGAGTGATAAACAGATGGTTCATCCAGTCACCTGCCAAGTCTGGTTTGAAAGTCGCTCCACAGAAATGGTACTTTGTACAATACCATCTGGCATGTTTGCTCATAATGCTTTAACCATGGTTAATAACTAATCTCTTTAGTGGAAAAACCTACTTAATACTCCATTGTTCAGAATAATTGTAATATTTTTACTGCTTTTGTTTTCTGATTGTTTTCAACAAACCTGTGCTAAACCACAAATACTAGATTTTATATAGAATTCAACTTGATAATGAGTTTGAGCAGTATTTGTGTCTAGTGGTTCAGACAAGGACCAAAAATGATTCTACTGTAATCTGATTGAATATCATCCCTCAGGGTGAAGTATTGGCCAGGCTAAATTATAAACTCAACTGCTTAAAAGCTTGGAGAATTTCATCCTCTTTCCTGACAAAGAAACCACAGATAATTATGTGTTTGTCAGCAGGCCTATAGTAAAACCACAGCTACACAGACAGTAATCAGCTGCAGAGCACAACACGGCTGTAAAAAGATAAAAAAGCCTAAAAGGTTTTGGTGCCATCCTGATTTCATCTTGTCTGCTTCCGTACAGTAAAAAGCTAATTCTCCAACTTCTTCTCCTCCTTTATAATAAGCCAGGTGTTGCTCCTCTTCCTGTCATGTTACTCTCTCTCTCGCTCTGTTACTCAGAAGGCTCTCAGGGAGGAGCTGGTATTTTAAGTATGGCAGTCTGCTGTGCTTCTTGTCTTGGCCCCTGAGCACCTCCAAGCTGTTTAAATTTGATACCTTCATATCATTTCACCAAATTGAATTGACTTTAGTGGGGAGAGAAAGCAAGTGACCCACATTTGTGACACACTTAGTTGCTCAAGCGGAAATGGAACAGTGAGGAGAAAAAGACATGAGTCAAAAAGATTCAAGGGATGGACAACATCATGATTGCCTGAAAGAAAATTGTCTAGATGTATCAACTAATAAAAGAACTCAAGTCAAATCCTCAAAGTAAAACTCGTGTAAAAGGATCATTGTTTTAAAATAACAGACATTAAAGGTCAAATAAAAGAACAGAGAAAAGAAAAGATTGCATGTGAACAATATCTACAAAATACAAATGAATTTAACTCAAAAGTGACATTAAAATCAAGTGATCATTAGTCTGTGGAAAATACAACCCTCTTAAACATTTAAAGCTCATCTAATGTAATTATTTTAACTATTCTGTATGAATGAAATCAATAAGCAAAATAAAATTTGCTTGAGAAAGCTGGTAAAGTGAAACATAATCAGGGCATTAAGAGACACAGCCATTCTCAATGGCCTTTTTCTACTAACTATCCCACTGACCAATCATTCTCTTTATGTAGTTAAGCAGCCTTTTTTCCAAGTGAATCTCTTGAGCAATCAGTCATTCAATTATGTGCAGGAAGCCCCAGAAATTGTTCAAAAGCAAAAAGGCCTGTAATTGCCTTAATAACAAATGAGATGTGAGAGTGAGCCATCCAATAGCCTGATTTCTCCAGCTGAGTCAAATTACTGAAGCTTTTCAATGAAAGCAAATCAGTTAAGAGATGGAAAAAAATCTAAAGAAAACCTGTCAAAAAAGTAATGAGTTAATGCTGCATGCTCACATGCATGAAACACAGTTAAGCCACCAGCATTTAGAATAAAATGAGACTCAAAAAACTTCAACTTGTTGGTTTCAATTTTAACTTTATTAGAACAAACCCGCCTAGACTGAGTTGATTTATAATTTGACACTACGTTGCAGATCTATTTTTTTTTACACGGAACGCTGCTAAAACACGTCAAGTTCAGCAGCTTAGTTTGGACCAGACAGGAAATCAGGCGTTCGTGAAACCTAAAATACCCAGAAGTTTCAAAATAAAAGGACATGTGCGGATTTCTGTTTGCGAGACCATGAAAATATACAGTACCTGTGGCGGGTTTACAGTCCGTATATGGTGTGAAAATAAACTACATACCTTCTGGATACATGTTGTTGTCTTTCTCCCTGCTTGTTGTTGTGTGTACTATCACATCTCCTGGGATCAGCTGGATTTACGTGAGTGATACGCGTGTGAAGCACCCCTATAGTGAGAAGGGACGCTGATTGCACGAACAAAACGCTATAAGTGCTGCCGATGTGTTCAGTGAAAAGTAGGGGTAAGTGTGCATGTGAAAAGTTAAGTTTTACAAGGCTCTAATAATGGAGACAGAAATCATCTCTCTGCTCAGTATTGAAAATAGACTGACAATATATGGACAGACAGATAAATGTTATTTAAATTAGCAGCAGATGAAGTCGTTACTGTAACTGGTAATAAATCTGATGGGAAACTAATAAAAAGACAGAACAAGAGCAACTAATATCCCCAAGAAAGAAGTGGATGTTGTTGTTCTTCAGGGACTTTCACCTCTCGGGACATTATCATATCTGGGAGGATGTGAGTCAATCGTTCACTTTACTGTGAGCCAGCTCATACTGGAAAAGGCTTGTGGGCCACATGATTCAAATCTTTGTCAGTTTTGATGAGATAATCAATTACAAAACACATAAACAATACATCTACTTACTTTTTCAGATTTATTTTTTATTGTCACTTTTTACCGGTCCTTTATTTTATTCCCTTCTTTTAAAAAAAGCTAAATAAATCCAGCTAATGGAAACTTTGTGAAAAATGTGTTTGATTTACTGCAATATGGATCTGGAGAATTTCTGCTTTTTGTTGGCAAAATTATATTATTTTAAGACATTTATTTAAACGATCATGCACGTCCATCTATTTTCTACACCTACAGTGGGGCAAAAAAGTATTTAGTCAGCCACCAATTGTGTAAGTTCTCCCACTTAAAAAGATCAGAGAGGCCTGTAATTTTCATCATAGGTATACCTCAACTATGAGAGACAAAATGAGGAAAAAAAATCCAGAAAATCACATTGTCTGATTTTTAAAGAATTTATTTGCAAATTATGGTGGAAAATAAGTATTTGGTCAATAACAAAAGTTAATCTCAATACTTTGTTATATAGCCTTTGTTGGCAATGACAGAGGTCAAACGTTTTCTGTAAGTCTTCACAAGGTTTTCACACACTGTTGCTGGTATTTTGGCCCATTCCTCCATGCAGATCTCCTCTAGAGCAGTGATGTTTTGGGGCTGACGCTGGGCAACACGGACTTTCAACTCCCTCCAGAGATTTTCTATGGGGTTGAGATCTGGAGACTGGCTAGGCCACTCCAGGACCTTGAAATGCTTCTTACGAAGCCACTCCTTCGTTGCCCGGGCGGTGTGTTTGGGATCATTGTCATGCTGAAAGACCCAGCCACGTCTCATTTTCAATGCCCTTGCTGATGGAAGGAGGTTTTCACTCAAAATCTTACGATACATGGCCCCATTCATTCTTTCCTTTACACGGATCAGTCGTCCTGGTCCCCTTGCAGAAAAACAGCCCCAAAGCATGATGTTTCCACCCCCATGCTTTACAGTAGGTATGGTGTTCTTTGGATCCAACTCAGCATTCTTTCCCCTCCAAACACGACAAGTTGAGTTTCTACCAAAAAGTTCTATTTTGGTTTCATCTGACCATATGATGTTCTCCCAATCCTCTTCTGGATCATCCAAATGCTCTCTAGCAAACCGCAGACGGGCCTGGACGTGTCCTGGCTTCAGCAGGGGGACACGTCTGGCACTGCAGGATTTGAGTCCCTGGCGGCGTAGTGTGTTACTGATGGTAGCCTTTGTTACTTTGGTCCCAGCTCTCTGCAGGTCATTCACTAGGTCCCTCCGTGTGGTTCTGGGATTTTTGCTCACCGTTCTTGTGATCATTTTGACCCCACGGGGTGAGATCTTGCGTGGAGCCCCAGATCGAGGGAGATTATCAGTGGTCTTGTATGTCTTCCATTTTCTAATAATTGCTCCCACAGTTGATTTCTTCACACCAAGCTGCTTACCTATTGCAGATTCAGTCTTCCCAGCCTGGTGAAGGTCTACAATTTTGTTTCTGGTGTCCTTTGACAGCTCTTTGGTCTTGGCCATAGTGGAGTTTGGAGCATGACTGTTTGAGGTTGTGGACAGGNACACGGAGGGACCTAGTGAATGACCTGCAGAGAGCTGGGACCAAAGTAACAAAGGCTACCATCAGTAACACACTACGCCGCCAGGGACTCAAATCCTGCAGTGCCAGACGTGTCCCCCTGCTGAAGCCAGGACACGTCCAGGCCCGTCTGCGGTTTGCTAGAGAGCATTTGGATGATCCAGAAGAGGATTGGGAGAACATCATATGGTCAGATGAAACCAAAATAGAACTTTTTGGTAGAAACTCAACTTGTCGTGTTTGGAGGGGAAAGAATGCTGAGTTGGATCCAAAGAACACCATACCTACTGTAAAGCATGGGGGTGGAAACATCATGCTTTGGGGCTGTTTTTCTGCAAGGGGACCAGGACGACTGATCCGTGTAAAGGAAAGAATGAATGGGGCCATGTATCGTAAGATTTTGAGTGAAAACCTCCTTCCATCAGCAAGGGCATTGAAAATGAGACGTGGCTGGGTCTTTCAGCATGACAATGATCCCAAACACACCGCCCGGGCAACGAAGGAGTGGCTTCGTAAGAAGCATTTCAAGGTCCTGGAGTGGCCTAGCCAGTCTCCAGATCTCAACCCCATAGAAAATCTCTGGAGGGAGTTGAAAGTCCGTGTTGCCCAGCGTCAGCCCCAAAACATCACTGCTCTAGAGGAGATCTGCATGGAGGAATGGGCCAAAATACCAGCAACAGTGTGTGAAAACCTTGTGAAGACTTACAGAAAACGTTTGACCTCTGTCATTGCCAACAAAGGCTATATAACAAAGTATTGAGATTAACTTTTGTTATTGACCAAATACTTATTTTCCACCATAATTTGCAAATAAATTCTTTAAAAATCAGACAATGTGATTTTCTGGATTTTTTTTCCTCATTTTGTCTCTCATAGTTGAGGTATACCTATGATGAAAATTACAGGCCTCTCTGATCTTTTTAAGTGGGAGAACTTACACAATTGGTGGCTGACTAAATACTTTTTTGCCCCACTGTACCTGATCCTGTGCAGGGTTGTGAGGAGTCACTAGGCAGGACACCCTGAACAGGTCACCAGTTCATCACAAGGGCACAAAGAGATAAACAGCTAGTCATGCTCACACCTCGGGTTAGCTTAGAATTCCCAGTTAACCTAACACACATGTTTTTAGTCAGTAGGAGGGAACCAGAAGACCCAGCAGAGTCAAGGTGCAAGATGTGAATGACCAAACTTGACGCTTTTTAGCAGAGTACCATGTAAAAAAATAGAACTGCCAAGTAATGCTCGTGATAATACGCTTCATGCACGCTGCTTCGTGCCCAGTGGAAACGGTCTCATTGACTTTAATGGCAGCTATCAGCCGCGTATTCAGGGTGCATCAGGGTGAAAATGTATTCTGGTCTGAATTTAAAATCTCTGCATAACTTTATTGTTGAATTAACACATCAGCTTCAAACAGGCTATGAGTTCCTTTTATGTGCCTTTGCTTTCTTTAGTTTGGTTTTCATCAAGTTAAAAATCATGTTTCTCTTTTGTTTTTTAGATACTCCCCATTGCACAGGATAAAAAATAGTCAGATTTTTAATATTTTACAGAAGCAGTGTTCTACCTGTGATGAATTTGCTCTCAAAGCCTTTTGTTCTTCTGCCTTAAGTCATCCTTCATTGGAAGTATGACTAAATCAAACTGAGAAGTTCAGATGACAATATGTTTTTAATTGAATTTTTCATCTTTATGTTCTGGGTGACAAAGCAGATCAAAAAGAAGAAAAAGAGAATGGAAGAAATTAATTACTTGGAGGGACTCTGGCTTATACAGCATG
>SSNP01000039.1:896309-916682 GCA_006937955.1 Pachypanchax playfairii | reverse complement strand
TGTCCTGGCTTCAGCAGGGGGACACGTCTGGCACTGCAGGATTTGAGTCCCTGGCGGCGTAGTGTGTTACTGATGGTAGCCTTTGTTACTTTGGTCCCAGCTCTCAGCAGGTCATTCACTAGGTCCCTCCGTGTGGTTCTGGGATTTTTGCTCACCGTTCTTGTGATCATTTTGACCCCACGGGGTGAGATCTTGCGTGGAGCCCCAGATCGAGGGAGATTATCAGTGGTCTTGTATGTCTTCCATTTTCTAATAATTGCTCCCACAGTTGATTTCTTCACACCAAGCTGCTTACCTATTGCAGATTCAGTCTTCCCAGCCTGGTGAAGGTCTACAATTTTGTTTCTGGTGTCCTTTGACAGCTCTTTGGTCTTGGCCATAGTGGAGTTTGGAGCATGACTGTTTGAGGTTGTGGACAGGTGTCTTTTATACTGATAACGAGTTCACACAGGTGCCATTAATACAGGTAACGAGTGGAGGATCGAGGAGCCTCTTAAAGAAGTTACAGGTCTGTGAAAGCCAGAAATCTTACTTGTTTGTAGGTGACCAAATACTTATTTTCCACCATAATTTGCAAATAAATTCTTTAAAAATCAGACAATGTGATTTTCTGGATTTTTTTTCCTCATTTTGTCTCTCATAGTTGAGGTATACCTATGATGAAAATTACAGGCCTCTCTGATCTTTTTAAGTGGGAGAACTTACACAATTGGTGGCTGACTAAATACTTTTTTGCCCCACTGTACCTGATCCTGTGCAGGGTTGTGAGGAGTCACTAGGCAGGACACCCTGAACAGGTCACCAGTTCATCACAAGGGCACAAAGAGATAAACAGCTAGTCATGCTCACACCTCGGGTTAGCTTAGAATTCCCAGTTAACCTAACACACATGTTTTTAGTCAGTAGGAGGGAACCAGAAGACCCAGCAGAGTCAAGGTGCAAGATGTGAATGACCAAACTTGACGCTTTTTAGCAGAGTACCATGTAAAAAAATAGAACTGCCAAGTAATGCTCGTGATAATACGCTTCATGCACGCTGCTTCGTGCCCAGTGGAAACGGTCTCATTGACTTTAATGGCAGCTATCAGCCGCGTATTAGGCGTCACTCATGTTGCGCGTCTATTGCGGGTCCAGTGGAAAGCAGGGGTTAGTCATCAGGGTGAAAATGTATTCTGGTCTGAATTTAAAATCTCTGCATAACTTTATTGTTGAATTAACACATCAGCTTCAAACATGCCATGAGTTCCTTTTATGTGCCTTTGCTTTCTTTAGTTTGGTTTTCATCAAGTTAAAAATCATGTTTCTCTTTTGTTTTTTAGATACTCCCCATTGCACAGGATAAAAAATAGTCCGATTTTTAATATTTTACAGAAGCATTGTTCTACCTGTGATGAATTTGCTCTCAAAGCCTTTTGTTCTTCTGCCTTAAGTCATCCTTCATTGGAAGTATGACTAAATCAAACTGAGAAGTTCAGATGACAATATGTTTTTAATTGAATTTTTCATCTTTATGTTCTGGGTGACAAAGCAGATCAAAAAGAAGAAAAAGAGAATGGAAGAAATTAATTACTTGGAGGGACTCTGGCTTATACAGCATGCAAATAAATAAGCAGAATCTGAGTTGTTTAAGAAAAATGAAACACACACTTTTTTCTTTATCTGGATCAAATCGCAGCATGAAAAATGAAGGAAAACAATCAATTGTTCCACAGGCAGCAGCAGTGCCATGGGGGCATTTAGGAGACGCTACAACTGCCCTTGGATCAGTAATAACACCCTCAAGAAAAAACTGGAATATTTAAAGGGTTACAAGTCAGAGGTCTTTCTAAAGACGTGGACGTGTAAATAATGATTCTGAAAATTAGCGACCACTCAGCTGGCGTGACTTTGTCATTTCACTCGAAAATTCTTACATATTGTACCTTTTAATGAACATGTTCATGATATTATATTTGGCCGTTTTTTGTATTTGTGCCTTTATTTAATCTGACTAACTTCTGAAGGAACGATTTATGTTTAAACATATTGCTACAATTTGGTCCCTAGTTACAGAAATTTAGGCTGGATACAGAAATTGTTGTGAAATGTGTTTTTGCTATTCAACTCCTGTTTTCCAGTACTTGGGATTTTAACAGCCTAATCAAAAAAAAAAAAAAGAATATCCAGATCCCTTGTATCACCTGCTGTAAAAAAAGTCATGGTTCCGCTACCGTCAAATGGTAAAACATTAGGATTCATTAACACTGCAACAGTTTAACACTTTAAATTCCATATCAAAAATTAGGCAATAAACATTTTTCTTCTCTTGCAATATCTGTTATAACGTATTGGAAGGTAATAACAATCTAATCCTAATTAAAATAAATATAAAAGAATGCTATTATATTAATAATATTGGCCACGTTTCCCAAAAGCGATCGTTCTTAAGGACTTAAGAAGGCTCCTAAGAAGGGTTCGGCTAAGAAGGAGCGCTAAGATACGGGTGTTTCCCAAAAGCCTTCTTAACTGCCTTCTTAGAAGAAACTTAAGATCAAGCCTAAGAAGGTTCTAAAGAAGCTCTTAACGGGAGCTGTCAACCGCGGTGGTGCTGAAACTGAATCAATCGATGCCAGGCTAATCAATCACCCACTGCTTTATCAGCGCTGAGCGCAGCGCGCAGTCACACACAGCGTTGTTTATAAGAACTTGCGATATTCATGATGAGTACAGAGTTAGTAAATTAGCTTCACATTGTGTGCTGATAACCATATATAGATAAAATAAAAAGAAAAGAAAAAATAATAAAAAGAAAACAACAAACAAAGTGTTTGCACGTGGATAGCATTGTTAATTTCTTTTTTAAGTGGGTGTGTGCCAACAGGTATATCCAAGTCAAGCCCATTAGTGCATGTGGCGTGACTGGGGTGCTGTCCAAAAGAAGTGGCAGGATTTTCAGAGCCAGACCAAAAAGAAGCACGCCAAGGTGAGAAGGAAAACCATGGGCACGGGTGGAAGAGCACCGGGTGGGACGACCCCACACAACCGTGCCCTGTCTCCGTGCGCCAACCAGCACGGCCCAGTGTCCGAATGCGGGGAGGCTTAACCAGGCGGTCTGCAATAACCACCTGTAGCGAGACGCTGGTGCGCCTGGAGAGAGAGAAGCTGATGGTGCTGCGGGGTATAGAGGAGCAGCTCCTGAGACAAACTGCTCTCCAGGAAGAGATGGTCTGGATGAAGCAGGAGAGGTTGGAGCTGCACCGGAGACAGCTGGCGCTGTCCGAGGCACAGTTCATCCGTCCCTCCATCTCCGTTCCAATCATCCTTCCACAGGATTCAGGTACGGGACAGTTCTATTTTGTTTTATTAGCATTACGCAATGTATCCAATTCAATTTCATTAATCTCTCCCCCTTCATTCATTGCAGGTGATGCAGACGCCCAGACGGCCCAGTGAAGCCGGAGACCCCACCCCTCCTCCTCTATTATGCTTTCAATAAACTTTGGTTTCCTTTTTAACCATGTATTGTGTGTATCATTTTGCATTGAAATGAGTGTTAAACCAAGCAACAAAAAGTCTGAGGCAATTTGTACTTTTAAGTAATTTATCTAAGCGTATGTTCATGTGCGTAATGTGCGCCCTGACGCATGTGCTTCACTACTACTCACCACAGCACAGCATGTTTTACCGCTAATATAATATATATATACATATATATTTCCCTGACGCAGCTTGATCACTGTAGCCTAGAAATCTCGACGCCCCTGGTGGGAGGCTATGATCACTGGGCATTTGATCGCTAAGAAGGCTGTTAAGAGTGGGTCAGATCGATCTCAGGTTTCCTTCTTAGTGAAAGATCTTCTTAAGCTAAGAGCGACTCTGGGAAACGTGTTCTTCTTTCACAGCGCTCTTAAGAGTGCTCCAAAGAAGTTCTTAGCACTAAGAGCTTCTTAACTCATTTGGGAAACGCGGCCATTGACATTTGCATTTACACTCTGATTTTTTTTAGATTTTTGTTTTTGGTTTATTTTTATTTTTCAGTAAACATTTAAAGGTGCCGACTGAAACACTAAGGCCATTTAACGACATCAGGCTGAACAACTTCAGGCATTTAAGGTCTTCCATTGTGCCAATGAGTGTTTCACAGAGTGTTTTATCCATATGTTCACACTGATACATTTTATTGCTTTTATTTCTCTTTCATTTTGTATATTACCTTTCCTCTCCTCCTTATGTACTAAGCCACAAAGATTGCATCTAATTTTGTCGTACTTGTTACAATGACAAAGATATTCGGATGTTCTGATTCTGATTAAAAAGGCTCTCTGAGGAAAGCAGCCACCTGGCTTGAAACAGTGATGGCAGTCAAATGACAGCAGCAGAGGGGGTTTAGAGGAGTTTGTTGTGTCAAAAAAACAAGCTTCAAGAATTGGATCGTCATAGCAACAGGGGCTCAGTTAGTTCTTAAAGTTAAAACAAAATGATAGAAGATCAAGCTTCATATCAAATTTTTACTCACTATGTACATGTGTACATGGTGAGATCTTTTCTATAGTCACAACAGATCAAATTAAAGAGAAACTCACCCCCACCCCCGGGGACAAATAAAAATGGAGGAAGCTGCTTCTATGGAGCCTAACCCCTGCTTTCCACTGAACACGCAACATTAGTGACTTGTAAGCTGATGGCCGCCATTTAATTCAATGAGACCCTTTCCACCGTGCGCAAAGCAGCGCACATGAGACGCCTCCCAGAAGAGTAAAGTTACGAGCAGGGTTAAGGTTAGGAAAGCAGGCGTTAGTACCTGGAAGTTTCAAAATAAAAGGACACGTGCGGATTTCAGTTTTTCGAGACTACGAGAAAGTAAAGTACCTGTGACGGGTTTGAAGTCCATAGGTTGTGTGAAACTATGCCACATACCTTGTGGATACATGTTGTTGTCTTTCTCCCTGCTTGTTGTTGTGTGTACTGACAAAAATCACGTGTTTTTACTATTCTCATGAGATTTCGTGATCTTCTGGGACCAGCTGGATGTGACGCTGCATGAGTGATTTATGCCTGTGAAGCGCTCCCGGTAGGAAGGGACGCGCTTCTGATTGTGCAAGCAAAACGTTGCACGCTGCTGACGAGTCCAAAAAGGAGGGTTAACTGTCCTGATCCGTATCGTTCACCCTAGTTCACCCTGCAGCAGCTTAGCAGAATAGAATGAGGATCTTCTTTGAGAATATAACGTGCACAAATCACATCCACACATTCACAACCACTGCGGTAAAATTAAAGTCTTTTCCCTGATTTCATTATTCTTTTATTGATATTAGTTATTCCCTTTGTCGTAGTTTACAGCCAGTTGCTCTAAATCCCTATGTGCAGCATTTTGTTGGAACGCTGGAGACAACGGGGTGAGTGTCTTTAATAACCTTGCATTGCATGATGGATGCTTGTGAGATTTGGAGTTTTCCAAAACTACAAAAATCCATCTTGTACTGCTCCAACTAAACTGTCTGACTTGATTAAATCATGTGCTTGCATTGTGTTTTGGGGTGGGTGTTCAGGTGTGAGGATAGCAGCAAGTGCTCAGGCAAAAACGGGCAAAGGTAGCAATTTGTGCATTTCTTGGTGGTAACAATGTGTGTGCTTTTCTGCCGACTGTATTTGGCAAGAGCTTGATTTACTGTGCTTGGCTAAAGACAAATCATGTTAGGCGGACACTTGCTAGCTCGTCCTCTAGTCAGCTCAAAATATTATACCAGATGTCCCTCCCTTTTTCAGATGCTTTCACCAGGAGAAATCCCAGATGACTGTGTAGCACCGACAGGACACGGGGCTACACAATGATCTGGATGAGCCAGGTTAGCTCTTCAAGAGTTTATCATTGATATGGCTTTTAATTTGATAAGATTTTGGTTTATTGATTAGTTTTTTGCAATTACTTGTCTTCCGTTGTCTTGTCATATTTACAGCTTTAAACTTTTATTTAATTAAATTTGAGTTTTGCTTTTCCTTCCTCTTTTATTATTGAAGAGATTGAGCTTGTATAATACTTGAGCTCGTGTCAAGCACCAGTCTCTGGTTTTCTGACTGACACTGTTGTTCATTTGTCGATACTTCCCTCAGTATATATTCTACCCAGCTGCCTTCACTTTCTGTCCAAATATTGTTTTTCTTCCAGGCATAACTCACATCTGCCTTGCTTGTTAGTTGGAATTATTCTTACTCAATCTTTTTTGCTTTTATTATGTCTTTACATTTTCCATCCTACATGCTAGATCCTAAACAAAAAATGAATTTATCATTAATGATCTGTCGCTGAAACCGTGTTTCTCAAATAAGCTGTGATGGTCTGTAGCTTTTGATTACTGTCCTCGTAAAACACGCATTGCAGCAAATAGATTGGTTTGACAAATGACTATCGCTGAAAATGTTAGATCATAATTTGATTAATAAACTGTAAGAATCACTGATGAAGATGAATCACTCATAGTTGTTAAAAATGAACAATACTGTTATAGTGACTATTTATTTTTCTTAAATACAGTACGTGGACCATATCTGTATTATTCAATAAGCATTTAGTTTTACTGTTGCTATGTCTCATGATTTATTTCTGGCCTTCCTTTATTTTGAAATTTGAGTTATTCATTTGTCATTGAGTACAATATCAGATAAAAGAAAATACTGACTGAAATTAGCTCAGATCAGCAATGCATTTGTAGAAATAATCTGGATTAGAAGAATGATTACATGACTGGATTACCGTTGCCAAACTTTAGCACTTCTGTTTTTTGTGCAGCAATTTAGTGGATTAAGATTCTGGATGAGTCTTACAGTTAGATGTTTCTCAATGTCAAGGAACCTCACTCGTTTGTTTGCTGTCTAGCTAACTGACCAAGGATGGGAGGTGGCTTGTTGCTTTCCCTTGGTCAAAAATTTCCCAGAATACAGCACAGTATTTTCAAAAGATGGAGGTGCAGGATGTTTTTTCAGATCCAAAGCAGTTATTCGGTGGCTAGTAGGTACAAACTTGCTTACATATTTATGTCTACTTTACTTTTATTAACATTTACAGTTCCATGGCTGAAGGAATGCTACTACGCTACTACGATGGGCGGGACATAAACAGAGCACGTAAGCGGGCAGCCGTGGTCACGTGAGTTAAGTCTTTTCTTTGGTTTTCTTTGACCAAGGAAGGAAGTGTCCTTGTAAGCAAAGCACCTCGCCTACCAAGGTATTGCTTCGGTAGGCGAGGTGCCTTGACATTGAGAAACACTTAAAGGGACTTAAGGCAAGATTTGTGAAAAACTACACATGCATTTCCAGTTTATTCAATGCTAATGGGTCATGAAGCATTAAAAACCCAAAATAACGAGGCCATCCGCATATATGTCTGTTGCCTTGGACACGCTGTGTGCCACATAATGCGCTGCAGTTCGACGTCTGTAGGGATGTGACGTAAATTGACGCTGCATGCGCGTTGCCGACAGCTCTTGAACAGGAAGAACATGGCCGCCGTGGACTTGGATTCAAACACTGAAGGTATACTTATGGATGTTTCTGCAGCCAGCAAACGACCTGCATCCACTCTCACCCCCCAAAAAAGTGGCACCACGAAGAAAAAAAAGACTTTATCAGCGGCATCTCGTGAGTCTAAAAAAAAATATGACCGAAGCCGGGCAGGCACCCGCATAAATATTGGATATGCGTTCGGTTCATGGAGGGAACTTCAGCTGCATTTGGGAGTGAAAACGGATGCTGACACGGCTCATTTCCTTGTGACCAGGTGAGAAAACATTATAGGTCGTGTTTAGAGCCTGATACAGTATGAAAATGATGAGATCAAATCAAATAACAGAGTGGAGAGACCTGACGTGAAGTATGTTAGCCTCCCCGGTGCAGTGCTGTGAAGACGAACAGTCTGTAAAGTGTCTGTGCGCGCTCCCGTGCCGGCTTGGCTGGTGGCTGCAGTTAGCCACAGCGCCTGTCGCGGCAGCACTGAGTCAGATTTTGTAAAGTTGCCTTAAGTCCCTTTAAGGTCTTTCCAAAATGTTAGAAATCTTGCCTCATATGAAGAAATAAATTTCCATTTGAAAAAGTAGTGCACATTTAGATAATGATGTCTGTTTTGAATTGATATAAAACACTTTTTCCTAAACACACTTTAAGTTGGTATTTTGCATGTTGTTGCTGTTTTTTCAGGTATAAGCCCATATAAAAATAACAAAGATTTTATTTTAATGTGATGTGACAGAAGTGGTGTCCTTGTTCAGCCAAGCCCATCGAAACTAACTTGGTTGTAACCAAACTAAGTAACCAAACATCACAAGAGTCAGACTGTCAACCCCCAAAGGTCTGAAAAGCAGCACTCATCATTTATTATTTCAGAATTTACCACCATTTACTCCTAATTGCCAGCGTTTACTTTAAGAGCCCATATTTTGACACCGTAGACAATCTGTGTTGCAGCTTATTAAACTGTGTATAAACAGTGGAAATAACCACCATTTTGTCCGAATTCAGAACTGTTTTCCAAGTCTTTTTTGTCCCAGTAGAGACCCTATTTGGACAAAAACACGAACAGTGTCTTTTGAGTTGAAGTCCATTTGAGCCACAGCTGTTTAAGCACGCCTGACACCAGATGGCTATATCCATCTTCTATACAACCTTTCACCAAGGCACTATGGGACTACTTCACAGGAGATGACTGCCAAACATAAATTAGACACTGATTTACATTTTACAGTCACAAAGCCATTTTTAAAATTTATTTGATCACAAAAATATGTTTTTACTAGAAACAATGCCATAAAGGCCTTTGATGCAAGACTGTGAAACTAAATAACTATTGATTTTCATATTAGAGGTTTGCTCTTCACTGGCCTGAAACTGTCATCACTGAAATTGTATTTTGCATTAATTATTTTCCATTTCGTGGGAAGGTTTGTTAAAATAACCAAAAATGAGCCGAGTCCAGTTCATAAATATGTAATACAAAGGAAATGTAAGAATTGCTGGTTATATCCTATTTTTTGCTTTGTGTTTATATTGATTACATTTTGACACAACAGCCAGACCAGTGTGGTAAAAAATACACTAAAAGAAATAAAAGTCCAACATTGACTCACCCATTACTTTTATGCCAAAGTTTTAAAATATGATCCTTTTAAGTTGAGAAACAATGTAGCCTTTTTATAACCTTGCACTGCAAGATGGATTCTCGCAAGATTTGGAGTTTTCCAAACCCACGAAAATCCATCTTGTACCGTCTTCCTCGGTAAAAATTTTTTGGACCAGTCATGTGTTAGCGTTGTGCTTTGGGGCGGGTGTTCAGGTATGATTGGCAGCAAGTGCCCAGGCAGGCTAAGTAAAACAAACATGGCTGCGCTAGTGGATGTACGCATAAAAGCAGCTATTGAATCTGTTTTAGGAGAACTAGAGACAATTTCTTTGTTGAAAAATGACCAAAAGTAAGAACTTTGTGCTTCTCTTGGTGGTATAACTGGATTTGCAAGAGCTTGATTTACTGTCCTCCAATCAGCTTAAAATATTATACCTGACGTCCCTCCCCTTTTCAGACACTCTTTAAATTTGTGTAGTGAATGAACCTAAGCAACTACTCTGTCTATTTTAAGTTCAATATCTAAAAAGTCAATTGAGTGAAAGGCAAGTGGTTGGCAGCAACAACCATAAACAAGCTGATGTAGACTGATTCAGCTGTGATGTGACGCAGAGCTCAAACTAACGCCGGGCTCACACTGCATCCGGATCCGGTCCGGTGCGGACCCCGCAGGTATTCCGTTAGATTAAAATCCCTTTTGAAGGCTCACAGTAGCTCCGTGCGGTGAGGGTCCGGTTACGGGGGCTGTACGGCACTACGGAAAGAATCCGCAAGGATCAATTTTTTCTGGACGCCGGAGTCACTCCGCGTCAAGTTTGATGAAATCTGACGAACTATACAGGAAGTGTGGCTTGAATATCCGGTGTTTTTTCAAAATAAACGAGTGTACAAACAATTGTAACTTGACTCTTCTTTTTAGACAGCACACGCGCTAATAGGAAATGTAAACATTACATCACACCCGGTGACACAGGGTCCCGAAAGCCTGCAGCACAACACATTTTCACACATTTGCTAAATAATGGACGTGTTCTCGTGTGAAGTCCCGACAAAACGATAACCCACGTGAACTTCTGTTCTCGCGGGTGACGTTTTACGCACCCAGCACCGGAGCTGGCCGCATTCCCTATCTGGAGCAGATGTGAGTGGTAGCTTGCGGAAAAACCGCACCGAAGCCGGACCGAAGCCGTTCCGTAGGCAGTGTGAGCCCGGCGTAACAGTTTAGGTCTGTCTCAGTCATGCAAATGTTGCACATTAGAATCTATTCAAATCAAGCCTTCTCAAAGTGATAACTCTAAACTCCAACTCAGGCATGTGCCTGAAGGCCTAAAACCACAGATCCTGATAGTCCTGTTTCATGTTCAAGGTTCAGAGTTTATGTCTAGTTCACTTGTTGTGTGGAATAAAACAGTTTCCGTAAACCCAGGGAGATTATATAAGTTACATGTAATATATGAAATATTTAGTTTTATGTCTAACAGACAGTATATCAGAAAAAATAGGGTTTTTATTGTTTTTTTTTTTACCCTGGTGACTATTTTTACATTTTTAATACACAGCTGCAGCTAGTGTTTTATAAAGAAAAGGAGTTCTGGTGAGAAATGATCTGACTGAAGGAACTGAACAGCGCAGATTGATCAGTATGTGATGTAAGGGTTATGTAATTGTGAGGTGGTAATCAGTGAAATGACGGAGGGTCACAACTGAACAGAAACAGGTAGACTGAGTGAATCACACCTTTCAGCTGAGTCAATTTACCATGATACCATACCATGGTATGGTAATTGACAGTGATTACCTGAATTCGTACATTTCTTTGCTCCACATCAGAGTGTCATTAAACCCTTTTACAGGCACCTAAATATAACATCCTGTGCACTCCTAATAAGAGAAAGTTTTCACATTTTATAAAGTTAGTGTTTAAATAAAAATACAGTAACCTTTATTTACCAAATTGTCCTTTTTCATTGACATTCAGTGAGTATTTGCTAATATAAGGAGCATTTTTGGGTCGAACAATGTTTTGATTTTAACATCTGAAACAAATAATGAAACAATGCAGATTTGATTTTTGTTCTGAAACGTGTTATTTGACAAGGATTTTATTTCTTATAGTAGTTCTACATGTGAAAGAATACAATCTGGTTATAGTGAAATATGGTAAAAATGTCTACTTTTTATCTTGTAAATAGTATCAATAAATTTCTACTGGTGATCTAATAGAAAAAGAAACTACAGTAGTACAAGTGTGTTGTGTTATTCAGAATTATTTTATTTCCAGCAGCCAGTGAAAACTCACTAAGAGCATGGTGAACACTGTAAATAAATGAACTGCCATTTTTTATCTTTTGAATCACAAAGATTTTTATATAACATTTGAGTTGTTATTGCATCATCTTTAATTTCAAATAATACAAGTTAACCTGAATTAACTGCACTCACACTGCAGGTTTTTGTATTAACTACCCAATCAAAGCTGCTTTGATCAGTGTTGCTAACTTAGCGACTTTGTTGTCATTTCTAACGACTTTTTGGACCCCCTTATAACGACTTTTTTTTTTTAAGTGCCTAGCGACAAATCTGGCGACATTTCTGACCTCCCTCAGCTACTTTCACTAGAACTCTGTTGCTGACTTTATACCTGCAGATTAGAGATGCATTTGGAGCGACAGGACCGTCCCCCAGCAGCTGGCAGCGCTGCAGCAGCACCGAGGCGCATGCAGCAGGAAAGCGGGCCATGTCTTACAGCCACTGGCAGCCAATCACATCAAGCAACTGATTCCCTCAACCAATCACAGCAGCGCATTGATCACACGTGACTTCAGGACGTTCAAACTTATATATATTTGGAAGTGCCACCGTGTGAAGCCAGCCATGCACGACGCTGATGTAAATGCTGTTTTTGTTGTTGAACCTTGCTGGTGAGAGCATTCAAGGAACATTGGAACTCTATGATGAGTTCAATAACGTAGCAAATTTAAAACTTTAACCAAAAACAGAATAATACAATAAGACAAACATCTCAGGTCAATGGCAGTTGGCATGTAACCTTTATTGAATTCTGAATACTAAATACGGCCTGATTATTTTTACACAAAAGTACTAAAAGCAACAAAACCAAACAGAAATAAAAAATATATTATCTATTAGGTCAATATATACCACTGAATCACAACAGATGTCATCTCAAGACACTTGAGAACTACAAGAAAAGCCATTTTTTGCCGTCTTTCCTTGCTCTTTTGTGTTCTATGGGGTTTTTATTTTGACCTTATTCTAAGCACACTGGTTTTATTTGTTTTACGCTACAAGACTGATGACATCATCACGCTACTGTGATGACGTCTTAGTTTTGATTAGATTAGATTAGATTAGCTCCAGTGTGGCTCTGCTGTGTTGCAGAGAGGTTCCTAACCCAAGCATGATGAGAATGTAACATGTACAAATCATATCCACACAATCACAACCACAACTACTGCAGTAAAGTTGAACTCTTTGCCCTGATTTTATTATTCTTTTACTGATATTAGTAACTCTCTTTGTCGAAGTTTTCAGCCGGTTACTCTAAATCCCTACGTGCAGCTCTTTGTTGAGATGCTGGAGACAACAGGGCGAGTGTGTCATAGACAATGCCAGTGAAGTAGACATGGGAAAAGATGTACCGCTTTCAGCCAATCACACATTTCAAACGCAGTAGCCACATTTCAACCCTAAGAGGGCAGCACTAAGCCGCTTTTAGACCAAAAATGTCAAAAAATGCCCGGAAACTGGAAAACTGAATTGGTAAAGACCCACTAATACAGTTTATAAGCAGAAAAAAAATGTTTTGGGGGTGAGTTGCTTTTTAAAGACCAACAATGAAAAAAGCACTTAGCAAAAATCCCAAAATACTGAACTGATAAAGACTGTAACTACAGTAAGTCTAACTCTACAGGCGTTACTCATGTATAAAATAAATTGTTATTCTAAACCCAACCATTCAAACCCAATGACAAATACTTTCACTTTACTCATATAGCAAAAATTACTTTAATAGAATTAGAAAAGTTGGAAAGACTTTCTCTGAGATTACAAAACAATGTCCAGAATTTTGCACCTTAGTTGAATCACTGATCCTAAAAAGAAATACATTTTATGAATTTAAAAGAGAATATGTAAAAGTTAAAATGTTGGCTAACAGTCAGCAGACGTGAATCACAAATTTTCGTTTTTGTGTCCACTGAATCCCTCCAAGAAAGTAAGGCAAAAACTTTAACTTGTAACTTGTTTCCACTGAATGAGAATATAATATCAGTACAAGGATGTGATGCATGTTCTTGTTCCAATTGTGTGTCACTGGGCAGCCTCTAAATCATGGTAATTCATGGCTAATAATAGCCATGTGTTACAATAATTATGACAATGTGTCAAAAGTGTCAAAACAGACTGTAATTTTAGGAAATTAAAGTGTGCATGTCTGAATGTTTTACCAGTTAAATGATTCGGAATGTCTCATCATTATGGCATCAGTTCATCATTAAAAATGTACATATTTCAGTCCAATTTGTGCTAAAATAAAATGTCAGCCTTCATTATAAAAGATCTATGGTCATTTTAATACCTGGAGTGATGTCATGTTCATCTTCTTTCTCTTTTCACTGTTGTTTTCTGACTGCTGGTGAAAATGAAATATGACCTTTGTTAAGCCAGCGTATAACTTGGAAGAGGTCACAATTCACTTTCAGTCGATTGGCTGTGGATTTATGTCTCGTTTCTTACCATCCTGTAGTGCTGACTGAGGTGGAGGAGCAGCAGCCTCTGTAATCACAAAAAATTGCTGTGTAGGGGAAAAAACAGATGTGTGAACTCTGCTTTGACAGAGCGGACAGAAAAGGGTGTGTGAATTTATTCAAGTGTGTAATAAAGAGCCTTCCTCTTGTTGCGCATTAGCTCAATTGGAGTCTCATTCAGATATGTCCCTCGCGTACCAGCTGCCAACTGACTGGTTCTAGTTTTTGCCCAGGGTGAGACAGGTTTCACCTCTAAACATCACTCGATGCCAAACGCTGAGTGCTTGTCCAGTGAATGTCCTGAAATTGGCACACTGCTGAAACATAAATCTATCAAGTGAAAGTGTTTAACTACCATTGCCTGCATAGAAGGATACACACACATACACACACGCACACAGAAACAATGATATCAGTTTGCAAGTGGCAATGTTCCCTCAGGACATGAGCAGGGGCTGCTGAGAGAGAATGTGACATTTACAAGATGGGTGATGTCACATGGCAACTAAACCAAAGCTGTCATGATAGTTGAACAGACTGAAATCAAAGACTGAAAGGTGAGTAAAAGTTTATAGTTGAAACTGTGTAAGTTGGCACAGCAGGCTGGATCGTGGGAGGAGCCACACTGGAGGAAGAGGTCAGTGGTTTAGATATGTAATAATTGTTTCTTAGATTTTGTTTATTGTTTTCTTATTTGCAGGTTTCCAGGCAGGGAGAGGGTTCCAGAGACCGATGAGCCATCTGAGTGATAAGGAAATGAGGAGCAGGTGAGTCTGGGGAGTGATGATGATGATGAAAGCTGGTGAGTTTCTTACAGAGGCAGTGGAGTCACTAGGAGGAGCATCAGGATGGAGGTATGTCTGTTTTTTCTTCAATTTAGGAGCAAGTTTCTTAGATGTCCATTGAATCACACAATTTACACCGGGCGAGTCATTTCAGGTGCGAGTCAGCAGTAGCACGGGACACTGAGTTGACTCGTACGCCACAAAATCACATGTGATATCTCCTTAACAACAATAAACGCCGGCATGGAAGACAGAGGTATGCGTTTTTTTTTTTTCTGTTTAGTTATTAATGTTTAGAGTCGAATTGAAGATATATAGTTAATGTAAATACATCCATATTAAAAATAATGTGTTTTCCATGATTCCAAATCTGAATGTGTATTTTATTTTAAAATTTACCAGATGCTGCATGGGTGTTTTCCTGTTAGCCCTATGTTAACTGTTGAAGCATTTTGGAAGTATGTCACGCTAAAAATAAAACCCAATCCTATCCTTAGCGGCGCAATGAAACACTTCTAGGACGCGCCTGAAACGTGCGCGGTGTAAACCACTCCGTAGACTATAATCGTTCATATTTGCAGCGGTGACCGTGGCGCTGCTGTAACACACTGTTGATGTAAATGTATGTCAAAAGATGCAAAACCAGTAGCAGAGGAGGTGAGTTTACTAAAGACATAATCTAATCAAGACGTTAACTCCAGGATGAGTCAATGAAGGACGGTTGTCTGACAGTTTGTCTGTTGTGTTGCTTTTCCCAAGGCAGCACAGAAAGCCCTCCAAACGTGAGAGGGACACTGTGTCCCTCAGTCTGAAACATCATCAGAAGGTATTCTGTGTTAACACATAATGAACTAGGGGATTAGTGGTTTTGAAAGGAGAGGGTAGTTTAGAGAGCAGAGCAAAGTGCGCAGACATTGAAAATCTGTCTGCTATGGTAAGTGAGGTTGATGTTCTCATGTGGTGGAAGTCCAGTGACAAAAGCAACAGAGATGTGGGACCAGGAACAACTCAGACTGGCTGAAGGCTGATGTGAAAACACCAAGCAGGTGGTGAAATACCAGCAAATATCATGGTTGAGTGATGGCCACAAAATAATCTTCTTCAGTGACAGTCTGATGGATTCCAGGGTGGCAGGAGAATTTCCAGAACTGGACTCAGTCCATGATGTGTTCCCACAAAGCAGCTGGAACAAACAGACTATTAGAAGTACAGGGGTCTATTTTAGTATCCTTGGGGTGACAAACACTGGACTCAATTTAACCTGGGTGATATGCAATGGTAAAAGAAGTAACCAAAAAACAAGGACTGCTGTGCTTGCCTGCAATTAGCATTTTGCACGTTTGTTAAGACTATAAAAGCCTGACTGCCTGCCTCAAACCCACGAAAATCCATCTTGAACCGCTCCAACTAAAACCGTCTTCCTCAGACAAAAAATGTTTGGACCAATCATGTGTTTGCATTGTTCTTTGGAGCGAGTGTTCAGGTATGACTGGCAACAAGTGCCAGGCAAACGATACAAACATGACTGCGCCGGTGAATGTACACATAAAAGCAGCTATTGAATCTGTTTCAGGAGAACCAGAGACGATTTCTTTGTTGAAAAATGAGTAAAGGTAAGAACTTTAGGCATTCCTTGGTGGTAAAGATGTGTGTGCTTTTCTCCTGACTGGATTTGCAAGAGCTTGATTTACTGTGATTGGCTAAAGACAAATCATACTACTACTACTACTACTGTCATTTAGCAGACGTTTTTATCCAAAGCGACTTACATTGAGAGAACATACAAGCAAGAAATCAAAGAGAAGGAAACAATATAAGGAGGCGGACTGTTTGGAGTCCAGTTTAATTCCGACGCTGATACATCAAGTGTATCAAATTTTTTATTTTTTTTTTTTGTAGTGATAAACTCCCAAATCGCTGTCATAAATCATAAATCAATTCCTCCTTAAGACTGAAAGTGTTCTTTAAAGAGGTGAGTCTTAAGTCTGCTCTTAAAAGTAGGTGCCGACTCTGAGGATCGGACCGAGTTTGGTAGGTCATAAAAGGCAGACACTTGCTGGCTCGTCATCCAATCAGCTTCAAACATTATACCTGGTGTCCCTCCCTTTTTCAGACACTTTCAGACAGAGCAGTTCCAGACCATTGTGTGTAGACTCAACACGGGGTTACACAATGATCGGCAGTGTCAGGTTACACAGGTGCATCTTAACTTCCTCAGTCCATTGCAACAACATGGCCCCTACTCCTGAATAAGACTCGACAACTTTGGTGATATCTGGTTGGACACTGATGGGGCTAAAGTGACGAACTACTTGAACTTGATGAAAGCCTGTACGGGGTTCAGGTAAAAAAGATAAGAAGTACTTTATTAATCCCTCAGGAAGGTTCCCTTCGGGAAATTGAGCAGTACCTTGGTGATGAAGATGAGTCTCTTGAAAAAGGACACTACCAGATAGAAATTAACCAAACAAAGGCAACACTAGGCAATTCAGACACTGTTGGTTTTAACTGGACTACCTCAAAAGATGCAGCTAAGGTGCAATCTGGAGATGGTTGTTTCCTTTACAGGTAAGTTTCTAAGTAGCAGAGTCATCAGGAGGAGTGTCAACATCTAGGTTCTTTAAGCACTGAAGGGCCGATACGACCTGATCTCCGAGTATTCTTTCTTTCAGCAGATATGGAGATCATCATCGAAACGCTGAATCATGTCACAAGAGTGCCGAAATAACAGAGGAAATTTAGGAAGATATTTTACCCTACGAGAAATGTTTCAAACTTATCAAAAAAGATTATCAAAAACTTTCACAAAGTCTTGGCCAGAAACATTCACCGAGGGTGAATGATGGTCTTGTGTTGAAATGTGGCAACAGCTGAGTTAATAAACTGTCAGAGGTGAATAATCAGCTGATTATTCTCAGATACTATCAGAGTTGTGCCTCAGCCTCCTTCCATCAGCTGCAGGAAAAGGAAAAGTGGACAAGCAAGAACAAAAAGGGAGACAAGAAAAAGAGAAAAAGCAAAGGGAGAGAAAAAAAAAACCAAGAGACGTCACAATATGTCAAACCACTTCTCAGTGCTACATAAAGCTCCTCCCACTGAAAACAGTCACCACCACAAAAAGAAGAAATTATTTCTAACCTGTTGTCAACCCGTTTTTAGCAGGATATCACCAGAACACTGGTCTGTGTATTTTGTGTTTTTGGATTTTGTGTATGTTGCATCCACACTGCTGATTCATGTGTTTGTAAAATCTGAATTTGTAAACTAAACATGTCATTTATAAATGTGGCCCCTTATGAGCCAAGTCAAGTAAAGATGTTTTTAAAGTTGTGATGTGCAATGAAGAGCAGAAAGTTCAACATAATGCAAAAAAATNTTTTTTTTTTCTGTTTAGTTATTAATGTTTAGAGTCGAATTGAAGATATATAGTTAATGTAAATACATCCATATTAAAAATAATGTGTTTTCCATGATTCCAAATCTGAATGTGTATTTTATTTTAAAATTTACCAGATGCTGCATGGGTGTTTTCCTGTTAGCCCTATGTTAACTGTTGAAGCATTTTGGAAGTATGTCACGCTAAAAATAAAACCCAATCCTATCCTTAGCGGCGCAATGAAACACTTCTAGGACGCGCCTGAAACGTGCGCGGTGTAAACCACTCCGTAGACTATAATCGTTCATATTTGCAGCGGTGACCGTGGCGCTGCTGTAACACACTGTTGATGTAAATGTATGTCAAAAGATGCAAAACCAGTAGCAGAGGAGGTGAGTTTACTAAAGACATAATCTAATCAAGACGTTAACTCCAGGATGAGTCAATGAAGGACGGGGACTTCCAGATCCTGGTTGGCTCCCTCAGTTTGTCTGTTGTGTTGCTTTTCCCAAGGCAGCACAGAAAGCCCTCCAAACGTGAGAGGGACACTGTGTCCCTCAGTCTGAAACATCATCAGAAGGTATTCTGTGTTAACACATAATGAACTAGGGGATTAGTGGTTTTGAAAGGAGAGGGTAGTTTAGAGAGCAGAGCAAAGTGCGCAGACATTGAAAATCTGTCTGCTATGGTAAGTGAGGTTGATGTTCTCATGTGGTGGAAGTCCAGTGACAAAAGCAACAGAGATGTGGGACCAGGAACAACTCAGACTGGCTGAAGGCTGACGTGAAAACACCATGTGTTTGCATCGTTCTTTGGGGCGGGTGTTCAGGTATGACTGGCAACAAGTGCCAGGCAAACGATACAAACATGCGCCGGTGGAGAACCAGAGACGATTTCTTTGTTGAAAAATGAGCAAAGGTAAGAACTTTAGGCATTCCTTGGTGGTAAAGATGTGTGTGCTTTTCTCCTGACTGGATTTGCAAGAGCTTGATTTACTGTGATTGGCTAAAGACAAATCATAAAAGGCAGACACTTGCTGGCACGTCATCCAATCAGCTTCAAACATTATACCAGGTGTCCCTCCCTTCTTCAGACACTTTCAGACAGAGCAGTTACAGATCATTGTGTGTAGACTCAACACGGGGTTACACAATGATCGGCAGTGTCAGGTTACACAGGTGCATCTTAACTTTCTCAGTCCATTGCAACAACATGGCCCCTACTCCTGAATTGGACTCGACAACTTTGGTGTGATCTGGTTGGACACTGATGGGGCTAAAGTGACGAACTACTTGAACTTGATGAAAGCCTGTACGGGGTTCAGGTAAAAAAGATAAGAAGTACTTTATTAATCCCTCAGGAAGGTTCCCTTCGGGAAATTGAGCAGTACCTTGGTGATGAAGATGAGTCTCTTGAAAAAGGACACTACCAGATAGAAATTAACCAAACAAAGGCAACACTAGGCAATTCAGACACTGCTGGTTTTAACTGGACTACCTCAAAAGATGCAGCTAAGGTGCAATCTGGAGATGGTTGTTTCCTTTACAGGTAAGTTTCTAAGTAGCAGAGTCATCAGGAGGAGTGTCAACATCTAGGTTCTTTAAGCACTGAAGGGCCGATACGACCTGATCTCCGAGTATTCTTTCTTTCAGCAGATATGGAGATCATCATCGAAACGCTGAATCATGTCACAAGAGTGCCGAAATAACAGAGGAAATTTAGGAAGATATTTTACCCTACGAGAAATGTTTCAAACTTATCAAAAAAGATTATCAAAAACTTTCACAAAGTCTTGGCCAGAAACATTCACCGAGGGTGAATGATGGTCTTGTGTTGAAATGTGGCAACAGCTGAGTTAATAAACTGTCAGAGGTGAATAATCAGCTGATTATTCTCAGATACTATCAGAGTTGTGCCTCAGCCTCCTTCCATCAGCTGCAGGAAAAGGAAAAGTGGACAAGCAAGAACAAAAAGGGAGACAAGAAAAAGAGAAAAAGCAAAGGGAGAGAAAAAAAAAACCAAGAGACGTCACAATATGTCAAACCACTTCTCAGTGCTACATAAAGCTCCTCCCACTGAAAACAGTCACCACCACAAAAAGAAGAAATTATTTCTAACCTGTTGTCAACCCGTTTTTAGCAGGATATCACCAGAACACTGGTCTGTGTATTTTGTGTTTTTGGATTTTGTGTATGTTGCATCCACACTGCTGATTCATGTGTTTGTAAAATCTGAATTTGTAAACTAAACATGTCATTTATAAATGTGGCCCCTTATGAGCCAAGTCAAGTAAAGATGTTTTTAAAGTTGTGATGTGCAATGAAGAGCAGAAAGTTCAACATAATGCAAAAAAAT
>SSNP01000039.1:869205-896299 GCA_006937955.1 Pachypanchax playfairii | reverse complement strand
ATGTAAATACATCCATATTAAAAATAATGTGTTTTCCATGATTCCAAATCTGAATGTGTATTTTATTTTAAAATTTACCAGATGCTGCATGGGTGTTTTCCTGTTAGCCCTATGTTAACTGTTGAAGCATTTTGGAAGTATGTCACGCTAAAAATAAAACCCAATCCTATCCTTAGCGGCGCAATGAAACACTTCTAGGACGCGCCTGAAACGTGCGCGGTGTAAACCACTCCGTAGACTATAATCGTTCATATTTGCAGCGGTGACCGTGGCGCTGCTGTAACACACTGTTGATGTAAATGTATGTCAAAAGATGCAAAACCAGTAGCAGAGGAGGTGAGTTTACTAAAGACATAATCTAATCAAGACGTTAACTCCAGGATGAGTCAATGAAGGACGGGGACTTCCAGATCCTGGTTGGCTCCCTCAGTTTGTCTGTTGTGTTGCTTTTCCCAAGGCAGCACAGAAAGCCCTCCAAACGTGAGAGGGACACTGTGTCCCTCAGTCTGAAACATCATCAGAAGGTATTCTGTGTTAACACATAATGAACTAGGGGATTAGTGGTTTTGAAAGGAGAGGGTAGTTTAGAGAGCAGAGCAAAGTGCGCAGACATTGAAAATCTGTCTGCTATGGTAAGTGAGGTTGATGTTCTCATGTGGTGGAAGTCCAGTGACAAAAGCAACAGAGATGTGGGACCAGGAACAACTCAGACTGGCTGAAGGCTGACGTGAAAACACCATGTGTTTGCATCGTTCTTTGGGGCGGGTGTTCAGGTATGACTGGCAACAAGTGCCAGGCAAACGATACAAACATGCGCCGGTGGAGAACCAGAGACGATTTCTTTGTTGAAAAATGAGCAAAGGTAAGAACTTTAGGCATTCCTTGGTGGTAAAGATGTGTGTGCTTTTCTCCTGACTGGATTTGCAAGAGCTTGATTTACTGTGATTGGCTAAAGACAAATCATAAAAGGCAGACACTTGCTGGCACGTCATCCAATCAGCTTCAAACATTATACCAGGTGTCCCTCCCTTCTTCAGACACTTTCAGACAGAGCAGTTACAGATCATTGTGTGTAGACTCAACACGGGGTTACACAATGATCGGCAGTGTCAGGTTACACAGGTGCATCTTAACTTTCTCAGTCCATTGCAACAACATGGCCCCTACTCCTGAATTGGACTCGACAACTTTGGTGTGATCTGGTTGGACACTGATGGGGCTAAAGTGACGAACTACTTGAACTTGATGAAAGCCTGTACGGGGTTCAGGTAAAAAAGATAAGAAGTACTTTATTAATCCCTCAGGAAGGTTCCCTTCGGGAAATTGAGCAGTACCTTGGTGATGAAGATGAGTCTCTTGAAAAAGGACACTACCAGATAGAAATTAACCAAACAAAGGCAACACTAGGCAATTCAGACACTGCTGGTTTTAACTGGACTACCTCAAAAGATGCAGCTAAGGTGCAATCTGGAGATGGTTGTTTCCTTTACAGGTAAGTTTCTAAGTAGCAGAGTCATCAGGAGGAGTGTCAACATCTAGGTTCTTTAAGCACTGAAGGGCCGATACGACCTGATCTCCGAGTATTCTTTCTTTCAGCAGATATGGAGATCATCATCGAAACGCTGAATCATGTCACAAGAGTGCCGAAATAACAGAGGAAATTTAGGAAGATATTTTACCCTACGAGAAATGTTTCAAACTTATCAAAAAAGATTATCAAAAACTTTCACAAAGTCTTGGCCAGAAACATTCACCGAGGGTGAATGATGGTCTTGTGTTGAAATGTGGCAACAGCTGAGTTAATAAACTGTCAGAGGTGAATAATCAGCTGATTATTCTCAGATACTATCAGAGTTGTGCCTCAGCCTCCTTCCATCAGCTGCAGGAAAAGGAAAAGTGGACAAGCAAGAACAAAAAGGGAGACAAGAAAAAGAGAAAAAGCAAAGGGAGAGAAAAAAAAAACCAAGAGACGTCACAATATGTCAAACCACTTCTCAGTGCTACATAAAGCTCCTCCCACTGAAAACAGTCACCACCACAAAAAGAAGAAATTATTTCTAACCTGTTGTCAACCCGTTTTTAGCAGGATATCACCAGAACACTGGTCTGTGTATTTTGTGTTTTTGGATTTTGTGTATGTTGCATCCACACTGCTGATTCATGTGTTTGTAAAATCTGAATTTGTAAACTAAACATGTCATTTATAAATGTGGCCCCTTATGAGCCAAGTCAAGTAAAGATGTTTTTAAAGTTGTGATGTGCAATGAAGAGCAGAAAGTTCAACATAATGCAAAAAAATTACTGCAAAAAAAGCCAAACATGCCTAAAAACCAATGCAAGTTTGACTAAACTGTCTTCTTGCACAGTAACTCACACAGACTCAGTTTTAATAGGAGAAATGTGTCCACAAAGTTCTGAACTGAGACACTATAAATATCCTAGTTCATGAGTCAAGTGTACTTTTGTGAATGAGAAAAGCCCCTCAACTATGTTTTTCTAAATTTAAATAGACTGTCATTAATGAGCGATAAGAACCCCACCATTTTCAAACTATAGCTCTGATTAATGATTACATATTCTTGAGAAACATGCAGTAAATTCCTGCCAATATTTAAACCACTGTTGTATTGTATTTCCAAAAAACTGAAGAATGAAATGATTTAACAGCAGTTTTTCTAATGTTATTTTTAATAATGATGTCATGCATATTATCATGATGACCCAATAAAATATCACCAGCACAAAACATTTTTTCATTGGTAAATTTGAGAGAATGTTTGTTTTAAACTATCTCTTCAAGAGAAGAAGAGAACACACAGATATAAAGTTAGCAAACTGGACTCTGAACCAAACGCATACAATCATGGCAGAGTTATAACAGCAATAATTCACATAGAGGCTACTTGTTTGAAAACAGAGAAGTGTGGAC
Source organism: Pachypanchax playfairii (assembly GCA_006937955.1). NCBI lineage: Eukaryota > Metazoa > Chordata > Actinopteri > Cyprinodontiformes > Aplocheilidae > Pachypanchax > Pachypanchax playfairii. The sequence continues at coordinate 893,370 of SSNP01000039.1, read as the reverse complement.
ACTGTTTGCTCCGGGGTCAAGAGAAGAAGAGCAAAGACAGTGAAAAAGATCTCTGAAATACATCAAAGTACTATTAACAATTAACAAGAGTGGCATTGTTCATTAGATCCAGGATCCTTTAGCTCATATCCTGAACTGCTGCATCCATGACTTCCTGTACATTTCCACAACAGGCCACTTCAAGACTCAAAGTCTTGTATTACAGCTTTTCCATACAACATCTTGAAAAAAATTCAGAAGAATCCTAAAGCCTTAAATTAAAAATTGAAAGATCAAGTTAAAACCATCAGAACTTAAACTGATCTGACATCAAAGTCAAAAGTACATTTTAACTCAACTTCACTTTACTGCTGGAACATTCTGACCAAAAATCTGATTACTGAGACAGAAAAATAAATTTGACCTTCTGTAACATTTCTACTTCCTTCATCTCTGTGTCTCAGTTGCATCAAATAACTTTTAAAAAAAAACAACAACATCATACTATTTTTACAGAGCTTTATTTTGAAAGTCCCCTTTTCCAGTGCAGCAGGAGTTATATTAGACTGAAAGATTAGCAGGGTTGTATTTAGGTGTGAAGGGACTAAACTGAGAAAAGACAATCATAAAGATGCTGTGGCCAAAAACAAGAGTGGGTGACTGGCAAACAGAAGGTTGCTGGTTCTATCCCCACTTCCTCAATCATGTGTCCACACCACAGGACTCTCAATAGCTACGTTTACATGCGCCAAATTTCCCCAATCTGATTAAAATCTTGGTCGATCTGAATTCCCAAATCCCTGTTTACATGGACACTAACTGAAATGATCTGATCATGCCATGAGTACACATGCACCAAGCACTCAATCAGGTTAAATGAGTTGAGCATGCGCACAGCGAGTTGTCTTTCCGGGGGAAGAAAGAAAAGTAAACAAACTCCGTCCTTTCTGCACGTCTTTCCCGCCCCATCGTGTGCTCGAGCTGACTCATGTTATACCCAATATGGACCTTCTGCAGGCGATTACCTTTATGTTTGGGTTTTTACTGGTCGCATTAACCAAGCTAGAGGCTGAATACATATTGCTACTGCTCCTCCGCCACAGGAGAGGAGAGCAGGATGACAGGATGACTGCACCAGCAGACCACTTCTGTTTACTTCCCGCTATGTTTTCTACTTGGGTCTGCGAAAGCGGAAAGACGTCACGCTGAAGTTGTACGCATGCGCAGTGGACTTTTTTCACCCTTTCTTTCCAAAATGGGTGTGTACATGCACGTCTATCCGAATGAAGATCGGACAAAACCACCCCTCTAGATCGGAAGTAAATTTCATTCTGATTAGGCTGCATCGGATCAATGACATGTTTACATGACGTATTTTTTTTCCGATTGGGCGTTTATTCCGATTAAATGTGCCCATGTAAATGTAGCTATTGAGACGTTCATGGTTAAACGACAGTTCTGAAAAAATGAAACGGTTTATATGAGAGTTTAATGCAAATCGGCTGCTTTTCTGATTTGCATTTGTTTTTTGTCAAGTTTTAAAATTCATTAAATTTATCACTTAAAACATACTGATGTTCACTCTGTAGACACATACAGCCATAAAAATGACATCACAGTTAAAGTGTTTAGCTGGTTTAACCAGAATTACCTAATTAAAGCATTTTCCTCTGCAGGATGGAGCCTCTATTCATATTTTTTTAAAAACTGTCTCCAGTGAAAACTAATTGTCTTGGTTCAAAAAGTTCATTGCATTGGGAAACATAAAATACAGGAAATAACAATGTTAATCACTGGCAATGAATGTTTCAAAGTCAGCACAGCTGGCACACTGAGTCCAGTTTCTTCTGAGGAATCTGAGGAATGCTTTTACTCTGCGGGCCATCAAGCTGACTCTCTCAAACACATGTAACAAGAGGAAAAAGCATTGCAGCTTGTTTAAATGAATTTGTTGAGCAGATGTGCGATAACATTGTGAATAAACGTTAGCAAAAACATGAGAACGGCTTTATAAATACGCGGTGACACACAGTGGTACACTGTAAAGACATAGGCGCCCATCTTTATGCCCTAATAGAGTTTTGTCCCAGCTGTGCTTGATGTCAGTTTGAGTTATGTGTGTGGCAGGACCATTTCACTGCAGGGAGAAAGAGCAGACGCCCAGATGCATAAACACACACACACACATACGCGCAGACAAAAAGATGTCTCATCATTTAAAATCCTTTCCTCAAAACAGAGGCACGGAATATAATGACAAGTCTAAGCTTCTCTTAATTCTCCAATTGGAGAATGAAACTCAGTTTGTTATCTTTACCTTGTTCTGTTGCTATAAAGGGTCGTACCTTGTTAATTGTTTAGCAGAACTGTACACTTGCCCTGTAGATACCGTTTCCTTTTCCACATAAAGTGTATTATTTACAGTAGGTTGGCAACCTAATAGCATCCTTTCCCTGTTACAAAGCAGAAGCAGCAGACGTGTGTGTTTGTGCTGTGTGTGTGTGTGCAGAGGTTAAGTCTCGGTCAGCACTTCTGTCTGGGATCTGCTGTGGCTACAGGGAAGTTTCCTCATTTAGCATCCAATCAAGGTTGCTATTAATTAGTCTACATCAGGCTACCACTGCTGATACAGTTGTACACATAAATAGAACAGGAACCCGATCTGCTAACGGAGCTGTTTAGAGGTGCAGGACAATGTAATCAGCTTCTTCTACCTGATAGCCACACGCTCAAACAAATAGACCAAACTCAAATTACTGTTTCTATTTATGACCACTTTTTCATAAAAGCCTCTTAAAATGTTGCAGAATCTTAGTTTCTTAAATTTCACTACCTTGTTTCAGGATATCTCTCAGCCACACAAGGAGAGCAGAAAAACACAATGCACCACGAAGATTTCTCACAAGTGTCAAGTTTAGCTCTGCAGGTGCTGAAGTTTAGATTCGTTTCTCTTCCAACAAACTTTTTTTTTTAACCAATTTAGGTTAGAAAAGAGAGAAGGGAGTATGTTTGGCCAAAAAGGGTCGCTGTTGACAAGAACATAATGGAAGTTGACTGAAAGGTCCGTTATGTAGCGCCATGAGCAGAATTCCGACTAGTTGTTTCTTTGATGTCAACACAGTTAAAGAAGTAATTTCTCATGTATTTACAGTAAATGTTCTCAGAGACCTTGTGAACTTTCACTACCAAACCTATTTGTACTTTGATGATTTCAACAGGAAAGATTAATGTGGTCACAACAAAATTTGATGCTGTCGGCAAGTTATTGATTACTAGACTGTAAGGTGGCAGCAGTAAATAAAAACACTTTGTTGTGTCCAACAGATGATGTTTCTGATGCATTAATATAGCAGCCCTCCGAGCACCTAAACTTCTCAACTCAATTACAGAAATCTGTTTTCTGATAGTTGATGTGCATTTTGAGGTGAGACTTCTAAACACAAAACTATGTTTTTACAAATATGAAACTGTTCTGCAGCTTTTTTCTGACACCTGCTCTAAAAAATGAGATGTGCCGACATTTCAAACTTCCACCTGATGAAACAACAAAACACTCTGTTCTTCAGTGTTTGGTATTTTGCCAATCATCTAGTTGTTAACAAAATAACACAAACCCCAGATACTTAATCTGGGTTGTGCATATTTCACTACTTACAAAGAGCCTTTAGGCTGACAGTAACACAAAAGAAAGAGTGCAAGTTTGCAAAACTAATGGGAAAAAATGAGCAAATCAAAGACAAAGGAAGCAATTTGTGGTGAAATAAATTTGAGAAACATGTCATGTAAAATGCTGCATATTTTCTTCTTGCTGAGCTTTAAGCTAAGACTTAGACCATTTTAATTTAATCTTAAAATGAAGAGAAATTGTCAACCAAGCTGTAAAAGTTCAGCATTAGATCCAAAAAGCAGGATTCTGGATTGTTTTCTTACCTTGTTCTGGTCAGTCCAATACAGGAAGTAGCCTTTAGGGTCAACTGTCAAATTCACAGGAGTCACAGTGGTAGAATCCTGTAGTAAAAACACATGTAGAATCAGTGTGTGTGTCCTGCTCATTTCATGCATCACTCGTTGATTTTTCAAAAGCCAATACCAGTTTATTTATAGAGCACATTTTATAGGGAATACACCATCCAAAGTGCTGTACATTGAGTACAAAATAGATAATCATTAAAAACAATTAAGAAATAAAAAAATAAAAACAGCAGAAGCAATAAAAACAATAAAATCAGAATAGAATATAAAAGGTTAAGATGTATTAAAAGCTAGTGAATAGAAATGCGTCTTTAACCGAGATTTAAACACTGTAACAGAAGGGGCGAGTCCTTATTTTTTGCTTTTCAAAGAGGCCATTTCACACAAATTTCATGATTTGTGGTTATTTCTGAAGTATTAACATGTAATATGAAACATTTTATATCTAAAAAACGTCAGGAAACACTTATTAACAGACCTTTCAATCTGTCTGCATGAAGATTTGCCTGGCTTCAACCACAACTCATTATTCATTATGTGAATGTGCTGAACTCAGATTGGCTAACAAACTAGCCAATGAGAGCACGGCTTACTGTTTCCTTCCACACTGCGCATGGCAACAGCACACCGAGTATTTTCCGGTTTGATACGTCTGATGCTAACAGCTTTTAGCCAGCAGCATGCTAGGCGTGGTTTCAACTGCAGGAGCTGATGAATACTAACAAACAAAGGAGTTGTGATGAAACAGATACAGGCCGTTCGGACTAGGGAGAAACCGGGTTTCATCACCACCTGCGTAGTTTGAGAGATAAAAACTGATAGAGAAGTTGTTGACCTGTTTTCACACCCACTATGAAGGTATGAACACCTGTGGAGCAAAAATATTCAACAGAAACCTCAGAAAAACTGTTTTTAATGGAAGGGCCTCTTTAAGCAGAATATATTCTGAGCAAAACATTCATTATGTCTTCTTATCTCTTACAGTTAATCAGTAGTACTTTTCTTTTTGGTTCTGTGGGCGTGGCCGGCCTGGTAGAACTGACAGGTCTACTAGGTTGGTTGCGCCCACAAGGAAAAAACAGCTGATAAGACATGTCACACCAACACCTGGTGACGCTTCTGATGAAGGCTGCAGATGACAGCTGAAACATGTCTAGGTAAATAAGAAATCCTTGCTTGTCTGAACCAAAAACAAAAATACTACTGAATAACTCATTCAGTGCCGTTGACGTCTATAGACGTCAAACTGAATCTGAACGGTCAGTGCCATAGACGTCTCTCTACAGCTTTTATTGGCTTAAATCCCGCAAAGCATTCTGGGGCAGCTGCTCGCTGAATTTGAACTCATTACAGGCTGTTTTTAGTCATATGATCCCAGAGGGGGCAGTGGTGCACTTCTCTGGGTAAGATCACCCTTATTTACCGTGTAATAACGAGTGTGGAGTGGGGGAGGAGCCAGACAATCAGGACGAGACAGACGGTGAATGAGGAAGGGAGATTCAGAGCATGTGAAGTGGCTGTGACGCGATCTCGTTGTTCAGAGTTATTACAAACTAGTGTAGAATTTATGGACTTGAGAAGGTGGTGGAGTTTATTACATAAAATGGATAAAATCCCTCCTGCGTGTCTACCGGATCTACCGGGAACGAGTATTGTGTCGAAGGTGGCGCGGTTTTTGATCCAGCTCGTCATTTTCTGACTTGTGATGTCTTCAGCCTGACGTTGAGGTTCTTCTGGTGATTCTAGTGAAGCTGAGGTGGATTTATCCGACCAGTATCTGCTGTTAGGATCTTTTAAAGGCAGCAGGGAGCAAAATAAAGAACGATTCACTGCCTAAAACACACGGTAAGTGTTCATAAACAAAGGAATCGTCGTTGGGGGGGAACAAAGTGACTAAGTCGCGCACGCACTCGTGCACATGCGCTCACACATGTACACACACACTGAGTATCTGAATCAGAAATCTGCTGCTTTTTTTCTTATATTTTATTCAAATGTTGAAATTGTCTATATAGACATAAAATAAACTATCAAATGTACTTTTTTACTGTTTATTTTTCACTTTCATAGTAGTAAAACATAGTTCAGATGTTGAATGAATCATTGAAACATGAAATATTTACATCAAAGTCACTGATCTGTTTGAAAAACCTCTTTACACAAAAACCTCTTTATCTCAGCTTTTTGTCCTGAAATGTGTGGATTTTCATAAAAGTTCCTCTTTTGTACTGCAGATTACTAAATAACAGAAAGAGGTAGAAACATTTTTTTTTTTTTTTGCTTTTGAAAGAAGAAAGACTAAATTTTGTGCTGATGGTTTCAGAATTCACATAAAATTCTGTGGGCCTTCAAAAATCAGTATAAATGCTAAATATCTCTGGCACTGAGGAGGATATGAAATCTGAAAGTGGCACTGAATTAGTTAACTGTAAAAGATAAGAAGACCTAATGAACATTTTGCTAAGATCAAAGCACAGTTTTTTTAAGAAACAGCAGCATTCCTGAAAATGAAACAACATTAAACGGGCTGTTTATGCTGTAGTTTGAACACAGATTATCTTTTTTGGGAACTTTCTGTTACATCTTGAGGCATCGCCATTAAATACCAAAGAGTTTGGCAAAGGGAACATGTGCAACGGGTGCAGTCATAGCTCCAGGTTGTTTTGCAGCTGATGTTTCTATTATCCTCCTTCTTGTAACGACAAATGCTTTCCCACAGTTTCTACATACAGACAGTTCCAAGTCTCACACACAGTTTGACCCTGAGGCACACATGGCAACACCAGATATTACTGGATGCTTCTATAAAAAGAAGTGCCTTTGCCCTTTTTTTTCCTGTGTCCATGGTGGCAGTGGCTCAGCTGAACAGTGGAGTATTGTCCTCTTCAATCAGACATGGCTGCAAGATCAGAGAAATGGAAACCACGTCTGCTGCTCTGAGCAACCAAATCTTCAAAGTGTCTTCATAAGGCTGCTAATGATGTCCCTATCACAGCATTTGGAGGGAGAGCTAATGGTGTGCTGAACACAAAGTGTTCAGTAGTGACCCGATGCAACATGCAGTGCATAAGGCTCGAACTGGGAGAAGGTAGAAAGCGGGCGAGACTGCACTGAGGTACAATTAATTATTATAATGAATTTCAACCTGCCTCAACCATCAAGGAAAATGACACACCTGCTCCAACATTGAAATCCATAAAGATATTAAATACCGAGTATAAAGAAAAATGAAAGCGGTTCATGTTCAGAGTCAGAAATGGATAAACGCTGCAGCCAAGGCATTTGCTACAGTGACATTTGCTATAGCAACCCATCAAATCCCATGAAATCTATTAAGACACCCAAATTGAATCACTTCAGTTGTGTTTGTTTGACTGCACTCTTTTTTTCTTTACAGGTTTGATTTATGAACAAAAAAATGAATCATGCACAGACTGGTCTGAGGGTAAAGAATGAGAAGTTCTTTGACATTTTGTTTAAATGCAGCTCATATCTCATGTTCACGTCTCAAATTCACCTTTTACAGTCATTCCAAGAAATAATAAAAATGATGAGTTTGTATTTGCAACTTTTCTTAAATTAAGTCAACCATTCATCTAGCAGTAATATGTGATAACTGATGGATTCTTTGTGAGGCCAGCTGAAGAAAAAACATCTTATGAGCTCCGGGAATCTGCCTAATGGTGTAAAAGCAGTAATTTTCACGGGCGTCTTTCCTAATGTCTTAATTCTCCACGGCCACCACAACAAACGCATCAAGCCATTATGCACTCAGCAAGAATTTTCTCATGGGTCTGTGCATTTAAAAAAAAAAAGTACATGTTGATTAAAAGAATGAGAAAATTGCTAGATGATGATTGTGTGTGTTTTGTTTTTTACAGTATCCTCCTATTGTTTCTGACCCAACCAGGTCCCAGTGTGTAGAAACTTTGTCTTGTTGTTGTCATTCAGCTTTTAGAGGAATTTCACATTAATGGGACCCCGTTAGAAACCAGTGGTCTGGTTTTTGCAGAGTGAAGATGAGATTACTGACTTACTTGCAGAAGTAAAAACACCCTGAGGGAATGAATCAGGAAAAATAGAGAGTGCCATTATTTTTAGTGAGGCATCTGTACCATTAGCCATCACCTAAGGGGGTACGTTAGTGGGGAGATTTCAGCTCAGCACATTTCTGTTCTGTGTACTAATGATGTATTCAGCTACTTTTAAGGATTTTCTGCTCCCCTGTGGAGCCTGATAATATCTTATTCAGAGGGCATCAAACCAAGGAGTCATTGTTCAAGTGTAAACTTATGAAAATCTCTGTTTACACAGAACTAATATTTTTATTTGTTGGGGACATTTGAAATGAAGAGTCCCTTACATAACAAAATGAATGGCTGCTGAGGTTTGTGTCTAGCTGGGCTCAGTGGGCTGTGGCTGTTGGTACAAATTTGTGTGAAAATATGCAAATATTCATTTGACATAAACTGAATCAATAAACATTTTTAAAAATAAGTTTTATACAAGACTGGGTCAGGTAGACGATATAATGTAGTTGCAAACAATGCAACCTATGTGCAAAGTTTTAGTTGCAATTTAGTCACAAAGAATTTTAACTTCTGTGTGTCTAAATTAGTTTGCGATTAACCTTCATTTTATTCACAATTTGGTCACCAACCTCATATTTTTCACATTCTGGGCCTGATTTATCAATATTTCAAGTAAAGAGCGCAAAATTGCGTGTGCAGCAAAAATTTTGCACCAAGGGCGTGTTCCTGATTTGCAGGTGATACTAAGATTGCTCGCGCAACTGATAACAGGCGCAAACAGCAATATTTAAATACGTAAAATAAAATTCGAGCCATTGGAGCTTCAAATATGAGCGGAAGAGGCAAAAAAATATTGTTGAGCTGCAGCAAAGACATCTTCAGGCTCCACTCTGTGATGTTGTGAATGTTGTGCAACACACAGCAAACAGCAGCGATCAGAGCGACCCGATGCGTAAAGTTTCATCGCGACAAACACTGAAACCGGCTTTCAGGATTCCGAAGGTGTGTCACGTTTCTAGTGCCTATGAGGGCCAGATTATATCGCTGCCCCCCACCCCACCCCCACTCCCTCACCCCAGTTGAGCTGAGCATAGGCGGAAGCAGTAAAGGGGGTCTGCACCATCACCTTTGGAATAGATCAGGAGCTGCTATTAAATTCATAAATGTGTGGAATGATATTTAAACACCTATCCATGAACCAGCCATCTCCATATTCATAATCTCTCAACCTCTTAAATATAACACTGTTCCTCAGAATGAAAGAATCATGTACTGAGCCTGGATAATTTACCACAACATTTGTTATGACGCCCTGACAGTCACACACTTGAATATTTACAGAATGCGCCTGTCTGCGTTTCCTGTACGCAGTCTATCTGTCCGAGGGGGGACAAGTTGCACATGCATGCACTGCAGCCTTTTGTTGAAATAATGTTAGAAAAGCTAGCAGTATCATAAAAGCCTTGCTTAGTGGCATTTAATGCACCACAAGTGATGGAAAATTATTATATCTGCCTGTGTAACACTGTCTTCAAAACCTGTGACAGCACACTAGACACTGCCCGAGATACAACCAGCACTGTCACAGTGCGCTGGACAGACGTCTGTCGGTGTCCACTCCTCGCAACAATAACTGCATTCATTTTTGCACTAACTTAAGACATGCTTTTCAAAAGTGGTAAATACAGGTGCAAAAGTAGAAGCCACAAAAGTTTCAGGTTTGATAAATCACACTGCGACTGGTACGCCCACTTATTTACATGTTCTCCGCCCAATATTCTGCATCTTCTGACAGAAACGCCCACATTGCATATCAATCAAGGGCAAAAGTGTTAAAAGGGTTTTGTGCATCTTGTTTTTGTGGCTGCTGAGAGGTTTGCACCTGTTTTAACAACCGGAAACCTTTGATACATAAATCAGGCCCTCTGACTTTCAGAAACTAAATTTAGGGCTGTACGAGTTTTGGACCCACAAGATGATTTTGTGGATTTTATGAGAAACATTCATCTTGTGAATTTTTCTGATCATATACAAAAAATCAAGCAACAATGCAGTGAAGTCTTGCAACTCACAAGAAAACTGAGAATCTTCTCAAATGTTTCAAGATGTTTGAGAATGATTTACAAGATCTATCACCAGCAGTCAAAACCCAGTGAAATACCTTCATTCTCTTATCAGGAAGACGTTTGTTGTGCAAAATGTGCCATGTTAAATGAATGTCTCAATCCAGGAGACATTTTAACATACAAACAGGAATTTCATGAGCTGCAGAGACCGTCATCTTTCTGCAAGTGGCAGCAACAAAAACACAAGTACGTGTCTGCGTGACTTCAGCTGAGGAGGTCTGGGACTTGTGTAAACATTTCTACAAGTAAACTGATTGCTCTTCTATTCTTTCTCAACAATCAACCACCAAGCACTGTGTGGTGGAGTGTGCAGATTTTTTGTTTCCTTCAGCTCCTCAGTCTCCCTTTAATATGTTCATCAGTCTCTGCTTTTTCAAAAAAAAAAGGGGAGAAATCATGACTGCTGTGTATGCATTACATTATCGTATAACATTCCTGCAGAGGAAAAATACTTTACATCTTTCTCATGCGCACTAATAAAACACATCTGTAATTTCCACAAAGAGGCACAAATACATCAAAACTACTTTTATTGCTTGTACAATTTTGCGTTGGAAGAGGTTGTGATGAGCCTCACAAGCAAAGCTGCGATAGCAAGAAAATGATTTAATGTAATCCCGTTCCACCGACTATCCGTTATAGCCCCCTTCTCTCAGTTCGACTCTTCTATGATTCTTTCCATGAAATGATACAGAAAGGAAATAGGAAGGAAGTTCATGAGAAATGACACTGTATCAGTGAGCATGTCTGTGTTTTGCAGGAAAGGTCTGGTGGGTTCTGGAGATACGGCCATATGTGCAAACTGGAAACACACTCACACACTTCATAGCTTCCCTCTCAAAGACGACGCTTGGAAAGAGCATTTATTAGTAATATGAAGTTCATGGATTACTCATGTTCTCTGATGACTGACAGTGATTGGTTTGCGAATCTGCATGATTTCCTCACATTCACACTTCTGCAATGTGCATCCACTAATGCCATCTGTGCTGCGTTTGGCTCACCTGAACCCAGCGAATGTGATCCTGTTTTTGCATCCATGATTTTGTTCATTTATATTCTAACTTGCATAACTTGCATAAAAGTAGCACAGCATCAGAGTTTAAAGTACATCTGACATGATTTAGACTATACTAACGCTCAGAAAAACTTTTTTTATGCTTTAGGGATCCTTAATCACATTTCAACAAAGAATTGCGATATTTCAAAATTAAGTGAGTTACAAATTTGCTGCTTCCTGGATGACCGTGCCAGTGCGCCATTTTTCCCCAAATAGCATGTGATGTCATCAGTTGAATCATATGAATTTCTTTCTTTTGTTTACAATGTGTTTCGTCTGAAAAAGAACCTTGTGTTATTGCTCCATGTAGCTAATTAGCAATCGCACACATTGAAAAATATTTATACTCATAATTAAAGCTAAATGTTAAATTTTAAATAGGCCTGTGTGCTTCAAAGATGACGCTTGGACCACAGTGGAATGCAGAAGAGACTGCAGGAGATGTATGAGGACCACAGAGAGGGACAGTTTGAGGGGGAGATATTTTCATCAACAACGTAAATGGAACTGTGATGAGACGCCGCTATTAGCCAAGCACCGCCGCAAACAGCGCCAATACAGACCGAAAACATGGTGCAAAGCTGACAGCAGGAGATTTACCTGGAAGAACGGTCTGTAAAGTCAGCTCAGGGAGAGAACGAGTGAGAACCCAGACGGACAGAGAACGATCAGATGACCCGCACTTTTTGAAAAACTGGTTTTCTTTATAAACTGAGTAAGTCTCTTCATCAACAGAAGAACGTTTCACAGGAGGATCATCCAGCTTATAAACACAATAAGCCATAATTTAATAAATATTATTAAACCAGCAATCCCAAACATTGAAACACAAACTCATTCTCTGCCAAAATATCACTTAACTCTTTCCTGAAATTGCTTTCATGGTAATTCTCTGTTTGTTTACATACACACTGACACTGACCAAGCCAAAACACATTCATCAGATGACATCACAACACGGTAGACAGTTTTTCATTTCAAGTGGTTTTATGATAATTAAAAAATAGGTATCTAAATAAACACAACATAAAATTAAAAAAATGTATCCTTTATATTGAATTGAAGCAATTTTTATCTACTCTGCCTTTCACTTTTATGACATTTTTGTGAACCCTTTAATAGCGATGCTTTCAATAATATTTCAACAACACTTCAAATAATTTTAAAGCAGCAACAATAAAAGTGACAGACTGGCATTATTTTTTGCTTTTACATAAATAAATACAGGAAAAGCAAACCATTTCCAAGAATTCATCATATTAATAACTGTGTTGATATTCAAATGTTCACACAGTAAACAAACACCTACAGCAGGAAAGAAGAGGAACGCGTGTAGTTATTCAAATTAAACAGACAGTCCCTTTTTCAGAACGACAGTGTGGGAGATGAAAATAATCATTACAAAAAGGTCATTCAGTTTAATGAAGAGCTCCAGTTTTATGTGAGGTCTCAACGGGGTTATTAGAGGGGTGTGTTGATATGTTGCGTCTGAAAGATGCACATGGGACCATACTGGTCTGGGAAAGGCTGAGGTTTTCTGAACAGTTGTGGTTGTCAAGTTTGTCTCGTCTCAGTTTTGGTTCAAAACAAAAAAAAAAAAAAAAAAAAGAGAACACTTCATTGATGGTTATAATAAAGTCTTGAGTCTTATTTTATGGATAAAACGTTCAGGGTAAAGAAAGAGGAGTTGGATCTGTTAAAAGTGTTCATGTCATTTTATGATAAATGAGCGGGATCTAACACGGACGCTCGTGTGTCTCCTCGCGCGTGCACTTACAAATCCTCTGCACCGGGACGTAAACAAAGCACATGTCTTTGTGCAGCATTTCTGCAGCATTTTTTTTGTAGCCGCTAGCCAGGAAATCGAATGCAACGAGTCCGTGTCAGTGCAGTCCCTGGACGAATTCAAATCAATCCGCTGTATTGATACATGAGTCGCATAATGACTCTGTAATAGAGCACATAATTCTACTGTCTGCATAACAACTAAAGCCTGCAAAATACCCAGAGATAAAAAAGGAAAGATCATAAAGGGAATCACTGTTGGCCTTACTTACATCATCCCATTTCATAAATTTGTTGCCCCTTCTCAGACACTCGGGCACGGACACTGGTTTGAGCTGCAGCGCATGAACTCCAGGCTGTGCCCCAGCCATTGGCTCATCCACTCCTCTCGACGCACGGCACGGCCAGAAAAGACTCGCTTCTCCCTTTTTCTATCCGTATGTTTCTACGCCTCCCTTTGTTAATCTTCTTCAAAGCTGTCTGAAGGAAGCCCGCTACTCCTACCAGTATGCCATGCCCGCATTGACGGCAGCGGTGGCGCGTTTCGGTTTTGGAGAGCTGTGGAGTCGGGCGCAGGCGCAGCGGACCGGGGCCACTGACTCACTGACTGACTGACATGCAGCTGAAGACGCGGAGAAAGAGAGAGCGGTGAAGAAAGAGACGTACATCAGAATGAGTTTCACGTCTGGTTTCAAACTGAAGCTACAAGTCGATACGGGGACGTGATCGATGCTTTAAGTGTTCTGGCGCCTCCGTGTGTCGGTGGCAATACGATGCGCGAACTGTGGCGCCAAACGGGAACATTAGGTACTGGTTTCATAAGAGAAGGTGCACTGACGTTAGAAAATGGCTTACTTTTCTATAGTATGTTTTTAGAGTTGTTTTCCCCAATTTAGTAAATGAAGCTTTTTAAATCTAATTTATTTAAATTCAAATTAAATACTTTATTAATCCCTGAAAGGAATTTAGATGTCAGTGTTTCTTCAGAGTCATTTTATAGGGTTCTAGCTGTGGACGGGAAGGATCTCCTGTAGAGGGTTCTAGCTGTGGACGGGAAGGATCTCCTGTAGAGGGTTCTAGCTGTGGACGGGAAGGATCTCCTGTAGAGGGTTCTAGCTGTGGACGGGAAGGATCTCCTGTAGAGGGTTCTAGCTGTGGACGGGAAGGATCTCCTGTAGAGGGTTCTAGCTGTGGACGGGAAGGATCTCCTGTAGAGGGTTCTAGCTGTGGACGAGAAGGATCTCCTGTAGAGGGTTCTAGCTGTGGACAGGAAGGATCTTCTACTTGGTCTGTGTTGGATCTTAGAAGCTTCTGACTGAAGACATTCCCTGAAGAAAACCCACGCATGCACGAGGAGAACAGAAAGGTTCCAACTCAGTTTCAAACCAGGACCTTCTCACTGCAAGGCAACAGTGCTCCTAACCACCATGCAGAATCCTTTCTAAAAGAGACTTATAAAAGATCTTCAACATCTTGCTGCAAACATTGAAGGATCGAAGCTTCCTGAGGAAGTCCAGTCTGCTCTGTTCTTTCTTAAAAAAAGCATCACAGTTGTGTCTCCAGTTCAGTCTGTTGTCCAGGTGAACACCAGGTATTTATACTCCTCCACCACCTCCACTTCTTCTCCCATGATGGAAATGAGTTTTGGTATGTTGCTGCTCTTCTGAAAATCCGCAATCATCTCCTTTGTCTTGTTCACATTCAAGATGAGATGATTGTTCCCACACCAGGACACAAAGCGGTCCACCAAAAAAAATGAAAAGAGGGAGTGTCGTAAAGCTGAGCGCAGATGGAGAAAAACTATTCTGCAGGTTTATTATGACATCTATAAAGAGAAACTTCATCTTTATAATCTACAGCTGAGGAATGCAAGGAATGCATATTTTTCTGACATCATCTCTAAAAACAGTCATAACGCTCGGGCCTTATTTGCTACAGTCGACAGGCTAACAAACCCTCCTGTTTCAGTAGCTCCAGAACTTTGTTCCATCAAGGCCTGCAATGACTTTGCTAAATTCTTCACTGAGAAAATTCAAAATATTAGACAAGCAATTAGCTCATCAACAGCAGGTTCAGGTCATGTTCTGTGTCCACAGAGTCCAAACACCATGACACAGTTTTATCCCATTAACAGCAAAGATCTGGAGGACATCTTAGGTCAACTGAACTCCTCCTCTTGCTGTCTGGACATCCTGCCCACTGGTTTTCTAAAAAAGGTCTCAAAGACCTTAGAGCCAGATCTGCTACAGATTGTGAACTCGTCTTTAACGACGGGTGTTTTCCCAGAACTGCTGAAAACAGCCGTTATTAAACCTCTACTAAAAAGGGACAATCTAGACAAAACACAGATGATTAACTACAGGCCGATCTCCAATCTTCCGTTCTTGAGTAAAATCATTGAAAAAGCAGTTTATCATCAGCTAAATGACTTTATTAGACAAAACAACTGCTATGATGTCTTCCAGTCAGGTTTTAGACAGCACCACAGCACCGAGACTGCTCTGACCAAAGTTATTAATGATATATGTCTGAACACAGATGGTGGAAAAATGTCGGTGTTGGTTCTACTGGATCTCAGTGCTGCGTTTGATACAGTCGACCACATTATATTACTACAACGACTGGAGAACTGGGTGGGTCTTTCTGGTCCTGTACTAAACTGGTTTAAAACATACTTGGAGAACAGGAAGTATTTTGTGTCAGTAGGTAATTTTACATCTGAGCAGACCAGAATTACTTGTGGAGTTCCCCAGGGTTCCATCCTGGGGCCTCTTCTGTTTAACATCTACATGCTCCCACTGGCCCAGGTCATAAAGAGCAATAATGTTAGTTACCATAGCTACGCCGATGACACACAGCTATATATCACAATGTCACCAGGAGACCGAGGTCCTGTACTGGCTCTCAGTAAATGCGTTGAGGAGATTAATGACTGGATGTGCCTCAACTTCCTTCAGCTGAACAAAAATAAAACTGAGGTGATTGTTTTTGGAGCCAAAGAGAAACGACTGCAGGTCACCACAGAGCTTCAGTCAATACACCTAAAAACCACCAACCAGGCCAGAAATCTGGGTGTAGTGATGGACTCAGACCTAAACTTTGAAAAACACATTAAGGCAATCTCTAAATCAGCCTATTATCACCTGAAGAACATCTCTAGGATAAAAGATTTAATGTCCCAACAAAACCTGGAAAAACTAGTCCATGCATTCATCTTCAGTCGGCTTGATTATTGTAACAGCATCTTTACTGGTCTTCCTAAAAAATCAGTTAAACAGTTGCAGCTCATTCAGAACTCTGCTGCTAGAGTTCTCACTAAAACCAGAAAAGTGGACCACATCAGTCCAGTTCTGAGGTCTTTACACTGGCTGCCTGTCCGTCAGAGGATAGACTTTAAAGTTCTATTGCTGGTCTATAAAGCTCTGAATGGTTTAGGACCAAAATACATCAGTGACCTCCTGACCCAGTATGAACCTACAAGACTCCTCAGGTCTTCTGGATCTGGTCTTTTATCAGTTCCCAGAGTCAGAACCAGACATGGAGAAGCTGCTTTCAGCTTCTATGCTCCACATTTCTGGAACAAACTCCCAGAAAGCCTCAGATCAGCTGAAACACTCAGTTTATTTAAATTAAGGTTAAAGACCCACCTGTTCTCCGCTGCATTTACATAAAGTTTTATTAGAAAGTCCAAATCCACACGGTTGCTTTTAAGCTGTCCTTTGTTCTAATTCTGTTTATTTAAATCATGTTTTCATTCTTTTACTTATGCTTTTGTTTCATGTAAAGCACTTTGAATTGTCCTGTACATGAATTGTGCTATACAAATAAACTTGCCTTGCCTTGCCTTACCAGTTCTTTGTACTCAGTCTCTTGTTCATCTCTGATCCTGATCAGTATTTCTGCTGATGACAGGACTCTGACCTGTGCTGAAAGTCTGAAGTGTACAGAGTGAAAAGAAATGGTGAGAGTACAGTCCCCTGTGGTGCTCCTATGCTGCTGATCATCTGGTCAGACATACAACTCTTCAGTCTCACATACCGTGGTCTCTTTGTGGGTAGTCCCTAATTCAGGTGATTGTGGAGGCATCTACCTGTGTCTTCTGGAGGTTTTTACACAGTAAAACAGGCTGAATTGTGTTAAATACACTGGAGAAATAAAAAACATGATCCTCACAGTGCTGCTGCCTGCTTTGTCCAGATGACAGTGGGTTTGTTGAAGCAGGTGTATGATGGCGTCTTCCACTCCAACTCCACAGCAGTAAACAAACTGCAGTGGCTCTTGAAACATGCTTGTTTGCTAATTTAGGTGGACCAGCATGACTTTCATGATGTGGGTTGTTGGGACAACAGGCCTGTAGTCGTTAGGGGCCAATGGATGAGATGTATTTGGTACTGGAACAAGGCAGGATGTTTTTCATAGAACTGGTACCTTCTCCTGGGTGAGGCTAAGGCTGAAGATATGCTATAGAATCCCACATAGCTGATCTACACAAGCCTTTAGGACTCTGGGACTAACACCATCTGGACCAGCTGCCTTGTTCCTGTTCAGTCTCTCCAGCTGCTTCTTTACCTGACTGATACAGACAGGCGGTAGGTGGAGACAATGGAGACACCAGCTTCTTCTGATGTTGTTGGCGACAATAGAACAGTACCAGAAGCAGCATTCATGACTAAGGTGAGACAGTTGAGGTGTGACAGGGAAGCTGTGGGTGAAGGGAGGGATGGAGCAGGAGAAGATGATGTTGAGCTAGACTCTAAACTGAACTGAGTTCTGTTTTGATGCCTATGGCTCTGAGCATCTTTTCTTCTTCATAACTTTTTTAAACCTTTGGGAGACAAGACAACCCAACTGCCTTTGGAAGTTTTTTAATAAAGCATTAATCTCCTCGGGGCTTTGTACCACCCAGCCTTTGTTTTTTGCTTTTTTAAAAGAGAGAAAATAGACTTTTGATATCATGAGATCAGTTTCCCCTTTTGTTTCTCTCTCTGGTCACATACTGCTTGTCATTTTAGATGTATTTTTTATTTATTTGCTAATTGCCTGTGGACATTGACATCTGACTAACTGGGACTTTCAATGAGCAGAGCCTGAAGACATGTGTGTGAATCACAGCCCAGAGGTGTCAGGTTCAGTTACCAGGTAGGGGGGGGTTGTACTGAACTCCAAAGCGACCCAACTCCAAGACACACACACACGAGAACCAGTAATCAGTGATAGTGAGTTTATTGTATAACATGCACAAGACAACAGTACAGTGAAACTGAAATGTGCACGATGAATAAACACAGGACTGGACTGCAGTGGGGTGGAGACTCGATCCTGGAGGAGACGCTCGTTAGTGACATACACAAACAGCCCGCTGCAGTGTGCGGGGATAGTGCTCGGATACTCACAGTGACGCGGTGACTGAAGCTGCGTGTGGTGAGATCCGAGGGACACTGCAGCGGGGGTGGTGCTCCAGGAGTCGAGGCAGTGCGGTGAGATCCGGGACGCGGTGCTGTCGATGCCTGCGTGGGTCCAGCAGGGGAGGCAGCAGCGCGCTCACCGGAGAGGTGTGGATCCAGAGGCGACCAGGGACAGACAGGAGCCAGAGGGAAAGAGCCAGTCGCGTATCTCCGCAACAGAGCTCTAATTCATCCGTGCTTGAGCCAGTGCTCACGATAGGCGGGCAACTCACCGCGCCGAGGCACTGGCCCTGGAGGATGCTCCAGGACACGGGTCCGAGAACGGGGGGAAGAGCGCAGGTCGGAAAGCTCACGACCGCAACCCCGTCTGAATCGAGTCCTCTTTCCGGCGGGTTGACGACCACGCAGAGGCACTCGAAGCTGGAGGAGCGCTCCAGCATATAAGACACGATCAAGTAGTGGAAGAGTACGAACTGGCGCCTGTCTGTGGTTCTTCCTCTGTTTAAATACCCAGCTCTCCTGAGCTGGGTAACGATCCACACCTGCAACCACTGATGACTGCCACGCCCTGGAACTGACAATTAGTGACAGAAACATGCACCACTCTCACCAGCTGCAGAGATCCCCACAGTCACCAGTGAAAACACACAACTTACAGTGAAACCCAGCCATCACCAAACATAAGCCCACACAAAACCCCAGACCCTGACAAGAGGACGACAAAGAAATGAGAAGAAAAGAGGAAAATCATTTAGATATGATTTATGATGAGTCAAAAGTTCAAAAATTCATCTATAGATAAGTCTTTGCATTTTATTTTATTGGCCAGCAGCTGTCTTCCTTTCTGCTACAGCAACTCGAAAGACATGAAACAAAACAACTGGACTGCAACATTCAGCACTGATCTTATGAAAGACGAACATGTTTTCAGTCTAAATACACTAAAAATTATTTTTTGTGTTTAAGTAAAAAAATATACAATGTTCCTTTTGTGTGACACTATAAAACAAAGTCTTTGTGATGTTCTAAAAAAATGACTGAAGTATTAAAATGGAACAAATGGACATTCCTCCTATAAACCGAACCAATATTTAACATATCCAGTCTTTTTCTATAATAAACTGAGTTGTTTGTAGTTCTTGGTTAATATTCACCTGACTTGCATTTATCTGAGTGTAAAGATTTCTTATTAATTCAGCAGATGAAACGAGTAGTCTGTCCACTTGTTGTTGGTTTTTTAAAGCTATAGTGCGTAACTTTTACATGTCCGTGAATGTCCGTTTCAGCCAAGCCACTATTAGAGGAGATGACACAATGCAGATTAAGCCGATCGGCTCCTCAAACATCTCACGGTATTTTTCAATATATATCATTTTTACTTTGCGTGTCAACCGGCAACATTCCCGCGCTGGCGCGCAGGAAATTACGTCTTTTACGTCACAACAAGAAGGGAGGGGGAGGACGAGCGGAGAGTCTCTTAGCAGGAGGCAGAGTGCAGGCAGAACGGGAAAGCGACATGGCGGAGAAGCCAAAGAAACGGCCGAGACACATTTATCTGGAAGTTCTTCCGAAGAGTCCATCTTTTTTCAACAGCTTTCCTTATTCAAACAGAATAAAAATGTTGTGGAATCGCGAATCACAGCGGTTGGGGGATGGGGGTGGGGGGGACAGGTGGGCGTACGTCATATGGAAGCGCCAGCTTCATTGTTGTAATAACGCAAAATTCCGCTAGGGGGCGACAGAAGTTACGCACTATAGCTTTAAACAATCAAAAGGATTTTATAAGATAATTGAGGATTTTCTAAACACAATGAAAACAAGCAGACTGAAAACATTTAAAAGAACAAATTCACCAGAAATATTTATGTTCAGTCAAGTAGAAAAAGTGAAAAGATTAGGAAACGATCATTTTCTCTTATTTAGTGAATCAGTTGAAAGGCAGATTAAACATTAAGTTACAATTGATGTTGTGTTAAAATGCATGGATTTAAAATCAGATAAAGATTGTAACAATTGGATTTGTCTCGTGTCAAAAGTTTTTGGAATCTCAACATCTTTTTCAAACTAATCTGAAGTGTCAGCTGAGCTCAAATACCAGAACTAATTCAAAATGATTCAAGGTAAAACATTCATTGTGAAGCAGGGTGGTAGAAATGTCATGATTTGTGGTGTGTTTATTCATACAAAACAACTTTTCTTTAAGTGCTGTATCAAAGAGGATCAATTGTTTATCAAAATTTTAAGCAAACCAGGATTTTCATCATCACTTTGAAACATAACGCACAAACAGGACACTTCTGAGTTGAGATCACATTTCTGTCCGCAGACGCTGAGCGAGAACGCTGTTTGTGAGAAACGAGCACATACTGTAGCAGTGTGACAGGAAAGATGGAAAAATATAGGTATAAGATGATACAGTAATTTTAATGCTATATTAGACATGTTTTCTTTATCTGTTGAATAAGGGAGCCTAGGTAGGCCAATCTCAATATAAATTGCAAAGTAAATTAGTTATTTGTGGTTTGATCCTTCTATCAGTGAATTCTACTATGACTAAGTGATACATGCCAATCTGACCAGTTACATCAGCAGCTATAACAAAAGTTTATATCAGGGCAGACATTTTGAATTGAAAGGGTAGAGAAGCTACAGGTTTATTAACAAGGACTGCATTCCAGCATTTTTTCCAGTATGACCAGAGGGGATGTCTGCAGAAGTGGAATGCAGCTCCTGACCTTTTACAGCTCTTTCCAAATAAAATGTATAGATACAATATTCACCTTTTATTTCCTTTGGTGTTGGAACATCTGTCTTTACATGCACACTAGCTGTAATGACATCCAATTCTTAATCTGCAGGGTTTCGTATAACATCAGTCGATCTGCTGCAGCTGCAACAGCTTCAGTTCTTCTGGGAAGGTATTCTACAAGCTTTGGGACTGTGTCTTCCAGAAGGACATTTGTGAGTTCAGGCACTGATGTTGGACGAGAAGACCTGGCTCAAAGTTTCCTCTCTAATTCAACTTGAAGGTGTTCTGTGGGATTGAGGTCAAGACTTTGCAAGCCAGTCAATTTCCTCCATACTGAACGTATTCACCAATGACTTATGGACCTCAGTATTACAGTTTAATCTCAGTCTTTAGATGTTCTGGGGCAGAATAATTAAGGATTATCAGATGTGTGATGTAAAAGCCCTACTGGACCAGTAAAAGGTCTGTTTAAGATGAAACATTATACCAACTGAACCCAAACACAGTCATACTGTACAAAGGCAGTGCATGAGCAGCATCTTCTGGATCTTGCCTGGCAGTGCACTTTAAATATACACAGTGAGCTTGTGGATTTCTGTTTCATCTCAAAATTACAGCTAGTGTTGCTCATGATCAAACTGTCAGGTGTCTTACTTTGCTAACAATTTAGATTTATTATAGGAAGATTGCAGACCCCACAGTAATACAAAAACATTTGGAACACTAAGATCTTACATTTGTACAGTAGTTCGTTATAACAAACTCAGTCATCTTTGGTCGAGGGGAGCTGGTTCCTATCTCCAGAGGTTATTGGATGACAGATGGGGTTCAGCCAGACAGTCCATCCCAGAACCACACAGAGACAAACAGCTATGCACACACATGACCAATATTATCCAACACACATGTTTTGATGGGTGGAAACCAGAGTAGACAGAGAAAACCCAAGTGTGCTCAGGACTTATATCATTCATGTCTTCAATTTGACAGCTGCGTTGATCTGGCTGTCTCGATAAATATGTTGAAAGTTATACTGATTTCAGCTTAAGGGCCAAACTCAATAGAATCATAGTTTTTTAATTTTTTGTCCCTTTTTTACACCTAAAAATGAGTGAAAATTGTGTCCAGTTCTTCAGAAAAGGATGCCAAGATCATACACATATGTTAAGATGTTTTAACATTTAAATCCTGCTCAAATGAGATAAAAAACAATGCCTTTACAAAGAGAGATATTATTTTACATTCTCAGTATATAAATCTGAAATTGATAAAAACATTGGCAAGTTGGATTCTTTTCTGACACCGTTTTCTTTCCCCATATTTTCCTCCAGCTGTCAATTTTATTTCAGTTCTCTTTCTAATAGAAAAAAAAATGTAGTGTGTTGTTGTGCAGAAGTGTGACTGTGTTCTATCTGCTTTATCATTTAAGATGTTAAAGTAACATAACAGAGCACCTGTGCCTGTAATCTAATTTAACCCCAGGTTATCATTTACTTAGAGTGAAAGATTATATGAATTAAAGTTAATTGTTTTTGATAGTTTCTGTGGTACACTGTCAGAGATCTAACAGTTGTATCATTTCCTGAAAAGTCTCTTCAAACCCTCCTCAGGCACCGTGTGTATAACATCTGGTGCACACTGCCGAACTATAATGTGAGCGTGTGTCAGTGTGTTTGTGTAGATTCTCAGTCATCCAGGACATGGCAATCCTAGAAAAGCAGTCCAGTTGTTTTTTTTTTAAGCCCTTAGGAGTGAAGGGAAAAAAATGGAAGCATGTCTGTGAGGATAAAACAGCACTAATTACAAACACTCATAAAAACACAATGAGTCTGAATGCTTTTAACCGTTCGTCCTTTCATTCTGTGCAACGGAAAACAATAACAGTAATTCAGATCCGTCCCTGCTAATTCTGCAACTACAGTTTGTTTACTGGTGTGTCACAAAGCCATCAAGTTTGGGATTTGAAATGGGTGCAGTTCAAAGGGTTTTTTTTTTACCACTCATACTTATAAAATAGTGAGTAAGTACTGGCAGCTCTAGCTACTACTTACTGAACACAGTTTTTTTTTTTCAAAGACACCAGGGATGTGGTCTTTGCCTATAAAAAGACCAAAGCTGTACTGGAGCTTTTCAGGGGTTTTTTCCAACGGTGCAGTACTTTGAGTTTACCAACAGACGGTGCTATAGCATACCTTAACATCTCCTCTCTGTTACAGTTAGGAATAATCCTACTCTCGAGGTTCAGATACTCTATTGTCTATTCAACTGAGATTCTTGGTGACTAACATAACATGGAACATGTGCAGTGAAAATCTAACGTTAAAACCTAACAGCTTGGAGAGAGCAGCCCAGGACACGTGGCTCAGGTGTTTCAACACACAGAAAAACATGAATTATTTTTTAAATATTATTCACACTGGGGGGTTTTCTGCAACTTTGTGAGACAGAGGAGGTTTTAATATTCCATGGTCTGTTTTCTGTGTGTAACCAAACACCTCGACTATGTCTTTTGTCTTATCTGAGATTGAGGAGGGAAAACCTGGCAGGTGTTCCTCCCCTCAGGCTACAGACTTCAGAAACAAGGAAAAATAGAGAGTGTGAGTTTGAATGAAAGGGAACATGCATGCAAAGCATCAAACACACATGCACATACACACATAGCTTGACATGCATGTCCAAGTGCGTTGCACGATCACACAACCTGTGCAGTGTAAACATGTCTGAGGCTGTGTATGAAATACTCATTACAGAGGACTGGGTAAGCTCTGGGAGAGACTGGGAGAGAAAACAAACAAACCCCCAGGGTGGCTGAGACGGGTGGTGAGGGGCTGAGTGAGGCCTCTCCCAGAGTATTTAAGTTTAATAACTGACCCTTAACCTCACTCTAACTCAGGTTACACAGTTCTGGTGAGGCAGATTATAGGAACAGTTTCCTCACAGCTGTGGATACTATACACCTTTACAGGAGCTTCACACACACACACACACACACACACACACACACACACACACACACACACACACACACACACACACACACACACACAAGTGTGTTTTG
>SSNP01000039.1:786199-868412 GCA_006937955.1 Pachypanchax playfairii | reverse complement strand
AGAAAGTGAGGACCACACAGAGCTCTTTCACAGCCAGGAAGCAGACGACATTGTTCACCTGCAGAGCTGCAGCTGGGTCAGTTTCACTCCGTCAAATAGAACTCATTACATGCATGTCCAAATTATCAGAGAGGGAAAACACAACCTCTTCAAACTTCTGACAAACACAAGAGATTGTTCATTTTGCCATAATGCAGCCAAGGAATGGCTATGTAGTTAGCTCGGCAGTAAAATCGAAAAAAAAAATCAAAGAGGATTTTTGATTTGCATGTAAATGAAACCCACACTTTGATATTTGGATGTAATTAGCTCTACTATTAGTTGTGGGAGAGGATGCAGCTGTTATTTTATTTGCAGACAATTCAAGAAACCAAACGTACAAAACCTCATCACAAAAGAACACCTTCTGGCTCTGCAAATAAGCCTCCAGTTTTTCTGTTTGAGCTAATATTCGCTTCACGTTATCCTTCCAGCACATGGATCCAGATTCTGCAACTTCCAGACGAGGCCAGTGGAAGAGCTGCAGATGCCATGAATGTGGCCACAGCCTAAAAATGGTTCACATCCCATGCTGTGTTAGCATAACCACCATCACATGTTCTGGGGGGTGGAGGAGGTACACAGTGTGAAGATGTGGCTGCTTAGATTTAGTTTTTTGTTTGTTTGTTTTTTACAGAAAAAAAAAGAATTTTCACTTTTACAAAACAAGAACATCTGTAAAAACCAACAGCTGTTCTTTGACTTACCTCTTAACACATGATTGCTTTGATGAAGAGATAGGCTCACAACACATGCCTCTGGGCGTGTTTGGATTCTATTGTGTGGTGCAACAGTAGATGGGGCTGCAGACCTGTCGTGAGATAAAATGTCCTCTCTTATCTTTTCTTCCTAATGCCATCACTTAAAGACAGTTTGAATGAAATTATTAAGCTGACATAAAAAGGAGATATGACAAACATAAATCTAGTGACCAGATCTTGTCAAATTATTATTATTACACATCCCCTGAGGAGATGGTGAGGGGAAAATCCAATCTTCTCCACGCAGTTGAAAGAGTGATATATAAAATAAAGAGAATAATGTTTTAAAGGGTAAGTCTTTATAATATTTCCTGGTGATCTTTAACTGACACAATATCCAATTGTTATTTCAAAACTGATATTTCAGACAATGTAAAAGACATACTTGTGTCTAACCGACCCTTACTCCTCCCGTTGTGACTTTACCATTCAGCCTGTTGTTATGAGCAGATCTACCAATCAGCAATGCACAAAGCTTCTATTGTCCACGGCCCGCTCTGGCACAGTTCCAGAGAGGACGTAAAACTCTTGTCTGCTCTGATGGCAATCTGCTACGAAAGCTTCTCTCCCAATCCTGACACGCTGCGACAACTCAAATGTCAGGACTAAAACTAAAAGGTTGATCCGAGGTCGGTTTTGTGCCCCAGAAACAGGTTTTAAATAAAGGATGTTGTTGGGTAAGCTGGTCCTAGGTGTGTGTGCCTTGGGCCAGGTGCTAGGGATCAAGCTCTGTGCTGTGGTAGAGCTTTTTCCCTTCAAGTGGGCCCAAATCCTTTTAAGAGACAAAATATTGATGTTTACATCCTTGCTCTGACCTCATCTTGGCCTCTTCACTCAGGCATTCCTGCCATTGCTGTGACATCTAGCTAAGCTTAAGGACACCAGAGGGATAGTGAAAACAACGCCTAATCACAGCCACAGGGCACCCCCCTCCTTCTTCTTGATAACAATGAAACTCTTTAACCCCTCTGTATTTGTGTGTACTTCTTATTATAAGATTGCATGTGTGTGTCATTGTTGCAATAGACAGATTTCTGAGAAAGCCCAGAAAGCCCTCTATCCTTACTGCTCAGATTCTGCAGTCAGTTTTCATTAAAAACAGTGTCACCTTGCTTTTCTCTAAATCAGCGTTGGTCTTTGACAGAAATCTTGTTAAGATAATCACATTTTCCAACAGAGATCCACATATTTGCCACACTGAAGCCCATTTGATTGTATACTTGGAGGGGGATACTTACTCAACACATGATTATCTGATATGCTCTGAATTAAACAGCTAGTGGTAAAAAGATGCAATCAAAACCTCAAAAAGAAGTGTAGATCTGAAGGTTTTAATGCAGTATATGATGAAATTAAATGATTTCTATTTTGTTATTTTTAAATAAAGAATAGCTTGTTTGGTCATTCTACTCATTTAACAAAAAATGTGTTTGCAGCATTTTGTTGGCGTTACATGAAGGAAATCTTTAGCATATTGCATAAATCTGTGTTATCAACGAGTTTTGTGAACTTAGCGGGTGGATGGATGTTGGTGTGAGGGAGAGTTCTGGCTGCAGACTGCTGAACTTGAGAAGACAGGTCAACACAGGTCAACTGAGTCCAGCTAAACAAACACACACTATCAAAGAGGAAATTTCCTGTCCAATCTGCAAGTTTTCACTTCACAGTTAGCGTATATTCATCAGTTGAATCTCAAGGGATTTGCACAAATGAGCGTCAGTTCAGGGCAACTTTGTTAATAGATCACCTTAATGTACATGTGACATAATAAACAACAGAAAGAGAAGGAAAAACTAAAGTTGCAAAGCAGAGATTTAAGCTTTTTAAATCCCAATTTCAGGGATCTTTAGCTCGACATTTATTTTGTTGCTTTAAAAACATCATATAAATTTAATTAACACATAAACAATATTTAAATTTTACGCTGCTGATCCAGTAAAAGCTGCACACAACAATGAACCAGCAGTGAGGTTTTGGCGCTGACGCCTTGCAACGTTTCAGATTGCTTCCAAGCCATAATTCTTTCATCCTCTTTGACTCTCTTACCTGTCAGCTCACCAAAACAAAAGATATCTTCTATAGAACTACTGCGTTTCTTCTCTTGATCTGCACATACATATAAGCATTATGCACATGCGTGTATTTACACATGTTGCGCACACTAAGGCATGATAGAGAAGTCCCTATAGTTGCTAGGTGTTTTTTAATTTATGGCAGGATATATGGTTGCAGGCTTAGTGCTGTGTTAGTATCTTCCTACATGATAAGTGATTATTGATGGACCACGTGCCTTTTTCTGCAACTAGTGAAGGATTTAAATGTAAAAAAAAACTATTTTCTAAACAACTTTGATGTAGTATGTTTTTATTTCATTTTAAAAAAAATAGTTAAGGGCTTGAATTAAAATAAAATTATTACAATTATCAGAAAGCTGCCAAAAACCTGATATGACTCTGTCCAACAATATCACATGTTTCTGTGGCTATAAATTGTCTACTTCAACTTGTATAATTTTTCTAGTAATTTTTTTTTTTGCCTTACCTTTAGATGTTAAAAGGTTTTTATTATCTAGTGTAAGAGTAACTGCATCTGAGAAACTTCAACTTACCTTTCAGAGCATATGTGCATGTGGCGAAACATAGCTTTGTCTGTATGGCTGCATATAAAATTTACTCAAAGCACAAGAGCATATGTTCATGCTGTTTTAATGTTTTTGAGCATATCGCTGACAGGACCTCCCCCACCAGATTGCAAAGATTTTTCATCACATAAAAACCAACAGGGGGTGGTATGCATACAGGGCGAGTCGCTTCCATGTGCCCTGTCCACTTAAATTAGTTGGGCCTCGCTTCAAGCAGCATCTGGTTCCAATATGGAGCCAGGCGGAAGGGTGGGTGCCTCACTGTGCGGCGGAAAATACAGCCTACTGTACCTTTAAATAGCCCTCAGGAGGCTAAGGATGCTGGCGCTATCGCCCTATCCCAAGATTCTTTGTATCTGGCCTTACACTTCTTCCCCTTTGAAAGAGGACAAATGTACAATTAGGCAGGAATGCCTGCAATGCTGTCTTCCAAGCCTAAGTGCGCAGAGCTGGCTTGAGCAAATGATGGACTGAATAGTAAGAGGTTACATGCCATAAAACCTCCCTCACTGTTTCGTGGTAAGACGCACCATCGGAACCGAGCCAGGCTGGGTTTCTCCGGTTCTGCTAGTCCGTGTTTAGGTTAGCCTCTTGTTGTTCTGGACCTGCAGCAGCTTGCCGGGCCAGATCTCTGTCTAAGCTTCTCTGTGGCACAAGTCTGCAAAGATCCCTCCGCCTCTTCTTCTTTCCCTGGACAAGAGGCACTTTAGAGCTTACCCATAATTCAAAGGTTTCCATCTCAACCATAATTCACCCTGCACTCTACCCTAACTAAAGAGGCTCTGTGACTACAGTGATTGCATGTTTGTCAAACGACTTGTCAAAGTAGCAGAGTCTGTAGAAGGAAGAGAGTAGGATCAAAAACATGACGCATGCTCATGCATAGGAGCACGCAGAGCATATCATCTTCATGTCATACTGTATATTAAATAAAGGGATAAATGATAAAAAGCAAGAATGATGCAACCGTGTAAATAAATTCCCATGGAACAGCTGTAAACCCAATCTCAACAACATTGGGATACTGTTTAAAATGGAAATAAAAATGGAATACGATGATATGCAAATCGAATGAACCTATATTTTACTCCCAGTAGAACATAAACAACATATCAAATGTGGAAGCTGGGATAGTTCACCATTTCATTTCATAATATTAACTGTTTATGAATTAAATTGCAGCAATGTCTCAAAAAAGTTGGAACAGGGTGATGTTTACACGTGTAGCATCTCCTTGTCTTTTAACATCTGTCTATAAACATTTGGAAGGGAGGAGACCAGCTGCTGGAGGTTTAGGAAAGGAATGTTGTCCCACTTTTTTTTTGATGAGGGTTGTAGCTGCTCAACAAGTCCTGGGACTTTGACTTATTTGTTTTATGAAGCCCAAAATATTTTCTGTAGGCAAAAGATCTGCACTGCCTGCAGGACAGTTCAGCACTTGGACTCTTCTCTTGTGAAGCCATGCTGTGGTGATGATGCAGTATGTGGTTTAACATTGTCTTGCTGAAATACGCAAGACCTTCTCTGACAGTGACATTGTCTAAATGAGAGCAGGTAAAACCTTGCTGTACTTTTCAGCATTGATGGAGCATTTCCAGATGTGTAAGCTGCCCCTGCATAGACACTCATGGAACCCCAGACTATCAGGGATGCAGGTTTTCAAACAGTCTGCTGATAACAAGCTGAATGGATCGCCCTACTCTTTAGCCTTTAGGTCACAGAATCCATGATTTTCAAAAATTATTTCAAATTTGGATCAAATCGGTCCATAGAACAGTTTTCTACTTCACCTCAGACCAATTCAAATTGGCTCTGGGTCAGAGATGACACTGGAGTTTCTGCATAGAGTTTACATATACAGTGGGGCAAAAAAGTATTTAGTCAGCCACCAATTGTGTAAGTTCTCCCACTTAAAAAGATCAGAGAGGCCTGTAATTTTCATCATAGGTATACCTCAACTATGAGAGACAAAATAAGGAAAAAAAATCCAGAAAATCACATTGTCTGATTTTTAAAGAATTTATTTGCAAATTATGGTGGAAAATAAGTATTTGGTCAATAACAAAAGTTAATCTCAATACTTTGTTATATAGCCTTTGTTGGCAATGACAGAGGTCAAATGTTTTCTGTAAGTCTTCACAAGGTTTTCACACACTGTTGCTGGTATTTTGGCCCATTCCTCCATGCAGATCTCCTCTAGAGCAGTGATGTTTTGGGGCTGACGCTGGGCAACACGGACTTTCAACTCCCTCCAGAGATTTTCTATGGGGTTGAGATCTGGAGACTGGCTAGGCCACTCCAGGACCTTGAAATGCTTCTTACGAAGCCACTCCTTCGTTGCCCGGGCGGTGTGTTTGGGATCATTGTCATGCTGAAAGACCCAGCCACGTCTCATTTTCAATGCCCTTGCTGATGGAAGGAGGTTTTCACTCAAAATCTTACGATACATGGCCCCATTCATTCTTTCCTTTACACGGATCAGTCGTCCTGGTCCCCTTGCAGAAAAACAGCCCCAAAGCATGATCCCCCATGCTTTACAGTAGGTATGGTGTTCTTTGGATCCAACTCAGCATTCTTTCCCCTCCAAACACGACAAGTTGAGTTTCTACCAAAAAGTTCTATTTTGGTTTCATCTGACCATATGATGTTCTCCCAATCCTCTTCTGGATCATCCAAATGCTCTCTAGCAAACCACAGACGGGCCTGGACGTGTCCTGGCTTCAGCAGGGGGACACGTCTGGCACTGCAGGATTTGAGTCCCTGGCAGCGTAGTGTGTTACTGATGGTAGCCTTTGTTACTTTGGTCCCAGCTCTCTGCAGGTCATTCACTAGGTCCCTCCGTGTGGTTCTGGGATTTTTGCTCACCGTTCTTGTGATCATTTTGACCCCACGGGGTGAGATCTTGCGTGGAGCCCCAGATCGAGGGAGATTATCAGTGTCTTGTATGTCTTCCATTTTCTAATAATTGCTCCCACAGTTGATTTCTTCACACCAAGCTGCTTACCTATTGCAGATTCAGTCTTCCTAGCCTGGTGAAGGTCTACAATTTTGTTTCTGGTGTCCTTTGACAGCTCTTTGGTCTTGGCCATAGTGGAGTTTGGAGCGTGACTGTTTGAGGTTGTGGACAGGTGTCTTTTATACTGATAACGAGTTCACACAGGTGCCATTAATACAGGTAACGAGTGGAGGACCGAGGAGCCTCTTAAAGAAGTTACAGGTCTGTGAAAGCCAGAAATCTTACTTGTTTGTAGGTGACCAAATACTTATTTTCCACCATAATTTGCAAATAAATTCTTTAAAAATCAGACAATGTGATTTTCTGGATTTTTTTTCCTTATTTTGTCTCTCATAGTTGAGGTATACCTATGATGAAAATTACAGGCCTCTCTGATCTTTTTAAGTGGGAGAACTTACACAATTGGTGGCTGACTAAATACTTTTTTGCCCCACTGTAGCTTCTTCTTTGAGTTATACATCTTTTAAATCAACTTTCTCCCACCAGATGCCTTTTGGCAACAGACCATAAAAGTTGGAAAAATGAAGAACAAAGTAATGTAACATAATTTCAGTAATCAACAAAAGAAGCAGGGTCTATGTAGTCCAGTTCAGTGTGTCTACTTATTCTGCTTTATCTTGGA
Organism: Pachypanchax playfairii; assembly: GCA_006937955.1. Lineage (NCBI taxonomy): Eukaryota > Metazoa > Chordata > Actinopteri > Cyprinodontiformes > Aplocheilidae > Pachypanchax > Pachypanchax playfairii. The sequence goes on along the minus strand of SSNP01000039.1, from coordinate 861,333 downwards.
CAATGTTGACAGAGGAAGTTCTCTGATCAAAGTACATTTCAAAAATTCTAAAAAGATCAAACTGAACTAACAAATAAAGTCTCATAAGAACATAAATTAAGGTTGGCAGATAAATGGCAGTCATAAGTGATAAATATGAAGTGCAAATCATTTTAAAACCTCTCTGGAGCTCCATCAGAATGCATCCTAAGCCCAGAAAGTCTGTTTTCCTCTCCACTGTGGGAGGAGATTACAGAGCGAGCAACACAGTAGGATCAGATAAGACTGATGACAAGGCAGAAGGAATCGATGACAAATTTTTGACAGCTTTGGCCCATGTCTTCTGACCTAGTCTTTCTGTTGACATACAGATCACAACAGGCCTCAAACACACACACAAATGCACTGTCAGTCAGTCAGACCTGTAGATACTGTGTAAGTGATTAGCATGGACAACAGCAGAAAATAACCACTTGAAATATCTGGATTTTTATCAAAGGTGCATGTGGATAGGGTGTGAAATGTTGACTCTAAACATCTGAGTTTCTCACTGACATCTGTTGTTAGGAAATCCGCACCCTTTGACCTCATTTATTGGAACAAACAAATGTGTAGAGCAACAATCAAAGGGCATATCCAAAACTGCACGTCAAACTCACTGATTTTAAAAATGAAATATTGGGAAAGTATCACCAGCTCAAAAGAACCGCACTCCAAAACAAGTGATAACCACTGATACATGTTATTAAGTTGTGACTTCCTCTATTTTCCTTTCTTACATCAGAAGTTCAGAGGTCAAGAGGATCTGTTAGCAGTGACAGAAAGGATTATGGGTGCAGGCATTCCATTTGCAGTCATTACTGCCCTCACTCAGCACCTGATACCCCCCCTTCATTTTTTTCCTCATCCTGTGTCTCTCTGTCTCTTCTCTCTCATGTCCTCTGACAGACTAAGAAGCAATTAGTGTCACATTAGTGATATCCAGAGTGCAATTTGTTTCTCATCCCAAAGTCGCTGCTTCTCGATGTTCTTCAACTCAAACTCATATTTGAAAATTAGAAGTTAATATTCATGCTGTATAAGAACAGAGCTCCTTGTCTAATATATGACCATTCTCTCAACTTTGTCTGCAGTTATTCAAACGGTTACTCTACATTCCTTTTACATTACAATCCCTTATCCAAATACAATACCAAAAGAGTAGGAAAAGCCAGTTTGAGCAGAAATGTGAGAATTGGACCCCTGCACCAGAACCCCAGCCCAGTGGGATTCTTCACATTCTTGGCTGTGCTGGAGCTGAAGCTGGTAATAGATCTGAGCAGGCCTGCTGGGCTCAGCGCGTTGTGGCCTGTGCTCCTTTTCGTCAGTTTTTCTACTTTGGAACGAGACAGCTTCTCTCCTCAGAGAACACATCACTGACAACAGCCTCAAATACTGACTTTCCTCCATTAAAAAAAACACACAAATACATTTCATCTCCACTCTGCATGCAGCCAGCTTCTCCACCAGCAGTGGTAATGAGATAGTGGGAGTTTACAACACAGCAGAGTTAGGGGCTGGGTCTTCTTGACAGTAATGCAAGGGACACTTGTTTACCTAACCTTATGGGTCACAGCGCAGTTTAGAAGGGAATGAATGACTTCATTTCAGGGTTTAAATTAAAGGGTTCCTCCTCTCTTGAACTTAAAACAGATTTGTGCATACTTTGGAATGAAGAAAAGTACTGACTCTATGTGCACAGCTTACTTCTCTGGCCGTAACTATAAAACAAAGATTTGCAGAGAATTACAGTGAAGGGATCAATGTCATACAGTTCAGCTCCAGAACAAAATCATGACAAGTAACATTTTTGTTACTATCTATTCTAAATCTAATTTTTTAAACATAAAGTTACATAATTCTTTCATTCAAGCTGACACAGTGTTAGTTCAACAGTTATTGGGCAACACCATATTTGAGGGAAATTGCTACCTCGTGTGCCTTAAAAAAAAAAACCCACAGGGTTTTGAAAGGGACCTTTTAAAAAGAGGGTAGTGTTTCATTTAGAGTTGGTGGTCATTTTGGCAATGGGATTTTTACCACCGAGGAGCCTTGGAAGCATTAACACTCACACATGGCATCAAGGCCTGCTGTGGTGGTGATCAAGTGCTTTAGAGATGCCTGGACACCATGAGAGCACAAATTAGAGCTCATCTCTCGTGAACCCCCCCCACACCAAAATGTTTAAGAGCTACACATTCTCCCTTTCATGCTGCTTGCTCGTCAAAGCAGAATTGATTAAAGGCCTTTTTAAATGACTTCCTTTTCAGAGCCATTATTTGCCAATAACCAAAGGAGAACAGATTGAGATCAGTAGTCTAATCTGTTGTTTCCCTCTCCTTCTTATTGGTGTTTTTGTTAGACCCAGGCAAAAGAGCTCACCCCATTTTTCCTGTCAGTCATCAGATTGTAATACTGGGGCTCATGGCTGAAACTTAAGACTGCTCAAGAACTCACGCATAGAGAGTTTGTGGAGTTACTTATTTCTTTCTGTTCTCTTTAAAAAAAAAAATCCCTTACAAATAACCCATGCCACATAAAGCCTTTTTCTCTGCCGCCCAGGGAAAAATGCTTTGAAGCCACAATGAAAAAGCAGGTTTCTTTATTGCAGCTACAGCAGCACTGGGTGCAGTAGTATTAAAATAAATATCTATGTACTGTATATATATATATATAAAGTAAAAGCAAGGGACAATTTGGATTTGGAATATAACTTGCTTCTTAGATGCCAATTTGTGTTAAACATCAATTTCAGTTATAAACTCATAGCAGATGGAAAAAAGAAATAAAAGAGAAAATTTGGAACAAGAACTTTTCTTTCTGTGTCAGTAGAAACGCCTACAGTGTCACCTTTCCTCAGGGCTCTAATCAGAGCACACCATCTCCCTTTAACTTCAAACAATCCTGCAAACACCTGCTTGTATCTGACTCTGCATCTGTGTGGGTAAATACCACCCATTCTTGTTCACCTATTTACAGACAAGACCTCCGCTAGCTGCACCTCTGGACAGTCGTTTCTTCTGTAGCCATGCATCACATCTCCTCCTCCAAATGAAGAGCTGGAAGAGATGAAAAGCAGACTCCCTGACTCTCAGGGAGGGGGAAATCCGTTGTAAAGAGTACACCTTAAAGGTATGAAATGTGTGGTTTTGGGAAAACAAAAATTACATTCATCCAGGTGGTCCCAGACACCCTATCACAACAGAGGCCTCAGATTGAACGCCATCAAGGTTGTGTTAAAAACAATGCCTCAGTATGCTCACATCTCTCCCTTTAATGATTAATCTGATCAAAACTTTTCATCTGTTCATATCAATGTCCTCAGACCTCTTTTGTCTTGTCATCTGGACAAGTAATAACAAGAACTGTTGTGTCTCTTCACAACCATATTTGTAAAAGGAGGCATCTATAGCCTCAAAGTAGACCTGCTCCAGAGCTGCAATGGCTAAGAAATTAGCTTAAATTTGGCATATATGGAGAATCTTTTGTCCACTGCTTGATATCTTTAACAATCCATGCTGTAGTGAGGGAAGAAATATAATGTAAAACATTTGTATTGTAATTTTTAGCATGCATTTTTGCATGGATTTACAGCTTAGCTCTACTGTCGCTACTTCATGACACTTCATATGTCCAGTTTTCTTCACAAGTCAACACTCGATTGAACAAAAATGAAAACCTTGAGCCTGCTTTGTCACTAGGGAGCAAGATGTGACTTTTCTCCTCCAAAAGAGCTGGAGTTTGTGTTGATTTCAAGTGTCAAAGCGCCAGCCAGTTTTCAACCAGGAACCACAGATGACTTTTCTAACCGTGAGACAAAGCTGGCTTTTGTGCCTCAGTTCTGGGAGACTGTTCACTCTTGTCATGTACATGTGAAATTAATTATGAGGAAATACTAAAACACTTTGGTGGAAATTGCTTTTCACCAGATGTTCTACATATGAGGATCAATTTAGATTTCTTAGCATAGCAACATGACTATATAACTTCTTTGCCTCTTTGATGAAAGCCAATCCATCACTCAAGGCACATAAAAAGAAGTTAGAGTTATATGCTACTGTTTGTTCCACTTTATGGAGTCTTAGGTAATGTGATTATTTAACCAGGTTAGAAAAATACAATGTTTCATTCTGGGGTAAAATTTGACATGCGTACAAGAGGCCCAGTGTTCCTTGGTGATCCATGCATATACTAAATGAGTGGTCTTTTCTTCATCGTTTGCACTAAAGAGGCCAAATAATCACAGATAAATCACTGTCGGATGTAAGATAGCCATCAGAACAGAGGTGTTTAGGTAATTCTGCAGCTAACATCTCATGTGTCATGCATATGTTTCAATGCGTTTTGGAGAAGAACCAGCCTTCACACACACATCTGGTTGTGGTGATGTGGCAAAAGTCCATAATTTGGATCTGAAAAGCACAGTGTGCAATGACAAGGCAGGAGTAAAGATAAATTAAGAGACTTGAAACCCTTTCCTTGCTATCAGCTTGAATTGCCAACCCTCCTGCACAGCGTTGAAGATGTGTTAGCAACATGGAAACAGCTCTCATACACTTTACTACAGAAACAGTTTGGCAAGTATCAACATTTGTGCAGAAAAGCAGGAGAAAAAAATCATTTTCTCATTGTCACAGGAAAAAAACACATTAATCGCTCATTTCTAAATTTTATTTAATTGTGATCCTGATTGTAATGTCTAATAAGTAATTTTCTGGACACTACATGTCAGCAGCTGATATGGAGATGGCCTCACCTTCTGAGGTGAATTACTGAAAAATACAGCAGCTCTCTCTATAGCTTCTGTTGCTCTGTATAAATTCAACAGAATCTAAGCCATCTGGAGTCTGTTTATCACATTACAAATGACACATAATGGTAATCTGGCATGTGATGAGAGAATGTGAATTACAGACAGGCAGCACGAAACAGGTATTAACCGTCATTTGATTTTCTTTAAGGAGGACATTTAATTTAAGGCTGCATTTTGTCTACCTGATTATTCATTATAGTAAGCTTGCCCATAACAGAATGAAACAGGATAAACAGAGGAAACCGCCAATTAAATCACATTCCAGGGAAGATTGGGGGCTTACTGTATACAGAACAGTTAGTTTAGTGGCATAAATATTTACACAAACTGCCACGAATTAAGACAAATGTTACCAGGAAATAGTCGGCATTGTGAGAGGCCAAAGCAAGGGTTTATCTAAATTTATTGCACGTCTGTTGAAAGCTACATTTTAAAAAACTCCTTTTCAAACTGGATGTAACAACTGAAGCAGCCGTGCTCATGGTAAATCATTCCTTGTTATGCTTTTCTTTCAAACGGTTCAGAGCTTAATGTGATATAAACATTCATTTTTCTTTGACATTTACAACAACTTCTAACATGGATCAAGTATCACAAGCCGAGGCAGAAAACAGGACGGACAGAGATGGGCGGCGATATGAATAGTTGCATCAGACTGGCCCTAGTAGAAGTTAAAGATATATACTGCATGCCCAGGGAGTGGATGTCAGTTAAATGTTTATACAGCTGCTGGGAAGATTATTATTATCATGAAACCACACAGCTATAATGTCATTGTGTGGATGCCAGAGTACAATCAGGTCCTCCCTATAGCTTACCAGCCTTCACTCCCTCTGTCGGACACGCTCCCTCGGGGTTGTATGACTTGGATCGAACACGGCACAACGCCATCATAATCAAATGTGACAATAAAATGGGTTTGTGTCGAACTAAGTTCAGCTGGTGTGTACATTTTCATATAGTTGTACACTTTAGTATGAAGAACCAGTCAGAGTTTTTAATACTACACTGCCTGGATGAATAGATATTTTTTTCGGATCATTATTATCTTTGATTATGGCACCAATTCACCATTAAAATGTTTTGTTAAGCTCAAAGCATGCAATGTGACAAGTTGTATGTTTATACACAGTTGCATTAGATCTTGCATAAACAATGAACAAGATGGACTGCTTTGTAAAATCTTCTCCAGCACATCCCAAAAAACTATCTGCAGACTCCATGATGACCATTTTGTGTATAAAAATATGCCTCATGCACCATGATCCACTCTTGAAGTCTGAGTTGGAGGAATCCTGGCTTTAGAATCCCATATGAGGGTTTTTTTTAAGACATACTGTAGCTTAGAATTCTTAGCAAATAAACCAGAATCCTAATCAAGGCACAAACTGATCCAAATATAAAAATACAACAAAATAAGAATTAAAGATCGCACAGTTAAATAACAGTTAAATTGAGTTGTTCTCCAAACAGAGCACATGTGAATCCGGCTTTTACTCTCTTTATGATTTGTTTAAAGAGGCCCTTCCATTAAAAACAGTTTTTCTGAGGTTTCTGTTGAATATTTTAGCTCCACATGTGTTCTTACCTTCATAGTGGGTGTGAAAACAGGTCAACAACTTCTCTTTCAGTTTTTATCTCTCAAATTACGCAGGTGGCGATAAAACCAGAGTTCTTCCGAGTCCGAACGGCCTGTATCTGTTTCATCACAACTCCTTTGTTTGTTAGTATTCATCAGCTCCTGCAGTTGAAACCACACCTAGCATGCTGCTGGCTAAAAGCTGTTAGCATAACATGTAGCAAACAGGAAGACACAGAGTCTGACGTTGCCATGCACAGCGGGGCAGGAAACAGTATACCTTGCTCTCATAGGCTAGTTTGTTAGCCAATCAGAGTCCAGCAAATTCAAACAATGAATATGAACGAGCTGCTGACGAAGCAGCCTGACGGAAGGAGCCGGAACCATTTTAATGCAGACAGATTGAAAGGTCTGTTAATCAGTGTTTCCTAACGTTTTTTAGATATAAAATGTTTCATATTACTGGTTAATACTTAAGAATTCTTTCCAGGAACCTTGACCTTTTACCAAACATGCTAATCATGATATTGTGCGTTCTTCTCATCATTTTTGATCTCCAAGAGCTCCTTTGATAAAGTTCTTGTATTTAGAGTGTAGCTCCTTTTTCAGTCTGTTTTCTGTTAAGTGGTGGCAGAATAACCTGATACACCAGATCTTCTATCATGTGTAACTGGATAGTCGTCATTAAAAATATTTAGAAAAGGTCGAGCATTTTTGAAAGATTACTTTGCAGGTGTCTGGATGAATCATTCGTCTGCAACTGAGTCATGTTGAATTACAAGGTATAGTGCAATTATCCAAGCTGAGTGACATGAGCTGAGGGTTTTCACTATTTGAAACTTTGCTTGTTTGTCACCTTGTTTTTTTGTTTTGCTACCAGATTCATTTTTGGCTAACACAGACAAAATCTTTTGCTGGGAGACATTTTCATAACTGTCATGAGCTTAAATCAGCTGATCGCAAATCGCCTCTTTCATAAACAAAAGTAAAACTACAACAAATATCCAGCAGTGCTAAATATTTTCTAAAAAAAACCCTGCAGTGTGAAGTCATTTCCCACAGCTATGAGCACGTTTAACAGCTATGACCTTTTACTCCACCCCTTTTTCTAAAATCCAAATCTAATGACAGAGTGTTGACACCCATGCTGGCATTTTGTTAACTCGTTGTTAAAATCTTTGTTAGGTGTTTGTGACATCAGATGCAGCAAGAAATCATATGTTTAAGCATCTTGAGAATCTGACATCACACTCTGTGACATGGGTTACTATCAAGATTTTTGATACCTAGTTTACACAGTGTGACGTACACAAGTCCTTTACAAGTGTTGAAATCACAGTGTGTGTCGGACTTTAGTCAATTCTCCGGTTTGTATCCATTAGTGTGTTTTCTGCTTTCTCTGTGCACCACACCACAGATTCACACTGGTTTCTCCTGCTGGTTATTGCTAGATTCTTGTTGTTCCCTCATTAAAGCAGTACTAAATAACTTTTCCGCAGTCGTGTCTCAGACAGCCATTACTGGAACCGGTGTTCTACAGAAATATGGTACCTGTTGAGATGTGCTACTGATTCCTTCTGCACATGTGCTGTTCTAAAAATATGTTTAAAGAGGCCATTTCACACACATTTCAGGACTTTGTGGTTATTTCTTAAGTATTAACCAGTAATATGAAACATTTTATATCTAAAAAACGTCAGGAAACACTGATAAACAGACCTTTCAATCTGTCTGCGTTAAAATTCAGCTGGTTCCGTGTCAGGCTTCGTCAGCAGCTCGTTCATATTCATTATTTGAATTTGCTGGACACAGATTGGCTAACAAACTTGCCTATGAGAGCAAAGAATACTGTTTCCTGTCGTGCTGTGCATGGCAACGTCATGTCTTCCTGTTTGCTACGTCTTATGCTAACGGCTTTTAGCCAGCAGCATGCTAGGCGTGGTTTCAACTGCAGGAGCTGCCGAATACTAACGAACAAAGGAGTTGTGACGAAACGGATACAGGCCGTTCGGACTCGGGAGAACTCGGGTTTTATCGCCACCTGCGTAGTTTGAGAGATAAAAACTGAAAGAGAAGTTGACGACCTGTTTTCACACCCACTATGAAGGTAAGGAACACACAATATTTTTATTTTTGTTTGAACACGATGATAGCCCCACCTAATCCATGACCCATCTTTGTGTTCTTGTTGTATTTTGATGTTCTGATGTAAATGCACATTATCCTTTGATTTTTTGGTGTATTTTTGCAGTAGCATGACGGTGTCACATGCAAGCCTTATGTTCACTGCCAGTCAAAAGTTTGGACACATGTTCTCATTAAATTGAATAAGAAACTTTGTCCAAACTACTAGTCCAATGTTTGGACACAATTTTGTTGAATTTTAGTTACGTTTCTGTGAGATCTTGTCCTGTCCTTTTCTGCATCGTCTTTTTCAGCAGCCGTGTTTTTATTTTGTTATATATGGATTTTCCTCAGTACACACTGCCTGTCTCCTAATCTGATGTTTGCATTTATCACATGTGAACCATGCAACACAGAGCTGATCCCTGAATCAAAATTGCAAATGATAAATATTAGAAAATGAGAACCATCTTTAACAGAGAAATAGGTCATCTATACTTCATTAATGCTTTAGAATCAGAAATAGAATCAGGCTTATTTGGCCCAGTATGTTACACACACAAGGAATTTTGCTTCTGAAGCTGTTTGTTTTGTTCTTGTTTTTATTTTGGACATATGTATAAAGAATAAACATTATTAGACACAAACACCAGACTCATTTAGGAGCATAGCCCACCATAAATGGCTGATTGGTGTTTGACTCATGTTCATACAGAAACAATGTAACTATAAGTATAAGTAACTATAAGTAAGAGAAAATAAGTTATTTCTACATTAAGGTGTTAAACATGTTTGTTCAACATGAATCCACTTCTGCTTATTTAAGCACGCAGCATAAAATGAGCAGTTTAAAGTCACTATGATTATCCAGAGCAAATTTTGTTTATGATATAATAGTGAAGATTTTTTATGCTACAACCTCCATTTAATGCAAGCAGTTGTTGCCAGCCTCATTTCGTGGGATGAAATCATCACCGGACTGAACGTGTTTCGATGAATTAGATACTATTCAGTGTAAATTTTCTATAAAAATCCAGAACAATTGTAAGTTCTTAAATAGCGAGGGTTCAGAAGTTCTTAGAATCTGACATGTGTTTTTGACACTTTTGAAAACATGGCCATAGCTGTGTATGTAAGATGATAGTTGATCCTAACCGCGGTTTGGCCAGAGGCACAAAGTTTGACATCTGGTAAGATAAATTAGCGATTGCGGTCATGATCCTAGGATCAAGTAAAAATTCTTGCCTGCTGCTAATTTTAAACACAGAAACCCAACATTCAAGATAATAAACTGCTATTATAGTTTCTAAGTGTTCACCTTAATCTGAATTTGAGGTGCGATTTCTCACAACCGATACATATACAAAGTAGGGATGGAACATCGCTGCCTTCTCCCACTGTTGAAAATGGGAGTCAGGATATCCTGTTTACCGCCTCTTCACCTCCACACGTTAACGATGGGCTGCACGGTGACGTAGTTGGTAGCGCTGCTACTTTGTAGTGAGAAGGTTCCTGTGCACGTGTGGCTTTTCTCTAAGGACTCTGACTTCCTCCCACACAACAAAAATATGCATGAAAGATTAATTGACCCTAGGTGAGAGAGAGTGTGAATGATTGTCTGTCATTGTGTGATGGACTGATTACCTGTACAAGGTGTAACCCCGTTTCTCACTGACTGCTGGAGATACGCACCAGCACCCCACAACATAACCAGGAACAAGGCTGTAAAAAATGAGTGACTGACATTCAAGTTGGTTTTTAAGCATGAAATATATTTAAATATTTAAAAATGAATGTTTAAATATAATGCATTACAGTAAGGACTATGTAGATCAACACAAGTCAACACCTGGAAAAAAAATTACACAAAGTGTGCCTTTTTGTTATCTAACTGTAAAGTAGAAAGGCAGTGGCAACGGGTCCGGATTTCCAGACCAGCAGCTCACTGCTATTGAGACGGCAGACTACCAGACCAACAAGCAGAAAGTTATTGATCTGGATTTAGTCTCTGTACCCTTTTTGTCTTGTGCTGTTTATGGTGCATTTGACACAGCAGACTGTATTTCCATACTAACTAATTTTTATAAATTTAAATCAGAACAAAATAACTTTTAAACTTTTAAGCTACAGTTTTGAAACTTGTCTAAGTGGATACTCACCAACAGGTTCAGACACTCTGGACGCCTCTGGTCCCTCTATATTACACTTTATAACTTCAGTAATTCGGGTCACAGCCGGAAGTGGTGTTCTGATGATTTATGCTGCCCTGATGAAAAATGCCTCCATAGTACGAATTGACAACTTATTTCATAACAAGATGTTATTATAACATCTTGAATTTCCCTTCTGGGATAAATAAAGTATTTTTCATTTCATTTCATAAGTTTATACAGTATTCTTGTTTATAGTGAGTGTGACCTGTTAATTATTTAAACATATTTTTTATGACCCTTACCTGATATTTTCTATATAAAAGCCCTCTGGGTCCTTATCAGCCATTGTTGGGTCCTACTCCTCTGGGTGTGTCCAAACATTTGCCTGTTGCTCTGACAATGTAAAGAAAGTAAAAATAACATCATATTTAGTGTTTCTGCCCTGGGAGGATTTATTTGATAGGTAAAATGTATTTAAGGAAAAACATTGAAACAAAAATAAACAATAAATCTGTTTATTAAAGTCAAGGCTGTAGAACGGCACATGTGCAACAGGAATCGGTAGCACATCTCAACAGGTAACATATTTCTACAGTACACCGATTCCAGCAACGGCTGTCTGAGACACGGCTGTAGAAAGGTTATTTAGTACTGCTTTAAAGGTGGTGAAGAGGATTTTGTGGCAAATTGTCAAATCTATTTTAAAAAAACAACTTGTAGCGAGACAACAACTCTTGCGAGATTTTGAGTTTTCTAAACCCACGAAGGTTAAAAAAATGTGTTAGCATTGTGCTGTGGGGGCGGGTGTTCAGGTATGATTGGCAGCAAGTGCCCAGGCAGACAAAGTAAAACAAACATGGCTGCGCCGGTGGATGTACACAAAGGAGAGGATATTTAATCTTTTTTTGGAGAACTAGAGACAATTTCTTCATTGAAAAATGATCAAATGTAAGAACTTTGTACATTTCTTGATGGTAAAGATGTGTTTTGCTTTTCTTACTGGTAACAATGTGTGTGTTTTTCTCCCGAATGTATTCGCAAGAGCTTGATTTACTGTGATTAGCTAAAGACAGATCATCAAAGGCAGACACTTGCTAGCTCGTCCTCCAATCAGCTTAAAATATTATACCAGATGTCCCTCCCTTTTATATAAACGGTTTCAAACTGAGCAGTTCCAGATCTATGTGTATCGCCGAATTGAGAAGAGGCGGGGCTACACATAGATCTGGCAGAGCCAGGTTACTTGTACTTATTGTTTCCAAAAGAAAAAGTTATAATATTCATAAATCACAGACCTGGTGGGGCTTGAAATAAAGCAGCCAATAGATAATGAACCTGTTTTGTTATCTATTGGCTGCTTGATTGTTAGTCACACTTCTTACATAAGCTACATACTACGTACTACATAGTGGTGAAAATGAGTATTTATACACAGGGGGTGAGACTTCAAACATTGAGTGGAAGCAGCCACTAGCGGGCACTTGTTACAGGTGACCCAGTGATGGACTAGTGACCTGTCCAGGTGTAGCGCCACCTTTCGCCCAATGATAAGTGGGTTTATATAATGACTAATAATGTAACAACAATACAAACTGATATAAGTAAACTAGGAGTTAAAGATATTTGCACTTCCATTCATTTGAGCTGCTTCAATAAAAATAAAAAATAGGTAGTTTATTAAAGAATTTTAAACCCCATTAATGAACATTTCTGTCAAAGATTTCCATTTGCTGTGATTTTTTTTCTGTCAAAGAAACAAAGCTCATAGAATGAAAATATTGTCATTGTTGGTATTAAAGAAAAAGATTTGAACCTAAATCTAACAGCAATGCAAGTCTTTCTATCTAATGTTGCACGTGTAACAAAAAACAACTTCTGCAGCTTTTTAAATGTTGAATTTTAAGATGAACCCTATTACATTTAGCTGTTCATGTCCTGACCTTGCTGTCTATGATATGAGATGGTAAGCTTTCTGTAACCTTCACTATATCTCACATAAAAGCAATATCAAAAGTCATACAGTGGCCTAATCTCCTCTTTTTATGTGAAAGTGAGGAACATTAGAAGCCAAACTGGGTGTTATTACTCACGACTTCACAGGACAGATGAAATACGCAGAGTGTTGCTCTTTCATCTTGTACAATACGTGATTAAAAAGCCTGTCAAGTTCTGTTTAACTGTGAAGGACGCAACACTTCAATCACTTTGCTTTTATATGTCATTTTGTCTCCAGAACAGTTATAAAAACATCAAACTTGAAAACAGGCCACTTTAATTTCAAATTGCAACTTAAATAAGATGCATACACATTTAAACATGTTGAAAGCCACGAAGTAGCAGCATCAAGGGCTTAAAAAGCAATTTATAGCTCCAACAACGTTTTGCATTAGAGCTACATAAACAACTATTAATTGAATCCATCTTTGCTGACAATGTCAAGCCCCGATCCCGTCCCATCTATGGATACTTCCTAAGTGTTTTCCTTCCTTCCTTAGCCTGTAAACAGCTGCTTGTGCTTAAGTAGTAAAATGTAAATCTTGACGTTGGCTGTTTACATAGTCCAGGCTTCTAATCATGCAGACGTATAATTGAGTGTGGTGTCTTTATGAGTGGAGCTGCATTCAAAGGACAGATCCCTGTGTTTCAGTCTTTCTTTATTTATTTAAAATGAAAGAAAATGTAATTTATTCCAACTAGCATGTTAACTGGAATTATAAGTTGGAAGTAAATGAGTCTTGTTGATATTAAACCTCTTAAGGAGAAGGTTTTAAATATTATACAAAGTTCTCACAGTGAAACATATTCACCCTCTACAGATTTCATCTTTTGTTTTTTAACATAGCAAAATATTTCATCATACAAAGAACAAATAAAAACAGTAGTTTCCAAATAATTATTTCATTTAGAAATGTTACAAAGCTGCATCTTACATTATGAAGATCCCCAAGAGTTTGAGTTAAATAAAAGAAGATGTGTGTCCTGTTACATCTGGTGTGAAACTAACACTGTATTTAAAAAAAAAAACATAATGCAAACATTGGTGTGGTGGAATGACGGTCTAGGACAGCTTACCATAATTCATGCATCCATGGACACTGCTCTCTACCAGGAAATCCTTAAAGACCCACTCTGATTATTTAAAGCATCTCAGTGTTCTTTAAATTATGATAATGACATTTTTACCCAAAATCACAAAACCTGTGCCATTTTCTAGGACATAGTTTCTACATAGCGGCAGTAGCAATTTGCCTCTGTGCTGTGGGCGGAACCGTTGGTGCAGAGGACCACCCCCGTTGCTGAGAGCTCTCTGTTTATGCTAGCTCGTAGCAGGAGCTAGTGGCCCGCCCAGTGGATTTTCCACGTCATGAATCCAGTCTTTTAGATGAATTTAGCATCTGCTGCTGATTTACAGCAACTTGAATGCAGAAATACTCAGAAATGCAATTTTGAGCTTAATTTTCTTAAAATACATCGTCTAGCATCCGAAAAAATGCTACAAGAACATGTTAACAACACGGAAAACATGATTTTCATCAGAGTGGGTCTTTAATAAGAATAGCCGACCATCAGTTTGTGATATTAATCTCAAGCTCAGGTACGAGAATGAAGCTGATACACTTTTGCACTGCTTAAAAATCTAATAAAAAAATACAAAAAAAATGTACGTTTTGGAATGGCCTTGTCAAAGTCAGAATTTAAACCTTCATCAGAAGCTGTGGTGTGACCTTAAACACCCTCCAGTGCTGGAGACTCTCCAATGTGGCTCCATTAAAACATTACAGCGAATAAAAGTGGGCCAAAATTCTTCCACAGTGATCTGAAAGATTCATTGCCAGTTATGGCAAATCTCTGATTGCAAGTGTTGCTGCCAAGCGTGGCCCAACCAGTTATTAGGTTTGGTGGGCAATTACTTTTTCACACAGGGCCAGGTTGGTTTGGATAACTTCTTTCCTTCAATAAACAAAATCAGCATTTAAAAACTGTGTTTCATACTAACTGATTATTTGATTAACTGATTATTACTCTGATTATCTTTGACATCAACATTTGTTTGATGATTTGACAATTTTAACTGTGATATCAAAGCAAAAACAGAAGAAATCGGTAAGCGGCCGATTACTTTTCCAACAGCACTGTAATTTGTAAAAGAACAAGATAAAAAATTTAGAATCTAAATATGGAATGCTGTATTTCTAAACTCATTTTATGAAAATCATAATTATCTCTACATCAGTGACATTGATAATTATAAATGTTAGCTCTGGAAAAAAGGAGAAACCATGGCTGTCTGATCAAAGTGTAATTGTCCTTTATTTATACCAGAAATTAAAACATAAACGGATAAACAGAGAGCCAATTTGCTAAATTATTCACAGCTTCTCGTCAGCGACCAACCTCAGTGCTCTCAACATTTGAACCATACAAGCAAGGTTTGGACCCTTTCTTGTGATCTCTTAGAGGCCATATAATCTAGACGGGGACTTGTTGCTCAAATTAGTGGGTAGAGAAGTGTGCCACATGTTCAGCATCCATAAATATTGACTCTGGCTTTCGAGCTGCCCATCTTTGACCTTGGTGGGTTTCCATTTTGGGACAAACCTATAAAGAAATGTGTCCCATTTGGCCACAATCTTTCACGCATCATGCGCACGTGCTCAACTTAGTCCAGCAGTCGTGCTTCTGCTGTCAAACACATGTGGATTGATGAAGATTTCATTGGTTTCTAAATTAAAAAGACAACCTTGCTCAACAGCTGAATTAGAAGTGAGTCACAGAAACAAACTCTTTATTGGTTTCGAGAAATATCTCTGGAGATGATCTTCCTGTAAGCATGCTACAGTGTGTAAAGACTACATTTGGCTCAAGGCACAGGAATGCAGGCCTTGTGTCTGGCCAAGCAACTGTTAACAGCAGGTGAAAGGCTGATGGTTGGATCTGTACTGTCATCTCAGGGTTTTGTCTGCCCACTGACTCGTGGAATGTATGTGCTGACAAGAGAGGTCTTTGCCATCCACGTCTACCACAACATGAACATGTATACTCAGAGCACAGAAATGGATAGGTGCACAGCACTGATGGGACAATGAGATGTGTCTTCTCTTCA
The DNA here is from genome assembly GCA_006937955.1 of Pachypanchax playfairii. Classification (NCBI taxonomy): domain Eukaryota; kingdom Metazoa; phylum Chordata; class Actinopteri; order Cyprinodontiformes; family Aplocheilidae; genus Pachypanchax; species Pachypanchax playfairii. Next base: position 845,542 of record SSNP01000039.1, on the reverse strand, counting down.
TCAGGATCTATGAGTTAAAACAACACTCCAACTTCTATCCTAATCTCCCTCAATTAGCCTCAACTATTTTGTCTTCAATACATTTATTATGCTCTTGTTATAAAATTTATGTATTACACATTGTTCTTTGTTGAGGGGGTTTCCATACAAAAAAAAGATCTGGGTATTAGATGAAGCATTAGTACATAATTGTGGTTTCATTATATATTTTTCTTTTGGTTACTGCAGAGGATTTTCCCAAGGTGAAGGATGTTTGGATTACATTGTACTCATAGAACTTTTTATATTAATAAAAAACTTTGACTGATGGGTAAGGTTCGTTGTGTTTTATAGTGCATGAGATGAGTTCTTGTGTGTTTTTCAGTAAGTTTGAAAACGAATCTCAGAACATCACATTGAGAAAAACAGTCAAAACAATGATGCAAAGAAGGGACGACATGCTGATTCAGGACTGTGCTTGCAGGTCTGAGAAATTTTCATTTTGTTGCTCTTAAGTATAGAGTAGAGGCTTCAAGTGTCGGATGAGAGACTATATTGTTCCTCAGTGCCGGGACAAGAGCGCCAGTTTATCTGATAACAATAGTCTATAGCTAAATGACTGTTGTGAGGACGTCCAGATGCTCAATAGCATTTTTTAAACCACCTGTGTGTTAACAGAGCCTTCCATAAGAATTACAAAAGAATAATGAAATATTTAAACTTTCATCCTTTTCCAAAACAATATTTTTTAATGTTTTAGACAAAAAAACTAAATGAGAGAACTTACAGATCATTTAATATCCTCCTTTTTCAAAAAATACCTCTGAAACATACAAAATTGTAGCACATGTGTCAAACATTATTTTATTTTAATAAAATAATATTTCAAGTCCTGGATATTTGTATGAAAGCATTTCGTATATTAAAGGCATAGTGCTCCTTGAAGGAATGCACATCACCCACCAGCTTCTGTGGCGAAGTTTTAAACTAAGAATGGGATTTTAATTGATGTCAGATGTTAAAACAGTACAGAATAACTTTTAAAACTTTAAGCTACATTTTTGAAACTTGTCTAAGTGTATACTCCCCGAAAATCATGTTCAGCTTTATATCAGACGTCTCTGGTCCTCCTATATTACACTTTATAACTTCAGTAATTCGGGTCACAGCAGGAAGTGATTTATGCTGCCCTGATGAAAAATGCTGCCATAGTATGAATTAACAACTTATTTAATAATGAGATATCACTGGAAGTTTATACAGTATTCTTGTTTATAGTGAGTGTGTCCTGTTAATTATTTAAACATATTTTTATGATCCTTCCCTAATATTTTCTATATAAAAGCCCTCTGGGTCCTTATCAGCCATTGTTGGGTCCTTCTCCTCTGGGTGTGTCCAAACGTTTGCCTGTTGCTCTGACAATGTAAAGAAAGTAAAAATAACATCATATTTAGTGTTTCTGTCCTGGGAGGATTTATTTGATAGGTAAAATGTATTTATAGAAAAATATAGAAACAAAAATAAACAATAAATCTGTTTATTGAAGTCAAGACTGTAGAACGGTATATGTGCAGAAGGAATCGGTTGCACATCTCAACAGGTTGCATATTTCAACAGAACACTGGTTCTAGCAACGGCTGTCTGAGACACGGCTGCAGAAAAGTTATTTAGTACTGCTTTAATGCAAAGTCTTTTGCATTCTGTTAGCACTCCCAGTGTGTGTTGTGAATAACTCCAGCTACTAATATCAGACATTTTGGCTCAAAATTCATAAAAACGACAAAGCTGAAGCATTTTTTTGTGTGTTTGCCAAGGCTGATATAGCAGTCTTTCATGGGGTTAATTCTGTAAGCCAATAAGTTGTAGATATTTATCATATGTTTGATTTCTGAAAGTTTTAATAAAATCCACCAAGTAGTTAATGGGATACTTTGCTACAAGATAACACAGACAGGAAATAACCATGCACAATCACACACAGTCTGCTTAGAGTCACTGAATCACTTGACATGCATGTTTTAAGACTATGAGCAAAGGCTAAAGTACTCAGTGAAAACTAACAGGTGCAAACGCCACACAGATCAGCATGCAACAAAGAAGTTCTTGGTGTGTAACAACAAAGCTAAACTCTCTTCTACCATGCAGCAAGTTAACATATCTTTGCTAAAAGAAATAAAAAGTGGTAGTTGTGATGGATTGTATAGCTGATTTGAAGTCTGTCCATTCACTAAACCCCCATCGGCTGAGCAGATTGTTCACTTCTGTCTGTGATAACATATCTCTCCCTGCCCTCATTGGCCACAAGAGTCTCACTCTGTCATGTTGTCCTTTCAATCAGCATGTAATTGGATCAGCGGCAGCGATTTGATAGGCGTGATGTATCTGACTCAAAACAATGATATAAACAGTGTCAGAGATGCACGATTTTCTCAAACCGCTCTGATCGAGTCCTTCAGCAGCCTTGGTTAGACACATTCCTCTGTACTGGTTTAAAACAAGCTGTGGCAAACAACACACATGTAATTAGTCTCACACATATGTTACATATATGCATTATGCAGTAGATCCAAACACCTGCACGTTCAATGACACTACAAATGCAAACAGAAAGAAAGGTGAGAGCAATAGATAAATCCCTCTTCTAATCCTTTAAGTTGTGTAATTAAAGATGCTCGGTTTGCTGTGCGAGGCCTTATCCTCCAATCATCTAAATACCGTGCAGCTTTACCTGAGTTTGGGTTTAGATCACACGGCTTACCAAGTAGTGTTTTGACAACAACGCAGACTCAGCTTTCACTGCCAATAGATTAACATGGAAATTATGAAAATCTTTATTATAAGATCTAATTTATCGGGATTGTGTTAAATGAACCAAATTTATATTTTATTCTAATGAATTTTTAACTTTTTTCAAAATAGCAAACCAAATAATTATATTTTATTTCCCCCCTTTAGGAAATGACTAAGATTTATCACATACTGTCACTCAAGAACTGGCATGTACCAAGAACCTTTCTGTATTTTAATTATCTAGTGGATGATCCAGGATTATCCGCCATAAAATGTTATTGTACTGAAACAAGACAAAGATATCTTGTGATCTCTGTGGGATTTAATCTGCTGCTATCTCGCAAAGAAAACAACCAAAACAGCCGCCTGCCACACAATCATCATCTAATGGAAGTCACTATAAACAATCAGTGATGGCTTTTCTTATGGAGATGACCTAAACATTAATACTGTCAACCACGAAAAAGGTTTGCTCACTCATCTGTGCCTCCAAGATGCCAGGTGCTAAAGACAGGCGCCTTCTCGTCCTCATCAGAATGAGAGACAGAAGATTTGTGTTTTTAATGGTAAAATAAAACAGATTTTTAACAAAAAAACATTTTTTTGGACCAAGAAGCCTTACATAAAGAAAGTGAGCCTTGTCCTTCTGAACTATTTTGCCAAATATTCCAGTGCTTTATTACAATTGGGTAAAATGATAGAATTTTCGAGCGAAGAGAGAATAAATCAGTCCTGGTATCAGACACACACATACACGAGGATAAGGTGACGTTCATCTGCGGCATCTAATAAAACCATAAAATCAACTCCTTATTGTGACATTATCTGTTAGTCTTAATCCAAAATTTGAACATGTTTAATCCAGCTTTTATCAATTAGCTAATCATTAAACAGAAGAGAGAGACTTTGTTTTTACTCTGTGATCAAAATCAAATCATTCAGAATTTCCAAGAAACACTGAGACCGAATGTGAGGAGTTAATAATAATTAATATTCCAGTATTTAAGGGACTTATTGCCTTTAGAGTGGATAGCAAACAAACCGTAAAACGAAATGGAAAATACAAATCTTGACAGTTGTGCGTTTTATTTTGAAATAATTCATCATTAAATCCTTCAACCCTTTGAATCTTTTAGATCATCGGGGGTGAATGTGAGCAGGAGGTGGTGTAGAGTGGACGAATGATTGACAGTCTCGCAGTGACATCACTGTGGGACAAAAAGTGTGGCTGGGGGAAGAGAAGGCACCGATCAATTGAACCACTACGGTGTGGCACTCAGACGCGCTCTCCCACTCGCAGCAACAACTTCCACGGGAGTGACACTACAGTGCGCTTCTCTCGTTAGAGACATCCAGCGTTTCCCCTCTCTCTCTCTCTCTCTGCTCTTGTTCTTGTTTTAAAAATGTGCAGTCAAGAGTCTTTACAATTCTTTCGGTTATGCCTACGCGCAGCCTCTTCCTCATAGACTTAACACAGACTTTCCTCCGCTCTCCGCACTGACCAAGACCTAACCCGAGTTGCAGCTGGTGAGAATATGAGCGAGAAGCGAGCGACGAAGGGCATGGGCTGTATTTGGTCCCCCAAGGAGAAACAACGTGGATTAAACACGAATTAATGTGGAATTTATCTGAGGTTAAAGGTGGAACGACGACCGGACACAGCGCTTTCTCATCAGGTAAAAAAAAAGTCAAAATAAAATAATCCTAATGCGTTTCAGCAGGCTAAAGTTTTGTAAACAACATGTTAAGAGACGTGACAGATATTCTTGTTAAAATATTTCACAAGTGGTTGTTCTTTTTCCTGAATAGAAATATATACGTTTGTGCGTAAAAGTTATTAGCCTCAGCCTGTTGAACCACGTGGAAACATATAATACAAAATTATTTGAAGCTCTTAAGGTAGAAGCTGTTTGATTCTGAAGATGGTTGTTATTTGGGGGGGTTTGATGTGCTGTACCGGTTTACATCTGGCCCTGTTACGCGCGTCAGATCTAACACCTGCAAGCCTCTTGAAGTAACTCTATCCCTTCTGATTACATGACCGTCAAAGTCCCTGCAAACAGATTCTTGTTGCGCCTTCTGATTGTAATGCTGTTGTGTGTTCTAATCCCCTTTCTTCACAGAGTTCTTTAATACTTCTTGTGATCTTGCGTTGTGCTCTGACTCAAGTTTCTTTTTTTCTTTTATCGCACCATCGAACACGATCTCTTATCTCTTCTAACTGGAGACCTTTTGTCTGCAGTCTTTCTCTTCCACTCCTTTGATTTGTCTTTCCGTGTGTCTCTGTTTTATCCACCTCTTTCATAACTTCCTCACCTTGATATTTTCACGTTTGGGATCGCGTTAAGCCCAAACTTTTGTTTGGAGCGCAGTTTAGCCGCTGGGGTTGTGGGTTTTTTTTCTGTTGTGCTTCAAAGTGAAAAGGTGTCTCCCCTGACTGCATGAGGGGGGTCACATACTATTTGAGAAATGCTGAAGTGAAGCCCCTGCTGCGACTACCTCATGTCAATACCTCAGCGCCAGTGTATTGACACACACACCAACTTTCTCCACAGGGACTGACTGATCATGGTCGCCGTGGTCCGCTCTCTCATGGTACTGCTGCTCGCTCAGGTGTTGCTGGAAGGTGCTGCGGGACTCATCCCCGAGGTCGGCCGGAGGAAATACAGCGAGTCCGGGAAACAGACCCCGGAGCAGTCGGAAAGCTTCCTCAACGACTTTGAGCTTCGGCTTCTGAATATGTTCGGGCTGAGGCGCAGACCGACCCCCAGCAAACAAGCCGTGGTGCCGCAGTACATGGTGGACCTTTACCGCATGCACTCTGCAAACGGAGACCACAGCACTAAAAGACCGAAGAGCATGGGGAAGCACGCAGAGAGAGCCGCCAGCAAGGCCAACACGATTAGAAGCTTTCACCATGAAGGTATGTATTAGTGACATACCTTTACATGTCAGCCAGAGAGCTCCTCAGCTCTCTCAGACAACCCAAACCTATATTTAAACATGTCTCAGTGCGTCAAGACGGAACTATAGAGTCACTGTTTTATGGAGGTTTAGTCATTTAAACATGACACGCGTCCAAAATATTTATAACTTTTGAAAAACTTTAAAATTACTTGAAACGACTCATGAAAGAACATCACGCACAATCAAATTGACGCTCTAATTAAATAGTGATGCAACGATTAGGCATAACATGCTCTGGTGCAGCTGTCACGGGCTTCAGAAACATCAGGGCCGCCGGGATCCCTGGGGTCATTTGTTTCTTAATAATTGATGGTGTTTGCTTGGGCTCTGAAAACAGTTTTTCCAGACACGCACCACAGGAGCAGGATAAAAGGCGGTGTGTGCCTTTGCGCAGGTGATAGACATCATCCTGCAACTTCAAAAACACCCGACATTAGAGCGACACACACTATGACGAAGTCACCGTGTCAGACTGAGTCATTTTTAACAAGACTGAAATTAGTTCTTGGTACCGCTGGGGAGGAGCAGGAGCTTTCTTTTTCCTTTTCTTCCTCCCTCTGTGATGTGCGCCATTACGCACGTTGCCGTTTAGAAAGCACGTGGTGATTGTCTAAAAAAATGCCACTGTTCTACTCAGTTTACATTATACACAGGTCAGATGAAGGTTTGGACTCGTGACAGCAGTTAAACGTTGAGGTTAAACAAATATAGAAAGGTTATATAATACTATCAGTAAAAGTTTCAACGAACTGACCCTCTTATATCACCGTTCGGGTGTTTGACAGCTCGTGCACATGATCAAAACGCTGTATTTGTTGCATAGTAAGTATGTTATTATAATATCATAGCTCTGTGTCTGCTATTCATCACATGATCCAAGTTGCAGCTTTTTACAACATTTAAGTTACCAAATCCATTGGGGCCCAACACACAGTCCTCATACTGAGTCCTGTGTTTGACTGAAGAAGTTTCCATCAGGGGTGAGTCAGAGGGGTGGTTGAGCGGTTGCTTGGGTGCTCTCCAAAGCCCTAGTGCAATGACACCAAGTGGCTACACTGACACACTACAAACAATCGTGGCCTGAGCAGCAGGGCTGAGTGACTGCTCCCAGCCCACTGCTGGAAACCTCTGCACTCAGCCAACACACCTTGACACTATTACAAATGTGTTCAGACTGTATTTACATATGTCCCTCAGGCTCTTTTCATCCTACTCCAACAGCTGTTCGGTTATTGGTCTTACCCTATTATGTCGGTTAACGTGCAAGTGATTGTTGCTCTGTGTAATAACTATGTATCTACAGATGTAAAGGCAGCACATCAAAGTAAAAAGCTCTAATCGTTCATCACATCTGCCGTCTGATATTCATTCGGCATGGACATTTAGTTTCACTGCTATCAGATTTCAAGAATAACCGTTACCCATGCCAAATAGAACGTTTCCACTATTACACAGGAAGTAGCTGACAGAGACGGAACCCGGATGAATGACCAGACATTAGCCTTTATCTTTTGTTTTGGCAAGCAGCACAAAAAGAAATTAGGAATGTTGATACACTCATATCTGTAGTTCACACGTTTTTGACAAGTCTAAACTTGTTCACACTGCAGCTCCTTAAAGAAAAGAAACACAGCGGAGATTGAAAATACTGCTGCAGAGAAAAACAAAGAAAACAGTAACAGAGACAAAAAGAAAAGAGGATTTGGGGCAAAGAGGGGAAAGGGAGGATTTGGGTGCTGATGAGGGACAGAAAAGCAAGACAGGGTAAAGAGGAGATAGACTGAGAGACGGGGGGGTTTCCCACATCAAATGAGAAGTGATGGGTCTAATTGAGGTCTTTGTGCCTCTGGAGGGGGTTTAGGATGAGATCGTGGAATTTCCTAAATGGATCCTTTGAAAAGATAAGAGTTTGAGGTTTGTGTTACTTTGCCGCACCAAACAGATTAAATTGTGTGTCTATACATTGTCTATGATCTTCATAAAGTAAAAGTTCAAAGTGGGGCCGCCTCAAAGATAATTACAGCTAACAGTTTAACACCACAGAGGGGAATACCAATGCTCACGAACAGTTTCAGGAGATGAATGTGAAACGAAGACAGCTGGTAGGAAAGAGTCAAAAACTGTGTCCAGCACTCTGCTTTCCATCTTTTCACATATTCCCTCCTAAATCTTGGCATTAGTATTATCCAGTGTCCTTGTAATGAATTGTAGAGTGTTTAAAACATCTCATTGGACACCTGCCCACCTGCTTGAAAGTTCTACAGATATTACTATGACATCTGGCATCTGTGTTAGCATTTATTTGACAATTTTTACTGTGATTTCTGTATATTTCTGCTGTCTGCTCTCATCTTTGATTATATTTCAGTATATGCATGGAGGGAAATTATGCACAGAGGCCAAATGAGCCATATGAAAGCAGGTTGATGGATTTGTTCAATCTTATCAGTTGATGGAAGCACACCGCTTTCATCCTCTGACATTTAAGCAGGTTATTTCGAGAGCCTGACACTAATGATAGTATTACGTCATAATGAACATTTGCCTGTGATTATACTGAGTCATACATGCAAAGACTTGTTATACCGTGTGTTTTACCTGCTTGACAATGTTCCACACCCATATGACCACGTGACAGCTTGACTTGTTGTTCAGAGAAGAAAATATTTCCCTGTTCATTCTTGGTCCATTAAGCCAACACCTACTTTAATCATGTGTGTCTGTTGATCACTGCATGCGTTTAATACGTCATTGATATGCATTTCAGACTACTATCATCTTACGTCATGGATGTTTCTGTTGTTCTTTTTAGAGTCTAAGGAGGCCCTGAACAGTCTGAAAGGAAAAACAACCCAGCAGTTCTACTTTAACCTGACTTCTATCCCTAATGAGGAGCTCATCACGTCTGCAGAGCTACGCATTTACAGGGATCAGGTCATGGGAGCTGCAACCCCCAACAACCGCAGCACTGTTGATGGTGCTCCCTCTGGCAGCTTCCATCGCATCAATATTTACGAGATATTCGGAGTTCCTGCTACTGACAGTGCTGAACCTCTGGTACGTCTGCTGGACACTCGACTGGTGCAGGACTCTTTGAGCCGCTGGGAGAGCTTTGATGTGAGTCCTGCTGTATTTCAGTGGACCTCAGGGAAAAGACACAATCATGGTTTCATGGTGGAGGTGCTTCACCCAGGGGAAGACAAGGATGACGATCATGCCCAGAAACGTAGCAGGCATGTTAGAGTGAGCCGGTCCCTGCATCAGGACCAGGACTCGTGGCCTCAGGCACGGCCCTTGTTGGTGACATACAGCCACGATGGCCGTGGGGACTCAGTACTCCACACACGGGAAAAAAGGCAGGCAGCACTCCGTAAACAGCGTAGAAAACAGCACCAACATAAGGCAAGCTGCAAAAGACATGCCTTGTATGTAGACTTCAGTGAAGTGGGATGGAATGAGTGGATAGTGGCACCCCCTGGCTACCATGCCTTTTACTGCCAGGGTGAATGCCCTTTCCCCTTAGCAGACCACCTCAATGCAACCAATCATGCCATTGTGCAGACTCTTGTCAATTCAGTGAACTCAAACATCCCCAGAGCTTGTTGTGTACCCACTGAACTCAGCCCAATTTCCCTGCTCTATCTGGATGAATACGAGAAAGTTATTCTAAAAAACTACCAGGACATGGTGGTGGAGGGATGCGGCTGCCAATGAGAAACTGATGGGATGGATGATAAGAGAGACTGACAGTAATTAAAGGTTGCTATGGACACCCAATTTCCCAATGACCTTTATTTATATGAAACAAAAAGAAACAGAGCTATTGTGGAAAAAAGAAAAACCTATATATGAATATATTTATGTCTACTTAAAGTTGGGGAAAAAAATAAATGTTTTAATAAAAAAAAATATTCCTTTACTGGTTCTGAAAATGTATTTCTGATGTACATTTTAAAATGGGTGCAATACCACATGAAGTATATTGCTCAGATTTTTATTTTGTATTTATTTCTATTATAACCACTTTATTTGTAAATAAATAATGTGTATTTATCGTAAACAAAAGACGTGCAAGTTCTCTAAGTTCAGCCATATTAAAGGAGCCTTTGTCTGTATTTGTGATAGAAAAGGGGTCCTGAAGTGTGACAACTTGTAGACGATAAAAATTGGAGCTTTAGAAAATTATCTAGAAAAATATCATGTGCACTAATTACAGATCAAGCAAAGGACTATTTAGGTAAATGTAGCTGGATACCAAAAACAAAGCAATAGGACTAGCTCACCGTTGAGATGAACTGCAGTGGGGGTGGAGGTCACAGAACGATTTACATGCCCACCAGTGTAACAGAGTCTCATGGGAGGACTGGAAAAACAAAAGGGTATGTTTTTATCCATTACATGTCACTGCAACTATTCCTGGGAACAATCTCTCAAGAAGGAGCTCCTATGTTTATTCTGTTCCCAAACAACAATATCAGATTAAAAAAAGAAAAAGTGAAGCTCTAGCACATCTGTGGGACGATGACAAGGTTTATTTACTGTAAGATTTGGCATTGAAAGATTCCCAAAAATGTGAGAGTCAGACAAACAAATGGGCCCAGAAAAAGAAAAGAATTCACCAGCACTTGAATTTATTGAGACAAACACACATTTGAATTTGACTTCATATTGCACATGCACAGACAGATTCCCATAAAGTCTGGCTTCTTTCCATTGTTCTCTTCAAACCATAAGCCTGTAATGAGTTTCATCTTTTAAGGAAAAAAAAAAAAACACAATGGAAGCAGATGATGCATCGTAACAGCAGGCTCATACAGCTCAAGAGTTGAATTTATTCATCAACAAATATAGAAAAAGAGAAATATAAAGTCATAAAACTGAATGGGAATATTTCTACAGCATTATTTGTATCAGCCTGGAAATTAAAATGATATAAACTCTAAATATAACTAACAACAAGTGCTTAAAACATGTCTGACAGTTACTTAATATTGCCTTAACAGTAGATCCAATGATAAGAAAGGGAAGTGGAATAGAAATCCATTTTTTGCAGAGTTTGGGAGATTGGGCTGTCTTCTGTGTTTGCATTAGAAAGGGTTTGAAGGGATCACTGGGCAGCTCAAAATCCTCGAAATAGAATGTTTTAATGCGAGTGCACACTGGGACCAAGGAATGTTGGTTTTCAATCTCAGACACATGCGTACGCTTGCATGGAAAACCAACATGGTTGTTTTTTCAATCATCTATTCAAGGATTTCCTGGTGGGCTTTTTCTCGTCAGAAAAGAAATGTACATTGAACAAAGATATGCTTGTTACTTATACAGAAAACTTTTTGAAAATAGCTCAGTTTAATGTCTGTTTATTCACTCTTGAAAGTGTATAAATCTTCTTGGGATTATGCAAGAGTTTAATTCCATTATACCCTCCTAACATGTAAACACAACCACACATTCCCCTCCCACATTTTAATGTCAATTTTCTGCACTTGTTTGCTTCTCCACCCCCTCCTGGTCTCATCTGGTGTCAATTTTTTCCTCTTTGTGGATCCTGCTACTCCACAAGACTACACATAAGCTAATCAAACATCTCCCAGCTGCTGCACTATTTTAATAATCCCAAAAGCTTTTCCAAAAAAAAGGCAAATTAACTTTTTTTTGCGTCGCCCAGTTGCCTTTTTTGGAAAAAACCTTTTGATTGACACGTGCTGGATGACTGAGAATCTACACAAACTCGCTATTTTAATAAACTTGAGGAGGAAGTCATTTTTTGGCACTCTTGGTGAACACTGGATCAAAATCAACATTAAAAAAATTTCAACTCCACAACAGTCCTCGCCACAAATTCCAGCAGTAATGTCATGAGTAGGATGTGAGGATTTTGTGTTAAAAAACTGTTAGATTTAGTGCCTTTATAGTTGAAGTCCATAAAGCTTTCATTGAGTTGGGTGGAAATACTGCTCACAGAGTGGGCGACACATGGGCAGCACTCCCAAAACTCCCCTGCTGCACCCCATTCCAGCTGAACTGGGTTCTAGGTGTACTCTAGGTGAACCACTGTTTTACCACCTCCTGAGGTCTCTCGTTTTAGAACCATGTTAGTATCAGACAGCTCCTAGGGGACTACTTCTAAACTTCTAGCTAAGGAGGGGTCAGGGGTCAAAGTAATAAGGACCAATTATCTCCACCCTTATTGACTGACTTCCAGGCTCATCACGTCATCATGGTCTAGTGGCTTCGAGAGTGGTCAGCCGCTGGATGGAACGGGGAACATGTTTGTGTTTCAGTATTTATTCTGTTTACCCCTTTCGGGCGCAATCTGTATTTTGGGACAAGCTATTTAAATAGTTGAGGGGGGGGGGCATTAGCTAAAATGTTGCACTGATTGTGAATTTCATTGTTAAGTTCTAAGAGTACAACAGTCATGTTTGTGTACTTGGCAAACCTTTCTTCACCTGCTGCACAGACATCGACAAAGTCACTCTAAAAAAAAACAGATTTTCCTTCTTCCTTCTCAGAGAACATCTGGCAAATCAGTTAAAGGTGTTCTTCACTGTCTTTGTTTACACACAAACACACAACAGAGCAGCCACACAACTGATGTGCATAACACTAGGAGCTGGGACTTACTAGCGTGGCAGAGCTCTTTCATTTTGTTTGCTGCACAGCAGACCACACCAAAACTTTCTGCAGCTACAAACAACCCAAAATCGTATGGGCTGTAAAATCAGATTTCCAGATTTCTGGCTGGCCCAGAATTGGAAAATATGTGGTTGTGCTGTGAATCTTTGATGAAACAGAGGGCTCATGAGATCTCAACAGGCTCTGTCACAAGCTGGGATATAAAAATTAAAAGAAGTGAAGAGAGACAGCTGCCACTTTAGAGTCTTTTCTAAGTCGGGATCTTCTCTTCTTCGTGTTTTGCCCACACTAATTTTAGAGGTGGTGTACATGGTGTTTCAGTATTCCGAGAACAGCCAGTGACGTTCAGCATAACTAAGACTGTGGCATCTGTGCTGCAGCTCCGAACACATCAAACAGACATGCACCCACAGATTCAGGAGAGTAAAGATGGAAATTACTTTTCCAGAATAACAGCATGAATGACAGCAAGTAGAGAATTTTTGCATTTCATCATTTCATTTCTTTAGATGCGTACTACTATAAGCATTTGGATAAGCCATGCCTGTCTCAACGCATCTGATATGTAACACTCTAAATTCCAAACTGCTAAGTGCTTAAAATCAACTGATTTGGTTTAACATATTAAAAGATATTCCATTAACTTTATTGTCAAAACCTACAATTAAAGATGAATAGAGGATTTGAGGATGTACACTTTTCCGGAGAGGACAGAGGAAAGACACCAATATGGGCAACAAATGTACAAACAGGCATCGACACAGACGTGCCTCTACTGCTGCTGTGATAGAGGCAACTCTGTGCCTCTAGACACTGACCTTAGATCAGTGTTGTGTTCAAGCATCTTATGGTTACAGTTAAGTTTGTGGTAAAAGATAAACCTGACTGATCCTGGAACATTGCCAAAGGGCGTCTCCTACACACCAGGCATGAAAGAGTTTTTGTGGTTACACAAGCAGCCTCCATCTTTGCAAGAGGAAGTGAATAGATCAATCAAAGGGAGCAACATGACATCCCCCAGCATGCTTGTTAGATTAATGTCAATCTTAGACACTGTAAATCTAATGCATCACCACAATGTTCACAGTTAAAGCTGGCAAAGACGACGGCACTCTAAACTTATCTGATGACAAAATATTGGACAGTATTGGCCAGGTAAGTAATGACAATTACCATATACTATAATAATACTATATTCAGTGGTCGACGGTTATATGCACAAAACTGCTGGGCACGTTCTTGTGTCATAGAGAATCCATACGCTTATATGCACAGCTCCGACGGATATATACACAAAACATTTGGAGGTATCATACATGCATCTCACTAAATCTCGCAGTTTCTCACTAGTTACTTGATTGTACTCCTCCACTGGTGTTCTCCCACACACAGTCGCTGTTAGGTGCTCTGGTGTTTACGCATGCGTGTCTGGCTGAAGGAGGGTCGCCAAAAAATAATCACTGACTTCTTCAGTGTGAAATAGTGTCAAAAGCAACATTTGTTCTAGTTTTTATTGCCCGATCATGAGTTCTTAATATCCGATACAGAAAACCGTTCTGTTCTGTTACTAACTGTAACTTAATCTGTGCCGTTACCGTCGCGTCCATGCATGTGCGTATCTGGTTGATCTGTTACCAGTGTATTGGATCCATTCTATGAGTAGCTATATTACTCGATCTGTTTGAGAGTTTTATTCTCCTAATATATTTTAATTGCGTTATTACATAATTTCTGATTATCTGTTATCAATATTGAACACTGCTACCCGTGTTTACAGTCCAAATGACCACCGACAGATAAATGCACACAACGCTTGTATGCGCAAAACTGCTGGGCACTGAGGTCATGCATATAACCGTCGACCACTGTAACTCTATATTATAAAGTCACATTTTATGCAGAGACTTTCAAAAAAATAAATAAAATTACATCATATCATATCATCCAAAATGACTTTGTCATGAACTGGCACTTTATAAATAAATAAACTTGATATTATATTATGTATGGCTGTTGCAGGATTTAACTTTAAACTTACCTTATGGAGGCCATTTCACACAAATTTCATGACTGTGGTTATTTCTTAAGTATTAACCAGTAATATGAAACATTTTATATCTAAAAAATGTCAGGAAACACTGATTAACAGACCTTTCAATCTGTCTGTGTGAAGATTCACCTGGCTTCAGGCTGCAACTCATTAATATTCATTATTCAAATTTGCTGGACTCAGATTGGCTAACAAACTAGCCTATGAGAGCAAGGTATACTGTTTCATGGCCTGCTGCGCATAGCAACAGCGCACCGAGTCTCTTCCGGTTTGATACATCTTTATGCTAACAGCTTTTAGCCAGCAGCATGCTAGGTGTGGTTTCAACTGCGGGAGCTGATGAATACTAACGAACAAAGGAGTTGTGAGGAAACAGATACAGGCCGTTTGAACTCGGGTTTTATTGCCACCTGCGTAGTTTGACAGATTAAAACTGAAAGAGAAGTTGTTGACCTGTTTTCACCCACTATGAAGGTAAGAACACCTGTGGAGCTAAAATATTCATCAGAAACCTCAGAAAAACCGTTTTTAAAGGAAGGGCCTCTTTAAGTATTTAGGAACCTCCATACAATTGTCCCCAGGTTGGTATATCCAAAATAACACTACTGACCAGAGTCTAATGTATCATGGCACATCTGTATCATTTATGAAGGTGGTGAGTGAAAACAAGGAGACCAATTTGATCCACTGCTGACATGATTGGACAACAAAGGCAGTCACAAAGCCCAGGTAGTGTTTACATGTGAAGTGGGAGGTGATGCATATGTAATCAGAGAGACAAGTTCCCTGTGTGTGAGTTACACTAATGTCCTGTTTGCTGTGGGGGAATTAGCAAAGAAAAACAAGTTTCTCTTTTGTTGTGATGGTCACTTGTTCTAAACTTGCAACAATGGCTAGTTTTCCTTGTCCTGGGTTACAGCAAACCAAATACAGAAGAAAAAATACTTTTTTTTTTCCACAGATGATGACAACAACAACAAAATGACAATGGGACAGGCCAGAACAGAAAGATATGAAGACAGAAGTAATTCCATTGTCACATATTTTAGAGGTTCCTGTCAAACCTAAAGAAGTTGAGTCTCCAAAGCATGAGTTGAACCCAGTTATGAAAACCTGAGACCTGTTATGGAGTTCAGGGCCTCACTTGGTGGTCTATGGGAACAAGCTGGTGCTGAAACCTTTGTTCCCGGAGCAGATTACCAGGAGGCCGCTTCCAGATGCTGTCCACCAGGGTAAACAGACTGGGTGGTACGGGACCAACCCATTCCCCACACTTTCCTCATTAGTGTAATAAGCTTTGTATAAACCACTGGACTGCCATTGTCAAGGACATGTGCACATCTCCTTCACCCATCCATCCATCTGTCAACATGGTACATATGCTACACAACTCCTTGTTGGAATCATGTAGCGTAGAGAATGCTGAAACGAAAAACTAAAAAACCAAGACCGACTCCCACAATGCTGCAAATGTGTTTTCCCAACCTGCTGATGAGATGCTGCAAGCACATATGCCAAATCTGCATGATCATTGAAGCAAGAAAAAGCAGAAAATGATGCAGTTCTTGAAAGAGACTAAGTATTTGTTATAGTAACACTACTTGCATGCTTGTACATGGTGCAAAAAACCGTCAGTTGTTTTCAAAAGAGACCTCATTAATCTAATTGTAGAGGGAGGTGACAGATGATCTGTTTAAGAAAGCAAGTCAAAGACCTGGGGGCCCCAACTAGTTCAGCCACAAAGTGTAAGTCACAGTCCTTCACATCACACTCCCACAGCTTGTCACTGGCATGGCAAAGTCTGCCTCACCAAGCTTCCTGTGACTCACTTCCTGTCCCGGCCCTGCACCTGCAGTCCCCTGGGTGATGTCATGGCAGGTTTTCCTCTCAGAGTCTCACGTCTGAGCACACTCTCCATCTGGTAAAATGTGCATATGCATGCATCTGTTTATGTGTGTACATCAGCGAGCCTGGTGCAGACATTTGTCAGAAGACATTCAGTGAATGTGGGCCTTCATAACTTTAGTGAAGACCTCTTTTTTCTGTTTTACTAACAAAAGAACATCAGAGAAACTTGAAAGGAGACAGACAATGATGGTAAAAAGGCCTAACGTTGGTCCCAAAGCATTGTTATTCTTTCATTTTTTTGAGCTTAGCAAATCAAAGTATTTTTTCTTTTTGTTTTCAATTTGAGCATCAATCTTTATGGATTCCTTGTCTGGATGTTGACTAAGCTTACCTGGTAAGAATCCATCTTCACAATTTTTTTTCTCTTTCCCAGTGTGGTGAAACAACCCCTAAATGCTCTCAATATCCACCACTAACCATGCAGAATGTGACAGACTGACCTTTTGGACAGGGCTGCACAGTGGAGCAGTTGGTTAGTACTACAGCAAGAAGGTTGTACATTCAAATACTGACTATGATCTTTATGCATGGAGTTGGCGTATTCTCAATACGCATGCATGTTGGAATCATTGTCCTTAGAAACAGAATCAGGATTATTTGGCCAAGTATTTACACACACACAAGGAATTTTACTCCAGTTCATTTCTTCTCGTACTTACAGACATATACAGTTGTGCCAATAAGTTTACACACCCGGGGGTGGATTTTTTTTGGGCCATTTCTTAAAGAATAGGAATGAAAATATAATAACTTTTTTAACTCACGGTCAGTTATGTTGTGAAGCCATTTATTGTTAAAAATTTGTTTACACTTTTCAAATCACCATAACAATAAAAAATATCAAAATGCCCCTTTTGGAAAGTCTACACACAGCAGTGATTTTGGCCTGAAACATGCACACAATTTGACACAAATGGGTTTGAATGGCTGCTAAAGGTAACCCTACTCACCTGTGATCCATTTATTTGCAATCAGTGAGTAATTATAAAAAGGTATGCACGTTTTTGGGCTCCCAACAGACCCTAGCATCTTCCATCTAGAGCTGCGCTGATGTTTCAGTTTCTGAGCAAAATCGTTGTCACAGGATCTACAAGAAAAGGTGATCCAACTCTATAAAACAGGAATGGGATATGAAAGATGTCTAAGGTACTGATAATGCCAATCAGAAGTGTTAGAACTCTGATAAAGAAGTGGAATATTAGGGGTCTGGAATATTCATGGTCAGGTAAGCCAGCAAAGATTTCAGCATCAACTTGAAGAAAAATTGTTTGCAATGCACAGAAAAACCCTCGGATAACTTCTGCTACATTCAGGACTCCTTCAAAGAAAGTGGTTGTTTCAAGAAGCACAGTAAGGATGCACCTGAAGAAAAAAGGGCTACAAAGCTGAGTTGCCAGAAGAAAGCCATTATTATGCAAATGCCACAAAGCATCTTGCTTACAGTATGCCAAACAGCCCAGAGACAAGCCTCAACATATCTGGAACAAAATCATTAGAAGTTATGAGACAAAAATTGAACTTTCTGGCGACAACCATAACCGTTACATTTGGAGAGGAGTCAACAAGGGCTTTAATGAAAAGTGCACTACTGTGAAATATGGAGGTGGTTTGCTGATGAGTTACCAAGACACTGGAAACTTGGTCAAAACTGATGGCAGGATGAATGCTGCAGCTTATCAAAAAATAGAGGAGGAGAATTTGCACTCATCAGCCCGAAAGCTACACATGGGTCACACTTAGATGTTCCAAGAAGACAATCATCCAAAACACAAGGCTAAGTTAACCTGCCACTGACTCCAGTAGAATAAAGTGAAGGTTCTGGAGTGATCATCTCAGTCTCCTGACCTCAGTATCATCAAACCACTGTGGTGAGAGCTCAGACCTACTGTTCATGACTGACAGCTCATGAATTTACAGGAACTTGAGGCTTTTTGCCAAGAAGAATGGGCTGCTTTGCCATTAGATTGTATACAGAACCTTCTTCATTGGTGCTAAAGGGGGAAATACACAGTATTAGGTACTGAGGTGTGTAAACTTATCAACCGGGTCATTTTGGTATTTTATATTATGGTAATTTAAAAAGTATCAATATTTTTTTCCGTAATAAATGGCTTCACAATATCACTGACCATGAGTGGGAAAAAAAAAAAAGAGTTTTTGTGTTTTCATTCATATTCTTTGGGAAACAGTCCAAAAAAAAATCCACCAGGTTGTGTAAACCTATTGGCACAACTGTATAAAGATAAATGGACAATGGTCAGCATTGTTCACACACAAGATATGTCAGCATAGGCCACCATAAGTGGCTCTTTAGTGTTTGAAGCCTGTTTATAGATAAAATCTAATTTCCATGAGAAAAATAAGTTATTTCCTCATTAAAGGTTTTAAACATCCTTGTCCAACATGGTGACGGCCTAGGCACTGGAGTTGGACACCTTTTTCCTAATTGGCATTTAAAACTTACTGTATCGGATTAATATTAACAAATGATTGAAATGTTTTCATAAAACTTTGAATCTGGTATATTGATGTTAATTTGACTTGATGCTTCTGTAAAGTGCCTTGAAATAACTTGTGTTATGACCTGGTGCTTTATAAAAATAAATTAATTTAAATGTATATGAAATCTGTTAATTGGGGATAGATGGACGATTTTGCCAAGCCAAAGTGCACTAAAATGTTTGACAAATAAGAATATTTTTGCATTCGCTTGGATTCAGATGATGTTTTGTTGTCCTTGCAGTACACTCTGTGAGCAGAAGCTAAACTCTTTGAGGTCAAGAGGTGCAACAGAATGGTAGAAAGCATAAATCAACACCTTTTTCTTTTGTAGATTCCCAAACGTTTCACTAGCTTCACTTCATTTAAGCATTTGTTACAGGTCACAGGTGGTTTTTGTAAGTGGCCTGTTGACAACATTAGTAATTGCTGTCAATGATTTTGGTGTTTTCATGAACATCATATAATTTAGCACCAAAACTGATAAATGTTTTAGGATGTTTGGTATACCATCACCTGTGCAGAACAAAGCTTGGTGAAAATTCCTCTATGACACAAAACCAAAGGTGTTCTATTCTTACACAACATATTCTACAGACATACTGCACTTGGAGACTTCTTTCTCCTATTAGAACGAACAGCATTTACCAACATTCAAGGGTTGACATTGGGCTGCATCTCCATAGTGTCACTGTGCAAACACCAGGCGTTCTGTTGACTGGGACATAAAATAGTGCTGTTGGGTTTTAGGTTTCCAGAATGGAACCAGGGCAGCAGTATATTGAGTCCATGTGGGGAGTACGTTTTTAATCTGAGCCTTACCCACAGTCCTTCCTGTTTCTAATTTGGCGCTGCAGCGGTTTTGTCCCGAGGCCAAGAGCCTCTCTTCCACAGAGTGTCTATTTCCTCTGAAATGAATAGTAGCAGGTGTGCTGGCCCATGAGCCCTTGGAGAAGTCTGCTTTTGAATGGCCCACATCTCACTCTTTCTCACCAGTCTTTGTTTTCTTTTGTCTTACTTTTTTATTTTTCTGTCTTCCATTCTTTCAAATACTTTCTGTCTTTCTTTGCTGATTTGTCTTTGCCACATGTGGTCACTTTTATGTCTCCATCTCTTTATTTCATTCTTCCTCTTTGTTGTAATAGCTTTCTTCAAGATCAAGACGTAGGCTTTGATAAATCATCAAGCAGCAGCTTGTGGTAATAAAAACAACAAAAGACAAGAAGAAAAACAAGGGCAGCACAATCACAAATCAGACATTTGACAAGAAAAGAAAAAAAAACAAAAGTGTCAAAACATCTAAATTAGTTTGTGACTTTGGATTACTGATCCCCTTTGTCCTGGGAGAAATGAAATTCTTTAACTAGACATAACATCAGGAATTAATTTTACTTATGCAGCTTCTGTTCAATGCAAATCTCATAAATAGTGAACACAAATATCCATGTTTAAAAGAGGGAAACAATGTGTGTGTGGGTTTTGTGTGAGAGTGTTTGTGAAAACCAATAAAAGTCTCAATCTTGCACATATTGCCATCAAGTCAACTTGATGGCAAAAAACTCATCCAATCTGTGGGCTGGGGAGACACATCGTCATGCTGCTTCAAGGAGCCACAATAATAAATTAATCAAATCACCTTCCCTTCTTTTCACCTTGGCAATGTCATATTCTTACTTATTTCTGAGAAGAAAAAGAGCAAAACAATTTTGTTGCCAGTGATTTGTGGCTTAACACAGGGGTGAAATACAGCTGCAAAGCCATTAAGGAAATGAGGGTTTAACTAAAGGGTTGTTTAACTGAAACACATGAAGTCTTAATGATGTTTGTGTTTTGCTTTCACATCATTGTGCCAAGTAGATTTTGGTGTAAAGGTTATGAGAAGTTATAGGTTCTGTTCGCAGAGGTAAAATGGGATTTACCTCAGAAATGAAAGTAATAGTAAAAAGCCTGCACTTTGTGATGCGGCAAATTGTTTCAATCTTCTACACAATATTTCCCATTATTAATCTTTATAATTTTACTGTTTGTTTATTCTTTAAAGAAGCAGCTTTTCACCAGTTGGCTATAATGGACATGACCCAGTCTGTGTTCAGACCTCGTTCTCCATTCTGTTCTTCTGATTCTCCTCCAAAGTCAACAACGGGCATTTTTGTTTCCAGTTGTGGCATTTCCGGCATCTGCACACGCTTGTGTTTACACAGGATGTTCAAACTTGATACAGATTACACAAATCCAATTTGGATGCTGAGTTCAATCACCTCTTTTATTTCAACATTAAGTAGATGAAGCTGGAAGCCAGATCACCACAGCCATTTCCAAGAGGGTTGGGGAAGGGGAATGAACTGTACACTAACAAGTACAAAAAGTATTGTTGAGAGATGTGGACAGATGTCATCAACAAGTTCCCACGGACTTGCATATGGTTGGATTTGCCTTGAACATTTATTTTTCAAAAAAATTTCCAGCTCTCTTTAAGAAAGATTTGTCAGCCAACTAAAAGACCATAAGTAGTACAAGACTGGTGTATTTCCCACACTCAGAGAAAAATTGGAGGCCTGGCTTTTTGCTTACAAGCATAGACCAAACACACGTAGCACAGTTCAGTGTTATAAACTTTTACTTTGCCAAGGTTAATTTTTAATCTTAAATCTGATAAATGCTGATTACTTAAACTCAGGAAACACAACAGGTCATACATTAAAGTTGCCAGGTTCCCTTTCTCATATCGTAGAGCAGTTTCCCAGTTTGGCCGACCTACAAGCGTGCTGGCCCACTCCCTCGTTTGTGTCAAACTCCAACTCGGGATTGAGAGGGGACATGCAGCAGAATACTGGATGGTCTCTGACCTTTTCACAAGTACAAAAGGACCTTCTTTGTGTCCAGAAGACCAGTCATTTGTTCAACAGGATTTTTAATTGGTGCCCACTTCAAGCAAAAGTCCTATTGAGTTGGTGTTTACGTCCTCACCTGGGTCCTCTATTGAACATGGGAGAGGCCTTGACCTTCCGAGACACCTGTTTAGCTAGTGTTTGGTTGCCAACCAGCTCCAAACTGACGCAGTCATCAGCTTTTTACAGAGCAACTCCATTCTTTATAGCTAGTTGTCCTCCTAATTGTATCACATTCTACAGCTTTGTCCTGGCATTCCCCTGCCAGCTAAAGGTTGCCAAAATCTCATCCGCCACATCAGAGGGGCCCTATTAACCCCTGACCCCTGGTTGGTGTGTGAGGACAAGGTCGCTCTTCACACCCAACTGGGCCCATTAACACATCGCCCCACAGCAGAAAAACTATTTTGACGGGCTGTAATTGGTGCTAAGTGATGGTGGACAAAGGCCCCCTCTGTGCTGCCTACTGGACTGAACAGTTCTGATCATTCTTGGAGCTTCACGCTTGACATTTTCCTTCTGAGTCCAATGTGAGACGGAGGAAGCCCATTCCTGGGCATCCTCTTCCTCCATTTCTCCATCTCTTCAGCCGCCTTCCATTTGTCATGGCGCTGCTTTGAAAATGTGTGATAATGAGGGTTCTAGTGGGGAGAATGGGCCGGAGCAAAATTGTATGGTCAAGATCAGTGAAGGCTGATTAATCCAATGGTGGACCGTTCTTTTCAAAACCACCCTAATTAGTTTATGTTAGCTTGTGAAGGTCAGGGGGCGTGTTTGACGGAGGCCTTTTTGTTAAATGCCACATTGGTGTGATGATCTGCAGATGCAGGTGCAGTGATCGGCTGCTTTTATGTTGCTAAGCTGCTTTGGATACTGCTTGTACACTTGAGTTGCAAACTGGCAAAAACAATGAGGTCTTTTACTTGTGAGCATGTGACAGCTTTGAAAACCACCATTCAGCTATGTAGTTTCTTTATTCACAGACTTTCCAGATTTATTTGCCATAAACTCAAATTATAATCCTCTGCATATAACCAGGGAAAACCCCTCAGTATTTTCTTTTGGATGGTTTATAGAAATCTTAAAAGATGGCATGTCAGAACTTTTGAAAAACATGACTGAAGAGAATTGTTTTAGTGGTAGTTTTGGCCAGTCTTACTGTATTTCCAATCCAAACTCTGCCCAATAAATTTATTGGTTTTTGGTTGAGTTATGTTAGCAGGAAGTCCTGCCCCTGTCAGTCTTATCACCATTTACCCTGACTGCGTTCATACTTTTAGTAAATGTTAATCCCTTTAAAGAAAAAGTGGAATCTCCAATTTTTCCTTCTCGTGTATAGCGTGAATCCATGGAAACAGTCCAATGGAATCAAGCCAGGCTTCTCTCACACAAAGCTCTATACTTAAGGCAGGTTTAACTCCCTATCCTGTCGGCCATGCCATGCTCTCATCCCCGTATTTAACAGTCTGACGTCAGACAGGAGCAGAGGAGGCAGCAGAGGAGACTTTAATACTAAATCTCTCACCCTGTCATTATAGGCCTGTGTGACCGCCTATCAGGGGCCCTTGAGTGATGTGGGAAAGCCTGGGCCATGTCCTCCCAACTTCTGTAGGCCAGGCCGCCTGCTCTGTCCAAACCAAACTGAAAACTAAAGGATAGGCACAGCTACAGCTGACATCAATGAGCCGCCAGGCCCTTTATGCCCACTCTGTGGTCAGGAGGAGAGAAGCTTGTATATTAATCTCTTTCTAGTCTTTACTCTTATGTTTTCTTCCTCTTTCACCACATAAACTAGAAATCTGGGTTCCACATCCCAATAAAGCTAATCGAATAAAGGCAGAGAGAGCTCGTTCTATTTGCTGCTAAGGAAACATCTTGTCTAATACCAATCCTGCACATAGAAGGTAGAAATAAATGAAAGGATTCAGAAGTAAGTAAAGAAACATCTGGCCTTAGTAGCAGCTGAACAAGATGATGTCAGGGTCGTTTTTATGTTAATCTGTCCAGTTATAATAGCTAGGACTGTTTTGATTTAAACAGAATAAGTTAAACACACTTTCCAAGGAACTCAAAACTCATACAGTGAACCTAGTTTTTATTTCATTCATGAACATCGTTTAACTTGCTGCTTTTCCACAGACATTTTTTTCCACATTGTAACAATAAAATATAAAAATCAGATAAATCTATGGGTATTATGCTGACCATAAGATAAAGTAAGTATAATTGTGATTTTTTTTTTTAGCAAATGCTGGGAAAAAACAAACAAAAAGTGCCATCAGAGTCAATTATACAGTTCATGTAATGTGTGCCTTTATGTGAGCACCTGCAGCACCCAGCAACCCCAGTAAGCTTTGTTAAAAAAACATTGGTACTGCCTGGAGGGAAAAGGGGGAGAGCAAGAGGGCCAATCCCAGGTTTGGCCCTGAAGGCCCTTACTATCACTCCAGTCCATGGGTTGCCTTTGGCCTTGCTAACTGTTCCATGAAATGGGCCCCAGGAACAGTGCAAACCTCCCAGAAACAGGCCACTCACTGTTAGCCAACAGTGCACTCTTTGTGTGAAAATGGTCAAAGCTGGCCCTTTTTTGCACCGGTCTTGTCTTTCTTTTGAGTCGCAGCTGTGAGCAAACAAAGCTGGCTTAAAGGTTTGCAAGATGGTTAGCTAGGTAGCTGGCTAACCATGGTATTGTTTGTATAAGTGAAAGCAACAAACTTGGTGCTTAATTTGTTCTGTAGCTGAGGCTTTTATGGTTTTTATTAGATAGTAACATAAATGTGCAGTATATTAAGTTTTGAGATTATAGTATTTGTTTCAATTTATTACAGACATAATGTTTGTAGTCCTATGATGCATGCATACACATATGGCTCTATTTATTTGCTTAGCTGAATAGCAAAAGTAATTTACAGTTCAATCATATGACAAGTTGTGAGATTATTATCAGGACTTTTGGCTAATTCTGGTGTCCTTCCAAAACCTAAAACATACCTGTTAGGTGAATGGCCATCCTAAACTGTCCATAGATGAGTGTGTGTAAATGTATGGTTGTGCATCTAGTGATGAACTAACAAGGTTTCTCAACCCCCCCCAACTAACCTGACTGACTCCAAGTACAGAAACTGAATACGTTGTTGGCTGCAATTTCTTTCTAAATTTCTGCTCTACAGAAGCTTTTTGATAATGTGTCAAAATAAACATTTTTGTATTCTAAAAAAAAAAAAATCACTATTTATTTAAAATGTTTTTAAATGTGTTGCCAGATTGTAAAGCATTTAGTGAAACAGAAGAAACTATTAAACGTTATCTGTTATGGGGTTTCATTTGTGGCTGAAATGGACCATCAAGTAACCACAACTTTGGGTTAATAAACTCCCCAGAAGATGTGTTCACTTTTACAGCTGTGTGTAATACAAAGAAGCTATACAGCTACCTCTGCTGCTGCATGAATAAATGCTTTGGTATATTTATTAAGTTGTGTAAACTCTGCTTCGACAACTTTTGTCTTTTTTTCCTCTCTCATTGGCTGGAGTGGAAAACCAGTAGCACTTGGTTTAACTGTGTTTCACTTTGCTTAATTGTTCCCAAGGTTGCTGTTATTTATTTCTAGGCTTTCGGCGCCAATATAATTCAGTTTTTGTGGCCAAGCCAAATATTTGCAGCTTAGCTTACGCTTCTGAACCAGGCTGTATTTTGGGTGAAAGAATTTGTCTTGCCACCAACACTACACAGAGAAGGCAATAATAAGACTTAGAGTCCAACACGGATAATACTGTTTAATTTTACAGACATTGCTCTGCTGCACTGTTATTCATTTCCAAGTAGTAAGATGAACACGTATAATCTTAGGCAGTTTGTTTTATTACACTTTAAATCAACACTTTGCAAAGAAAAAGAGCCATGTATCAAAAGGTTTGATGGCAATGTGACTGTTTACTACTTAGGAACAGATGACACAAACTAAAAGAAGTCCAAGTCATTTACAGTTAGCTGAATTCCCTGCCGAGAGGCCCTGTTAAATGTTTCTTCCAAAGACGTTGCTGGGAAATATTTGCAATGGTTTCCATCCAGATCTGGGTCATTCAGTTCTACATTCACTGCACAGGTGAGCTGGAGCAGGTTTGTTTGGCATTGGTCATTGGCTGTCCTTTCCTTTCCACTGGACTGGGAAAGCAGCACCACAAACAGCTTGCGACAACAAGAGATGCTTTTGTCCAGCTCAACGCAGCAAAATGGCACAGCTAAGCTGCCTGCTGCCAGGGCTGTCCAGGTCTCCGAGGACAGTCCCTCGGGGCCACGAGACCTGCTGCAGTCAAATACAGGCAGAAGGAGAGTCAGAACTCTCAGGAGAATAGGTAACACTGTCAGCCAGTTGTTCTGCTGCAGCATGCAGATGAAAACAACTTCTTTCACATGGCGTGTATTTTGGCTTCCAAGCCTATAATCATGGATGATTAGCTTAAGAACTCAATTCCGAGCGAGGACTATTTCTTATTCCTGTCACACTGTCAGAAAATATATTTACCCAACACTTTTCCCAGCTGTCTGAAGACATGAAGGGAGTTTTGATTGATCAATGAAAATGAGACTGGTGTGTGATATTTCATTTCAGATAATAAAAAGGCAATTTTAGTGTATGATATCTGGGTACTCATGGATGATTTCATGATTGGCATTAATTTTAAAAGCTTTTTTAAAAGACTGCATTTCCTGGCTCAGTAAGATAAAAACATGGAAAGGTGGTCATTTACTGGTTAATCTGAGGGCTCGAAATGTTTTTAAGAAATGTACACTGTAGCATGCTATGTGGTTCAACAGTCCAAATATATCATCTTCCTCACCACACAGTTCTTATACATCAAAATATGTTCAGGTTAAATAAAGTATATATTTTCTCTTTAACTTGAAATAAATCTATTTTGAAATCAGTGCTAAAAACTTTCCCCAGCTGTTAGACAGGTAATGCCTCTAGCAGTACTTACACAATAAAGACTGGTGTCACTAGTGGCCTGATCATCACCCCACAACACGTACAGCCATCTTTGCTCAGCTTGTTGTGTCTCTACACATGGAAAACATCAACATAGATGGGCCTTCATTTTCTGTCTGCCCCCAGGTGTCTTTTTCTACTTCCTGTCATTTATCCCAACATAGATGCTGTTTTTATGTCTCTTATAAGGTAAAAAAAGAGGACGGATTGTAAATATGCAAATGTATCACTGCCAGAAGAAACGGGCCACATCTTTCTGGGTTCAGACCGTCAGGTTTTACAGTAACATATTTTTATCGTGAAAAGCCAACATGGAAAAGGACGGCCATACGCAGCTGCTGGTCTAATTTACTTTAAACATGTACAAATAGGACGGCCCACACAGACCATAAAAGTGGAGAGGAGGTTTTGCTCAACGCAGCACTTTTGTCTGACCAGAGGCGCATGGACGCTTTCCAACGAACAAACAGATCACAAAAGAGAAAAGGAGGAGAAAAAACACACAGGCACTCTCACATGATAGTTAGAAATACAGTAGAATAACAAAAGGACAGATTGCTTTTACTACAGTTACAGTCTATAGTGGTCGTGTTTATAAACACAAATTCTTATTGAAAATACAAAAAGGATGTAACATGTCCTCCCTGACTTTAATGAACAGAGGTATACCTGTAAAATCTAACACAAACAAAACACACTTTACATTTTTGTGGTAATGCCATTATTATATAGATTTATATTTAAAGAGTGAAGGTCAGTGGCTGTCAGGAAATAAATATATGTTCTGGGGCCTTTATGTACATATTTTTTGATAGTTTATTCAGGTTATTTCCCAGCTTCAGAGCAGCAGCAGTCTAACTACTGTTCATTCTCTATACATTTTATTGCACCATGGAAAGTTCTATTTGCTCTTGAGCCATTCGCTCTGGAAACCCCCTGTGGATCCTTTGAGTCTTGTACATTTATATAAGTACATACTACATGGCTGCACATTAATACACATGCATGCAAAAAGTCCACATACACACACAGCTGCATATATATGGTTGGGGTTTCCCTTTAGATACCGGATAAATAACCAACTTCAAACAGTAAACCAGGCACTAATGAACTGGATCCTGACAGGGTTTGCTTTCCGCAAGCAAAGACCCACCCCACAATGGATCTATTCACAGTATCTCAGCCATGGAAAGTGTTGGTAAAGTAATCCCACTAGAGTTTAAGCGACCTTTTCTAACTCTCAGTACTTCTTTCTCCCCTCAGGCTTTTAAGGTCCAGCCAAAAACAACACGGCCCTGCATCAGCTGATACAGGTAGAGGCTACCCATATTTGCATGATTCAAAATGGCACCCATTCACAACCAGTTTGCAAATTGATGTGGTGAGGAAAGGAACACAACGCTCTGCTTCCTCTTACGCTGTACCTGTGAGATCATTCATGGCAACTTTGAGTCCAGGGTCAACAGTTGTTTCTTTAGTGTGGCTCTGCAGCAAAGGTCACGGCTGGGTGGCATCGAAACGCTTCCCCCCGAACAAGTTACTTACCACCAAAATCCCTCTGGAAACAATAACCTGCAACAAATGGAGCTGATTTATCACTAATAAAACATAGGCTGTGCTCCTACTGTGCGTCTACATGCCCTGACAAAACTAATAAAAGTCACAATGCTGCATATGACATTCAAGATGTTTGATATTCCCACAGAAATGTCAGCTGCTTCAAACCTTGAAACACACCTGCTGAAACTGACAATGTTTTCAACAGCTAAGGAAAATGAGCTCATCGGATTTAATACCTGCAAATGTCACCTATGTGGCTGTGCGTCTTTTAACTTTCAACCAGCGGACCATCTGTCTGAGATGAATGACTCTCATCTATCCACATGGCTCTGTTCATTCACATCTTTTTGCTGTTTTTGGGGCAGCGGAGCATAAAAAGTTATGAAATACTGCCAGTGACAGGCAAAGCAATACTCTGTGATGGAAGATGTTTGACAGAAGCCACTTTTCAAGAGAATGTTTAAAATACCTGATGTCTTATTCCAAACCACACTTTGGAACAACCTCTCTTCAAGATGTGAGGGTCAAAACTGAAGTGACAATCGGTATTTATGGCTATCTGACCTGACACTATAAAATGTTTTATTTCTATCAGATGTTTCCACGTAAGGAGATGAAAATAAATAAACAAATTTGCATCTCCATGTTCGTTTTCACAAGGAATAATAGAACCTTTCTACAGAGTCACAAGAATCCACAGAAGACTTTGGATGTCTGAGAAGAAATAGGTGTAATTTAGGGAAATACTGGTTCTGTTATAAGCCAAGAGCCTATATTTAGTCAACCACTTTGCTCATATACCTGAGTTGACTTTCATCAAGGCCACATTTCTAATTATCCTGACATTTGGGAAACAAATAACTTAGCAGATGCAAGTTCTTCTTTCTTGATTTGGTGTAGAATATCATAATAGCTATGTAGGTCTGTGGCATAAGCATTAATTTTTTATGGGGGGAAAAAAAAAAGAAAAAAACAGACATGCCATGATTTTAACGGCTTCAAAGAAAGAAACCGAATCCGACCTGTAACAGTTTCCAGCCCATAAGGCAGTGAAGTTTTGGTTCCCAGGAGCCCTGCGCTGTCAAAAGCCTCACTTCTAACTGTGTTTCTCAGAGTTTCTGACCCCCTTAGTCTTCATTCCCCCGGATAAAACCTGTGGTTCTATTGGATTGGGGACACTGCTGCGTCTGAGGGGATGCAGGGACTGATGTGAAAAAAATAGAAATTGTCAAGGTGAGTCGTGTTCTGTTACAATGTGAAAACATCATCTCTGAATAGTGTTTACTTCTAAATCCATATTAAGTAAAAAAAAAATGAGGCCTAAAATCACAGGTCAAAAGAACTAACTGAAGTGAGGCTGTTTCTTTTGTATTCATTTCACCAATGCTTCTGATCCGGTATCTAAAAGTACCCCCCGCCAAAAAAAATAAAAATAAAAAAGTACTACCTAAACCCCTAAAGCATAAGGCTCAGCAGCATGAATGGAGCATTGTGATGCGTCTCCGTCACGGCAGTGAATGTTTTCACTTCCATTTGATCCGTCGGCAAGGCTGCTAATTGGGTAAGCGTGTTCCCAGGTCACCGGGAGGTTTCTCTTTCCATAAATACAGAGAACCAACGAAGGCTTCTACAGATGTTGTTTCCCACCCGCTTCCAAGTGTGTTCAGACCAGCTTCAGGTAGTAGATGTAATTTATTGTGTCTGAAACCACAGCCCAAAAGTTTCCCTTCTCCCTCTCTCTCCAACACTCTGCAGACGTTTTATCATTCTCACAGGCGCTGCAGTAAAGCAGATTATTGTCCCTTTCCTCAAGCTTGAACCGAGTGCACCAGGTTGATGATTGAACCTCAGGTGTGAAGATGATGATTATACAGACCATTGTGTTCAGTTCTGACAGAAAACAGTATAATTTGAAGCTTTGTGCTTTTACTTCAGTGTCACAGTTTGAGGGTCAGGGTTGATTTGTTTGTTTTTGTCATGGATTTTACGTTTCCTCTCTTTATGTGAGCGTTCAACACAACCTCCTGTACCAGCAGGGCCGGTTTTTGCTATGGGCAATGTGGGCGACCGCCCAGGGCGCCATCTATGTAAGGGCGCTTGAGCGCCTTAATAAAAAAAATAAAAAGGAATAAAATGACAATAATAATAAAAACTCTCAGTTTTCTAGACTACCGCCGCACATTTCCATTAGTGGAGTAGGCGCTGCCGCTGGGGCGCCCTCATTGTCACCTGAACTTGCGGCTGAGAGTCAGAATGCTTGCGTGTCTCCCCGCTCCCTCCCTCCCTTGCCTCAGAAGAGACGAGAAGGCGGCGAGGTATAGACTGATCCCAGGCCAGCGAGGCCATACAACACAAACTTCTTCAAAATTAATTATATTTTATTCCTAAAATTAAAATTGATCCATATCCTACAAGTAGCCTAATTAATTGGGTTATGTGTGAAAAATGGAAAGAAAAAAAATTGGTTTGGTGATTCATCTACGTGAGTCACGTGACGTGACACCGGTTGATGGGCGAGTTAATGGTGACTTTGCTTGAGCTGCTGACTTTCATCCATGAGAAGGAGCTTGCAGAAATATATCCCAATCTGTGGACTGCACTCAGAATTGGTTTGACCCTTCCAGTGACAGTAGCTGAAGCAGAGAGGAGTTTTTCCAAGCTGAAGCTTATTAAAACATACTTGAGGTCCACGATGTCACAGGAGCGTCTCTCTGGACTTGCCGTCATCAGCATCAATCATACAGTTGCACAAAAGATTTCATACGATGATGTAATTGATGATTTTGCGTCAAAAAAGGCTAGAAAAGTCAAGTTCTAGATTGCACTTCACACCTGGTAATGTTAATGCCAGTTGTATACAAGGTGAAAAACACATGTTGAAAAATCTGCTACTGCACATTCTGAGCGTTAAATTCATATTCTGTTAATTATTTACTGTTCTTCTTTTTGATTTTATACTCCATAAAGTACTTTTTTCTTTTTTTTTAATTTATCTTGTTTTTCTCTGTTCCTGTGTTTTTGTCACATCTTTGTATTGAAGATTATATAATAAAATAATACAAATCATATGATATATTTTATATATTTCAGTGTGTTGGTGGGGTTTGGGGGTAAGTCTGTTCTTTTTTTGGGGGGAAGGGCGCCATGGGATTCTTCGCCCAGGGCGTAAATCTAGCCAGGACCGCCTCTGTGTACCAGGATTAAACACACCGATGGAACAAAGACTCTCAGGCAGACTCTCAGGATCGGTTGCTATTCCCATTCTGCAGGGTGTGGTCAAAATGGTCAAATGGTCAGACAAAGTGTCCTTCAATTTTACTGTTTTAGTGTGAGTCTGTGTTAGCACGTAGCCACTGAGCTGAAGTATCCCTGAAAGCTCTCCAACTCGTTCTAGGCTTTTTCCCTTTAAATCCAACTCTAACATAGACAACGCAATTCCATCTAAAACAGCAAACAATCATTTAAAAAAGGAGGAGACATATAGAGATGATATAGAGATGGCTGTGAGATTCATGCCTGAGGAAAGCAGGGGAAGATGACAAATAATATCATTTGTACTTCAGTGTTCAGTTACCTGCATGCTTCTGTGATAACTAGACTTTTAGGCAGCATTAATTACTTTTTTTTTAAATTTAAATAATGGCATTGAGTTAAATATGAACATAAACAGGCCCTTTACAAAACAGGTGTGGTCAAGTTGAGCATCAACACATTGTTTCTACAAGAATGGAAGCAAGTTTCTCTCAAAACTGCTCTCTGATTCTTAGGTTTGCAAAGGGCGCCCCAGTGTGGCAGCTAACGGGTTTCAGAGAGGTTTGGTAGACCTGCCACTAAACACAATGGGCTCAATGTTCGCCCACAGATAAAGGAAGAAGAATGTATCTGACACTAACAAGGATTAAAAATCAAGCACGTGAAGATGGAGGGAATATTGAGACTTTGATGATAGAAATGATTAAAAATGGTCGCAGCTTTATTACAAAGGAGCAGCTTTTTACTTGTGGGATTTTACTATTTCATGCATAATACAACAAATAGCTTCAATGTCACTTAAAATTAAAAGTAAACCTGCCCCAAAGCTCAGAAAATATCTTTAGATCACATATTTTTATAGCTTACAGTATACGAAGATAACGCTCCTAACATAAATATACAGTAAAAGTTGTATTCAAAACATTACATGACCCTCCCAACAGAAACCAGAAGATGGCACGCTTCCCTTGTGTGCTCACCTCAGAATGAAATGACTGCAACACAAGAGCAGCCAAACTAATGCACAAAAGATACCGATTAAAAGCTGGAAAACTGACCACAAATCAGCACGACTGTCTGTGTGGAAAACCTTCTACACGTACTGTATGTGAGAAAATGATTTCTATTTGTGCTGCAGTTTCACAAGCTTTGTGTAAAAAAAAAAAAAAAAAGGAACAAATTAAAGTGATTCATCTTTATTTACTCATTAAAGGTGTGGGCATCAAGGAAGGCTGGGCCTTCTGTTGTAAGACATGATTCATAATGGGATGAGCTCATCTCTCTGACAAAAACCATTCACATTAAAAAAAAAAAAAAAAAAGATATTATATATTTTCCAGTGGAAATAATGTTTCTTGCATTTTAAAATGTCAAAAGGATAATTAAAGCAGAACTAGATCCTACACTGATAATACTGAGGATGATACCCTCTTTCATGCACCTGACTGAGTACAGAGTTTGGAAACAAAATTACTGTTTTGAAATAAAAATTTGCTTTTACTTTGTTAAATAATAAAAGCACTTTCTGATGAACATCTCTACTTAATATAATTATTAACATATCACAAGGAATAGAGTCAAAATGGTCAGATATGTTACTTTAAAAGGGAACATACCCTTATTTATGTTTTTTACTGGGATTTAGTTTGTATGTGATGCTTTTAATTTGGTAATCAGCTCATTTTCTCACCAACTTTATTGGTTTGTGTATTTTTAGGCTACAGGTGACGCAAATGTTAAACATGTCCTACATTTTTCCCCACGTGACTATAAATTTAATGTAGTTAATGAGTTGACGAATTAATTAGGAACCGTAATAAATCTTAGATTGTTGGAATATTCTAGAATATAAATATGTGTTGATAAAAAAAAACCGCACACTACGTGGTGATACGTGACCAAACTCACCTGTGTTACTCGGTGAGGTAAATCTGGCCACTTCCTACGTTCCTCTTCCTTACCTGGTTGAACTGGGCGTGTTTTAACTCCCAGGAGAACTTTATTCCCAATTCGTTTCGCCTCAGAAACCTTTTCCAGGAATCACTCAGCGACGGTAAACTTCAGGTAAGATTTCTTTTCATATTCAAATGAACTTGTCTGCAGCGTGACGGCGGCGGGTGAAACGTTCCCGTTACGTCTGTTGAGCAGCTGCGTTTGATTAAAGCGGGACTCGTTTATCACCTGAAGTCTCAGCCACATCTGCAGCTCATAGTCCAGGTGTTGTAATCTGAGTTAGGCCAGCAGAGAAGGAAACATTGGAATCATTTTTAAAACGATAAATACTGGGAATAAATAATAAAGCAAACTGTACGTTTACTTATTAAATTAGATGGCTGATTTTCTAAAATATCAATTAAAAGACGAGGTTTTTAGGATTTATTGTGTCTTAATAAGGAGAAAAATAACTATTTCTCACACTTTCTTTTTAATTAAACCAATAAATTTGATATCTCGCTGTTTAAAGTTTTATTATTTTCAGTAGTCTGTCTAATTTTCCTTGAATCAAGTCATCATGATGGAACAAATCTCAGCAGGACTTCCCTCAGCAGGCATGCAACATCCCACTTTTTAACTGTACCCTACAGCACCTCATAGTACAAAGAGAGCAGAGTGGAGTGAGTTCATTAAATCTACCCTCCTGGCAACCAAATTTCACTGACTACCAGTGGCAGGACGTGTGAAACAGGCGTTTTCTGGTCTGAACTAGTCCACGTCGATGATCACACGTTATTTCTCAGTATTTGGTTGTAACAGATACTGGTGCAGTTCATGGAGGTTGTTGTTTCTGTGTTCTCTCTCCTGCACCAGTCGTGTCAGCGCTCGTCACACATTCCACAGCCTCCCAGCTCCTCCCCCATTTTTACTCCCCCCATTCCCTCTCCTTTTTTATCTGTCCAAAGTCTTCCATCTACTCTCTGTGTTTCATTAAAATCGGCCAATCATCCTGCAGATCTGCACCATTATCGGCCGAACTGTTCACAGAGAGTTCTCTGCAGGCTCATCTCTGCTTTCTGGTGTTACAAGCCTGTGTGTGTGTGTGTGTGTGTGTGTGTGTGTGTGTGTGTGTGGGTGTGTGTGTGTGTGTGTGTGCGTGTGTGTGTGTGTGTGGGTTTGTATTTCTGACCTCCTGGGGACCAGTTTCCTGACTTTTACTATCTTTCTGGGGTCCGAGGGTTCTTGTGGGGACCGAAGCCTGGTCCCCATGAGGGGGACTCCCCGTTTTAGGGTTAGGGGTTAGGTTTATAGGTATGGTGTGAATAGAGTTTTAGTTAGTCTTAGGGTTAGTTATAGATCAGTAATGGTTAAGGTTAGTAAAAGGGTTTGGGTTAGGTATAAATCTAGTTACTAAAATCAATGGAAGTCAATGGACGGTCCCCATAAGGATAACAAAACACACTTGTGTGTGTGGGTGTGTGTGTGTGTGTGTGTGTGTGTGGAAGCTAAACTCTTAGTTAAAAATGTGCTGCTTGACTTCAGGGGCTGCAGTATCATTGCAGAGACACTGCAGCAGAGGCATTGTGTAAATCTGTTTGGTAAGGGGGCTGCTGCCCGCCAAGGCAGGCGGGATGTTGAGAAACACTTAATCCTCTGATGTGTGTTTGGATTTAAAATGTTTCTAAATGGTTCCAGTAAAATAGATACTTTAGCATATTTTAGATGGGACACTGAATGTTTTGTGCATCTGTAATGAGAGTGACTTTGAGTCCATTTAGGATGTGTTTTCTAATCACTGCAGTCTTGTGTTTTTAGAACAGGGCCATGATCACACCGGCAGAGATTGGAGACACGTCATGGGAGCTGTCCGTGCAGGTGGATCAAAAACAAGGAGACGAGTCCATGAGATTTAAGCTCAGGGTGAAAGGAGACCTGCACGTTGGAGGCCTCATGCTTAAGCTGGTGGAGAAAATCAGTAAGTTTTTAGTGTGTATGAGTAAGTGTTGCATGGAGGATCAGAAACTATGAGAATGCTTTTATTCATGGTTATATTTCTTGCTCTTTATAACTTGGATTTTACGAGCGGAGCCTCTGCTGCTACAACAGGTCTGCGTGTGAAGCCACACCCATGTTTGCCTTGCATTTTTCTCCACCACAGTTCCATTGTTTAGTAACAATACACGAGCTTGTGTAGCCTGAGGGGGCAAAGTATAACCAGGACCTGATCTGATATCTCTCTCAAGTCTCCCATAAATATGAAGGAGCCAATGAAACCAACACAATGTGAGGGGTAATTTTAGTTAAAGGTGGTTTAAACATTCTAAGATGTAATAAATGACTAAGACGTTTGTCATCAGCAGATGGATTTCAGCCCAGTATTACAAGATGATATCAGGTAGACTCATTAAACCACACCGCCTACGTACCAAAAGGGTGCTGGCAGTGTTCCTGTTGCTAGCAGATGTAGTTGTTTTTAAAAAATATTCTAGCTTTGAAGCTTATAACAGGAGTACTGCTCACTGACAGCCTAATTTAAATAGTTAGGTTTTTCAGATTGAAAGAAAAATAAAAACAAATGGGCTTATCAATTAATTTAAAGGCACTACGGTTTTCTATATATGTTAACGTGACGAACATTAGCATCACTGTTTACAGCTTTCAGCCATTAAACAGTTTCTTCAGTCAGTTATAGTGTTCGTCATATTACAGTCGTTTTTAGAAAGAGTTTAATAGAAAGCTCCATGTCTCATATTATGTGTTCAGGATTTTCTCTGGAGGAAGTTTGTATAATAATATTGAAAGCAGAGTTTCTCAACCATAGAGTTCCACTGTTCTTCATGGTTACCTGCTTTAACACATCATATCTGGATGATTGCAATTAACCAGAACCTGAATCAGGTGTGTAGGAGCCAAATATGTTGTTTAATTTTCTTTTGTCTTAATGATTTGTATTTAATTGATATGTGGGCGTGTCATTATTACCGGTCAGAATAAAGGTAGTGATGTCATTGTAGATGTTAGGCATTATTCCGGAAGGGCAAACAGGTTTTGACTGCTGTGGCGTGAAGATGCTGAATGGAAACAAATTACTTCTGTCACTGTTTTACCTGGAATGCAATCAATATTAAACAATATTGTTTATTTAAAGAGGCCCTTGCATTAAAACTGTTTTTCTGAGGTTTTTGTTGAATATTTTAGCTCCACAGGTGTTTTTACCTTCATAGTGGGTGTGAAAACAGGTCAACAACTTCTCTTTCAGTTTTAATCTCTCAAACTACGGAGGTGGCGATAACACCAAGTCCGAACGGCGTGTATCTGTTTCGTCACAACTCCTTTGTTCGTTAGTATTCGGTGGCTCCCGCAGTTGAAACCACACCTAGCATGCTGCTGGCTAAAAGCTGTTAGCATAAGACGTAACAAACAGGAAGACACAACGTCTGCTGTTGCCATGCGCAGCGGGGCAGGAAACAGTATACCTTGCTCTCATAGGCTAGTTTTTTAGCCAATCAGAGTCCACCAAATTTGAATAATGAATATGAACGAGCTGCTGCTGAAGCCTGACGAAGCAGCCTGACAGAAGGAGCCGGAACCACCCGAATTTTAATGCAGACAGATTAAAAGGTCTGTTAATCAGTGTTTCCTAATGTCTTTTAGATTAAAAATGTTTCATATTACTGGTTAATACTTAAGAAATAACCACAAAGTCCTCAAATTTGTATGAAATGGCCTCATTAAGAAAATAGTAATTCAATCGGTCAATGTCAACACAGAGTGTCAACCAGGTCCCAGACTTACAGCCTCAGAAGTCAAGTAATGGATTTGACTTCTACAAGGTGTGTTTATTCAGGAACACATCTAAAAGATGGAGGACAGGAAGCTCTGAGGACCAGGATTTGAAAACAGTGATCTAAAGCAGGATTGGGTGACTCCAGGCCTTGAAGGCTCATATTCTGCCCCTATTCTGCATTGTTTAAGATGTTTCCCTGCTTCAGCTCATCTGATTCAGATGAACAGATTGTTAACAGGTATCTGCAGGACATGTGGACATGCTGAGGATTTGAATCAAGAGGGTGTCTTTCAGGTGAAACTGGTTTTAGTCCAATGATCTCTCATGTATTTTTGTGGCTTTTAAAATAGATTTCACACTAATAACTTGTAAATAAACGAAAAGTTACATTTATCATGTTTTGTCAGAAAGACCCAAAGTGTGACCTCGAACACAGATAACTTGGTAAAAACTCAGTCTTTAACAAGAAAACACTTAGAGATCTACAGCAAACAGCTCATTCCCGAAAATGAGTTTTACACCTAAAATGCTTAGTTTTAGCAACTTTGTTGGATTTCTTTTCAATAAAAACTCACCTTTAGTATTTAAACCTCTTTGATTTCATTATTAGTTCAGATGTTACCTTCACCAGGAGGTCATGTTTTCACCAGGTTCTGTTTGTTTGTTTGTTTTTCTGTTTGTTTGCAAGATAACTCAAAAAGTTCTGGATGAATTTTGATTAAAAAATTTTCTGGAAAGTTGAGAAATAGCTCCAAAACAGTGAGTAAATTCTGGGGCGGATCCGGATTTCCATCTGGATCCAGGAATGTTTTTCACGATAGAGCTGTTTTTAACATATCTACATGTAACTCTACAATAAATAGTAAAAAAACAATAGAGGGTGCATTCTTAACAGGTTCTACATTATACCAAGGACTGATCTGGATCAAGGACTGATTTGGATCAGGGACTGATCTGGATCAGGGATTGATCTTTATCAAGGACTGATTTGGATCAGGGACTGATCTGGATCAGGGATTGATCTGGATCAGGGATTGATCTGGATCAAGGACTGATCTGGATCGTTATGAAATTCCAGATATTTTCATCCAGAAAAGAAAAAACAGGGAACCTTCAGATTTTGTAATCTCTGCAAGAATAAATAATGTTATAAACCTGCAACAAACACCAAAAGATAGTCGAGACACTGTGGAATTAGGAATTTGCTAAAGGATTTGATGTTCCTTCAAAAGTTATGGAGCTCCATTCAGAAGAAGACCATAAATAACTACTGTACTAATAATAAGATATATGTCAATCCAATTGCTAAAGGTGTTTTCATGGTCAATTAATCTGATAATGTCGATACAACAAAAGGTGAGACTCTTATTTTTGGTGTAAATCATTATATGGAGGTAACTGAAGTGCTTGGAGGAGGTCTGAGCTCTACAAGGGCTTTTCTAGTTTTTATTTATTTGTTTTTCTGTTCGTTCAAGTGTTAACAAGAAAGCTGAAATGTTATAAAGGGATGTGAGTGAAAATGAGTTGCTTAGTATTTTCACAATAGCAGCTATCTTCAGAGTCTAGCCCTACCAAAATTTTTCAAAAACTTCTTCTGAACTACAATTTGGTGTCAGTTGTATATCTGTAACTTTATTTATGACCAGTGTTTGGAATGACACTTTAAAGTAACGGCGTAACGCAACATTGTTGGATTTTCAGTAACAGAATAATCGAATTAAGGCTGCTATACTTAATTTGCATAACAAATTAACTTAACATATAAAACCGTTTTAACACAGCATGGAGAAAAATATGTTATGAAGATTAAAAAAAAGACAAAAGTGGTTCTCCCGTATTTGTCTAAAAACGTCAACCAATCAAATGGTTCGGTCCGAAAGGAATGATTGGACAGTCTCTCCAGACATACGGACTTCCGCATATATTTGGCTTCTGTGCTCCTAAAAAACTGAGACATATTACCGCAGCACACCACTGCTGGGAGTGTTCACCGCTCTACCATGTCACAGCAGGAGAAACAGCCGCCAGCTGGTTCCACGTCAGGTTCAGGACAAAGTAACAATGTCAGTTGTTCGTTGTTATATTGTTTTCACTTACCGGTGATTCCGCCATGTTACGGTACTTGAATGAACTGTGGACCAGTGTCTTGCACTCGGTCATCTTCTGGGGCTACGCGTGTTTCCAAACCTGGGGAGGCGTGACTTAGGAATTCTGCCCGACGGGAGGGGCAAGAGCTCTGTGACTTTGTTTACATTTGTTGACAGTCTAAGCTAGGCAATTTTAAATCAGGTATATCAGCTTTAATTACAATTTCCAATGTTACAATGTTGTTATCATTAGTGAACGTAAAATGCAGTGCGTTAATATAAATTGATAAAACAAACTGTGTAATGTGGATACACACAAACACATGGTTATATTGAGACTGGGTGGTTTTGATAACAAGCTGGTCACCGTAGTCTAGTGGGAGGGCGCTTGCTTCTCAGAGGACTGGGGTTTGATTCCCGATGCTGACAGACCACATGTTGAAAAAGAATCTGGGTAACTATAGGGTAACTAACTATAACTAATTACTTTTTTAAAGTAATGTTCCCAACACTATTTATGACCTTACTGTATCAGATATTTCATAAGCCCCATAAATTCAAGCTTTCTAAATATGTCCAGTATCCAGGTTCAACATTATGGTGTGGGACAACTGATGTTGGTAGTAGGGCCTACTGATATGGATTTTTTGATACCGATATAAAGACTTTAGAGCAGGCCGATAGCCGATATAATGGCCGATAAATCCATCCACCAGAAAAAATTTAAAAAAATATTACTGAAAGCTAAAACACTTCATTCTAAGCTCATTCTTAAGCTCATGTCTACCTGTTAGACAACACGAACTATCTGAATTATTCACTGATTCCAAAAAATGTAAATAATAAACAAGTTTGTCTATTTTATGAACATTTATTTACATTTTTAACTGGGTATTCTCATTAATGGAGATGCAGAAACACATATATGACAAACATAAATCAATAGAAAATATCGGAAAATATCAGCAATTTTTTACCGATAGCCGATATCACCCTGGACCCCCATATCGGCCGATAATATCGGTCGGGCCCTAGTTGGTAGAGCTCTGTACATTTTTACTAAATGTTCTAGGTGTTAGTTGTGGAGGGAGAAAAATGAAATGGGCACTATTTCACAAATCCAAACCTTTAACAATATAATATTTGGACACTGAATAGAAATCTAATATTTGTTTATGCTTAAAGTAAAGGTTTCAGTTGTATGGGTTAAGAGCAATGATTGTACCTGCTGTGTATCCCTGCAGAGGCTCCTCAGGACTGGTCCAATCATGCACTGTGGTGGGAACAGAGGAAGTGCTGGCTGCTCAAAACTCACTGGACCTTGGACAAATATGGCATCCAGGTAATTTGAGTGAAGGCCAAAGTAAGTGTTTAAAACTCCAAACAAATCCCAGTTTCCCTCATGGTGTAGTCACAAAGAAGGAAGGAGTGATCTTTATTCCAGTGGGAATTTGCTCTTCAGGAAACAAAATGATAAATCATGTGTGTTAGTTCAGGGATGGAAGTTGTAGAGCTGTTATTTATAGCTGCTCTTGGAAGTTGCTACATAAAATCATGTTCTCATGCTAAAAGACGAATGGCTCGTTTTTATGACCATCTTCGGTGCAACAGAAACCATCTGCTAGTCTTGTTATTTGTGTTACAAATGTGACAGAGTGATGGATGGTGAACATGAAGAACTAGCCCATACTGTACAATTCAAGCTCAACCAAAAATATGAGTTAAATTTTAAAAAGAAACACATCCAAGAGTCAGTGTAAAATATGGAGAAGAGATGATCTGCATCTCAGATTGATCTAATTTCCTTAAATTTGGTTCCGAAGGCCGATGCTGACCTGCGCTACACCCCCCAGCACAAACCGCTGCTGCTGCAGCTTCCCAATATGAAAACTATCAGGATCACAGTCTGTTTCTCCAATATGGTCTTCAAGGCAGTGGAAGAAATCTGCACAGTTCTCAGTAAGTTTATCTGATGCTGTAACCAGTGAGTCAGTTGGGATTTTTATGGAACACGTCCTCTTGCATATTCTACTTGTGATCAGTGCTCTTCCTCTTTGCTCCATCACAGACATCAGAAGATCAGAGGAACTGTCTTTGCTGAAGCCTCCAGATGATCCCTCCAAAAAGAAAAAGAAGAAAGACAAGAACTCGCCTCAGGAT
This sequence comes from Pachypanchax playfairii, assembly GCA_006937955.1. Classification (NCBI taxonomy): domain Eukaryota; kingdom Metazoa; phylum Chordata; class Actinopteri; order Cyprinodontiformes; family Aplocheilidae; genus Pachypanchax; species Pachypanchax playfairii. The sequence goes on along the minus strand of SSNP01000039.1, from coordinate 804,051 downwards.
GACATCTGGGACATATGGGACTCACTTAATGGGGGACAAGGAGGAACAGGTACTGCAAATTTTAGCAGCTAGACTTCAAGCAAAGGTTTTACTGCCGGTGGGGGTCCGATCATGAGGGGCAGCAGATCAGCAATCAAACTGTTATGATGATGTCATGATATTCATCCTCAAACTAATGTGAGAGAAGGAAAGTTCTATTCTCTAGTTTTTTTTGGGGCATCTACTTCTCGTTATATCAATGAGGATGTGAGTTTATAGAGTTTAGAATGTGGGGCCTATGGGCTCGTCACTGCGGCCCCCTGGAGTCTCTGCACTGTGGTTGTGGGGCTGCCGCTCTGGTGGTCGTTGCTGCTCTTGTCTAGTGGGGTGGTGGTTTGCCCTGCGCTGTTCTCCCGGGTACTTCTCTGCCTCTGGGGGGTCCTTGGGTGTTCTGGGCCTCAGTCTCTCGTGGTCTGCTTCAGGGCCTGTAGGATGTAGCTGAGCTTTTTTATTTATTTTCTTTTTTACATTTTATTTTTTTTGATATTCAATGTTGAAATTCCGCAAACACAAGCGCGTCACTGCACTCAGGTGTGCACTCAGGTATTCACTCAGGTGTTTGCATATTAAATCTGGCTGTGACATCACTGAAGCACAGTGTTTAACAAGGTCAGTTAGGTGTGTGTTTATATTAAATTATCCTTTTTTCTTTTTTTAAAATTATTTTAGCATAAATGTTTGCCGTTGCGGTGTTCTGTCTGTTCTTGTTTTTGTGTCTCCGCAGTTGAAGCAGATACTTGGTGTTTTCTCTCTATATTTGATTATATTTTTCTCTATTCTTTCCCCTTTCTCTCGTTTTTCTCTCTTCTTGTCTCCTGTTGAAAGATACTTTCTTTCTTTCAACATGGCAATGTGTTTTCTTTCTCTTTGGTGTTTAAATTCATATTTAAAAAAAAAAAAGCAAGGCTACAGCCATGATGCAAGTTTTAAAGCAGGAGTACAATGAGAATCCAAAGGAATATCAGATACATCATGATATACCGACAGGAATCTCGTCTGGTTCTCTTTAGCTGAGCTGTAGCAAAAAAAAATGAGAATGTGAGTTTTCTAGATTAGTTTACATTTAAAATTAAATATAATACATTTATATGATTATTGATTATATTTAGATAGTCCTTGTTTTAAAAAGTACTTTTCTTTTATGTAATAAATATATCTGTTTTAAAAAGACAGCTTACCTTTTGTCTTGTTCAAATGTTAATTAATTTTCAGGTTGAATGGGTTTCAAGTTTTGTCATTTTCTTTGTTTTATTTTATTGGTTGTCTCTACTTTTACCTGCAGGTGAGTAAAACACGTTATCAGTGTGATATGAAAGTATTTTGGCATTTTTTAAAACCTTATAGGTATTATTAATTGTTCCCACATAAAGGTCCCATGTACAGTAAGACGATGAAACCAACCTATGACCCAGAGAACGGGATGCAGATGTCTGCCACCAGCCTTTGGTTTGGAGAAAACCCTCTCGCTGAGAGTCAGCTGAACCTGCCCCCCGCCGAGCTCAACAAGATGTACCAGCCGCTGTCGCTTGTGGACAAAGCAACCAATAACGCAGGGTAGAATCAGAAATCCTCCAATCAAATGAAAATGTTTCTATCCACAGATCTTCTGATTGGTTGTTTTGATTGACAGGTGGCTGGACTCATGTCGTTCGCTTATGGAGCAGGACATTCAGGATGATGACAGGCTGTTACTTCGCTTCAAGTACAACGTCTTCTTTGATCTTAACCCAAAAGTAAATACTGGTTTGATCTTTTTAAGTCTTTAGTCTCTAAAGTTATTGGTTTAAATTTAACGTTGTGTTTTCGGGTTTCAGTACGACGGCGTCAGGATTACGCAGCTCTACGAACAGGCTCGGTGGGCCATCTTGCTGGAGGAGATAGACTGCACTGAAGAGGAGATGCTGATGTTCGCCTCACTACAGGTGACTTAAACACCGTCACAGTCTGAAACATACAAAAATGTTTGAAATATTCTGAATTTCTTGATTTGGGTTTTATACATTATTTTATTCCACTACAGCCAAGATTTAGTTTTATCTATTTTTTTTTGTTTTGTTTTGCTTTTAGCTTGTCTCATTTTTTAAGTTTTCCATTTGAATTATTTGCCACAATATGATTGAAGAAATACTTTAGTGATCAATCGATAGTTAAAATATATAAAAACTAGAATTCATGAAACACCTTTTTATCTTTTCTGGATAATGATTTTATGTTAGAATATGAATTTAAATTTCTATTTGCCAGGCTGGAGATTTTTTGTATTTCTTTTTTTTTTTTTTTTTTAAGACCAAGCATATCATCATACAGATAAAAGGCACCCGTTTAAAAGGTGATATTAGTCCAGTAATCCCGCTACATTTGCAGCGGTTGCATTCTAAATCTCCCTGTAAAAGATGCAAATCCACAAGGTATGAACCAAATATTTACATGGTTCCTTTTATGTTATTCAAGCCCTTGTAAAATATTTTACACAACAAAGCATGTTGCTGCTGAATGAGTGAGACGAGATGTTAGCTAATGCTGCTCTTCTTCGCTGAGCCAATCAGCTCCCAGGATACTTAATCATGTGCTTCCCAGCCAATAGCCAGAGGTGATTCAAGGGTTCATTAGGGCCCAAAGCATTTTGATAAATAATCAGTGGTTGGATAGTTCCTCTTCATTTTCTGTCAGTGTTTAAGTTGCTGACATTTGTTTTGATAACTGATAAATTATAGTTTATCAAAACAAAGTTCTTGTTCACCATCTTGTGGCTCGGGGGCCCCAAGCAGCTTCCTGCCTTGTCTGTTAACAAACGTCTCTGCCAATAGTTCCCTGTGTATGAAATAAACAGGGCAAAGCAACAGGAAGCAAATAGCAGAAATAAAAAGCCGTTGTCTGTGATATGTATTTATAAATGTTTGCTTAATAGTGAAGCTGCAAAAGTTGAAGCACAACGTAGCGAGAGATTACTGTGCGTTATGTGGAATTTCCCCTCCAGTAAGCTGCATGTTTTAGGCAGTTTAAATTGCACAAATGTTTTATAGAACTAAAAATGTTTTTACAACATTATTACACCACGTTGAGTTTTTGTGCAAAGTTAAACTTGTTTCATTCTTTGAGCTTTTATTTTGATACATTTTTAATCATGAAATTTAATTCTAACTGAAGGAAATCAGACCACTTGTGAAAAATCTTCAGTAAACCTGCCAAAGTTACTCTAACAATTCATTTATCTGATTTTTTTATGTAAATCTCTCATTTAAATTAGTTTAATGTCAATGAAAGTGACTAGAACTTTGGTTGGGCTTCCATTCTATTTTAAATGTTCTACAGATTGGATGTGAAATATCGGAATTACTTTTAAAATGGTCTTACGGACACTGTTGATAAATTATTAAAGTCCTTGATTTATAATCATGAATTCAGTAGGATTCAGAAAACATGGCCTACATTAGATCTGAGTAAAGTATCTGGATGTTTGAAGTCAGACTTGTGGTAGTATGTTGGGATCTAAATGCTTCACAGGACGTGTCTGAACAAGATGAAAATCCCAGTGGAAGGGGAGGCAACAGGAAGGATGAAAGAAGAAAGACTTAAAGCCAGTATTTTGAGAATTAACAAAAAAGAGGCTTTAAAATTCGTACATTTTTAGATCAAATATTTTCTGTGCCTTTCTTAGCCCATTTTAAGTTTTTTGGGGGGGTCAGTGATTCAAAAGGGTAACATGCTCACCTACACACGGCACGGACGGCTGTGATCAAACCTCCCTCTGATTCATAGCGGCCCGTTTTCATAAACCAATTTGAAGAACTTCTGACCAATTTGTGTTTTGTTTACTGCTAAAAGTGTGATTTTCTTTTTTCTAATTAAGAATAATTATTTTCTCAGTACCACATTTGCAAACTGACCATGTCGAGTGAGCCACTGGACCACTCCAATGAAACAGAAGTAGATGAAGTAGAAGCTGCTCTGTCTAATCTGGAGGTGACACTTGAAGGCGGACACACAGACAAACTCCTGGTAAATATATTTTGGAGAGTAATTCCATCTAAAAACTTAAGGTTTTAGATTTGTTTTAGCAGAAGTCTTGATTTTTAAGTTGAATTTATTTGGCAGGATGTTTTGTCACGAGAAAATGGAAGTTAATTGACTTTGCTGTTTGTCTTGCCCCCAGGAAGACATTACAGACATTCCAGAGCTGGCAGATTCCCTCCGCCTGTTTAGGTAAGCTCACCTTTACATATTTCAGTTTCCTGCTACTGCAATTCTCTGTCTCTAACTTTTTTTAAACTGCAGTGTAATTAGTAGGGATTTCCCGATCAAGTTTTTTTGCCCTCGAATCCGAGTCATTTGATTTTGAGTATCTGCCGATACCGAGTCCCAATCCGATCTATAATACATTAAAAAATGAATAAAAAAGAGCAAATAAACAGATCCATGATGTTCCTTATTTGGTATTAAATTCACCCTATTTTAATATTTAGCTGCAGGGACAGGACAACCAGCAGTCCTGGGACTGGGACAGCTGATTGTGGCCACTCCAGAGCGTCCCTGGGTTTCCCCTGGGCTTCTTCACGGTGGGGAGTCATGAAGTTGTTAAAACGAACATGAAGAGAGCGCATTTCTGTACTGTGCGCATGCAGACAGTCTAAACGCACACAAACCGGTGGACGGACATTACGTTATTAAAGCTATAGTGCGTAACTTCTGTCGCCCCCTAGCGGAATTTTGCGTTATTACAACAATGAAGCTGGCGCTTCCATATGACGTACGCCCACCTGTCCCCCCCACCCCCCTTCCCCCAACCGCTATCCCGCTGCCTCTGTGATTCGCGATTCCACAACATTTTTATTCTGTTTGAATAAGGACAGCTGTTGAAAAAAGATGGACTCTTCGGAAGAACTTCCAGATAAATGTGTCTCGGCCGTTTCTTTGGCTTCTCCGCCATGTCGCTTTCCCGTTCTGCCTGCACTCTGCCTCCTGCTACGAGACTCTCCGCTCGTCCTCCCCCTCCCTTCTTGTTGTGACGTAAAAGACGTAATTTCCTGCGCTCCAGCGCGGGAATGTCGCCGGTCGACACGCAAAGTAAATATGATATATATTGAAAAATACCGTGAGATGTTTGAGGAGCCGATCGGCTTAATCTGCATTGTGTCATCTCCTCTAATAGTGGCTTGGCTGAAACGGACATTCACGGACATGTAAAAGTTACGCACTACAGCTTTAAGTAAAATGTTATGTAATTAAATAAGCAGATCAGAACGGCAGACATTGCAGAAAGAGTAACATGATCATGGGCCATCTTCTGCATGCAGTAAGCGATCAACTCCACTCCATGAACCAGTTTAAGATCATAGGGATTTAATATGACTATAAACTTACACCAGAACTCATGCTAATGCAGCTAGTGGAGCTAACGTGGCAACATTCTCAACACAACATCCACCGAGCCAATTAAAGAAGCTTACCTCAAAGAAAATATACGCATTGAGGCTTTTATAAGTCCTCATCTTCTCCGGTGTTGTGTAGACTACAGGACTGTTAACATTCACATTTTCACACACATTGCGGTCGGTCGTCGTTGAAACACGTCCTCTCTTAAAATGGTAGTTGCGGGTTGCGAGGGAAACTGTCCCGGTTACTGACATCACACGAAAAGGTGTATAGGCCTATGCATTAAAAACTAATAAGAATATATACACATATATGTCCGAGTCCTGATCGGGAGGTAACGTCTGGTTCCGATCGAGTCTGAAACTACGTGATCGAGCCCGATTTCCGATCACGTGATCGGATCTGGACATCCCTAATAATTAGCTTAATGCCATTGCTTGAATGGCTCATTATCAAGAGATTATCCAGTGTTTTATTTGCCAGATTTATAATATCCTCTAAACAGATTCGTTGCATGTTATTATATCTATTTTTTACTTTCATCCTATTCTGGTTTTTGGACCATTTTAAGATCTGCAACAAGTGTTAGTTTTAAAAAAAAAGGTTTCTTTAGCTTTTTGTCCAGATAATTTGTTAACATTTCGTTGTGTGTTTATTTGTGGTAAACCAGGCCCAAAAGATTGTCCCTGCGTCCATTCAAAGAGTACTGGTTTGTATTCAAGGACACCTCCATCTCTTACTACAAAAACAAGGAGGCCTCCAGTGGAGAGCCGATTGAGCAGTTTCATCTGCGAGGTCAGTGGCACAAAATCCTAAAACAAGCACATTTTTATGGGTTTTATTTACTAAGAGCTATTATAGAGGTTATTTAGAAGTTATTAGTGGTAATTACAACATTTATATGAGTTCTAATCGCTGTTACTTTTCATGTGTTCTTAATGAAAACTTCTCATGTATCATCAGGCTGTGAGGTTGTTCCTGATGTCAACGTCACTGACAAGAAATTTGGCATCAAGCTCCTGCTACCAGTTGCTGATGGGATGAACGAAGTCTACATTCGCTGTGACAATGTAACACTCCCTTCCTGAAATAAGTAGTTAAAGGGATAGTTCATATCTCTTCGTGAGGTTTTCTGTTGACAGAATGTGAATAGCTGATATCTTACCTGTTGAAGATACCTCTATGAATGACCTCAGTTTAAAAAAAGACACTGCAGGACCACTACCAAAGTAGATTGTGCCTTCTTAAATGACTCTGGTCTCACATGTATCATATCAACTCATCCAAACACTGTTTTAAGAATTTACTCTGCTATGGATTTTGCTTTGAATTGTTATTTACACAGAACTTAATGCATATTTACAGCTGAAATTAGCATTAGCATATAGCCACTTTTGTCAAAATTTCAGAAAAAAATGGACAGAAGAACCATGTTATGCAAAGCTAACAGATCAAATAAAGTTTGCATGGACTGCTACAAATTTGGAGGAATTCAATCTGTTTTAAAATAGTAAAAATCCACTTTAGAACTGGCCCCACTGTAACTAGCCATTAGCTTATCAATCCAGTCAAACTTCAAATGTGTTTCTCTAAACTGATCTCATGCAAAGAGCTTTCTACAACAGATAACACAGAAATTGTTTAATGTGTCTAAAAGATCTTTTTCCTTGAGGATTACTTTCCTGGGTATATTGAGGCAGATTTTACAGTTCTTCTTTTTGCTTTGTATCTTTGTGCAGGAAACGCAGTATGCCAAGTGGAAAGCTGCATGTATTCTCGCCTCCAAAGGCAAGACAATGGCTTACAGCTCCTATAAGACAGAAGTGAAGAACATCCAGGCATTCCTTCAAATGAAGAGCCTTGCACCCAATGCTGGCCAGGCAGCTCCTGACCCTGATTCCATGGAGATAAATGCTGAATGTTTTGTTTCCCCACGATATGCTAAAAAGCACAAAACCAAGCAGGTTAGTTTGAGAAACTTCACCAGCAGCTATTAAGACTCTTCTCACTTGCTAACTCTATATTTTATGGTTGCATCAAGCTGACATCCCGAATCCTTGAGGCCCATAGCAATATAGCACAGCTGTCACTTATGGAGGCCAAGATGCGCTTTATCAAGGCGTGGCAGTCACTCCCAGAGTTTGGTATCAACTACTACATTGTCAGGTAGAGAGCATGTGTTTTCTTGTTATAAACATACTCCCAATAATACATGTTGAAAAGATGTTTTTTGTTTATTTTTTTTTTCATCTTTCAGATTTAAAGGGAGCAGGAAGGATGAAATTCTGGGGATTTCATATAACCGACTGATTCGTATTGACATGTCCACCAACTTACCTGTCACCACATGGAGGTTTGCCAACATGAAGCAGTGGAACGTCAACTGGGAGATAAGACAGGCAAGAGCTCGGTTCTCGTTCCTCAATACTTTTATTGTGTCCCACAGAATTACAAATCTTTATTCTTTTGTATTTGATTTCAGGTGACAATAGAATTTGACCAGAATGTGACGATAGCCTTCTGCTGCGTGAGCTGTGACTGCAAGGTGGTCCACGAATTTATCGGTGGTTACATCTTCCTCTCCACAAGATCCAAAGACCAGAACGAAACGCTTGATGAAGAACTGTTTCAGAAACTCACCGGAGGGCAAGAATGAGCCCAGAATTATAAAACTCTCCACCTTGTGATGTATTTTGTTTGTTTTAAAAGTTGTCTCACTGGCAAAATACAGAATTAAACCATAAACCTTTTAGCAAATCCAACTGAATCGCCTTTATATAATGATAGAACACATTTTTGCTCACAGAACAATGTCATTGGGATTTTTGTTAATGTTGCATGTCAGTGCTGTCCACCCAAAACTTGTTAATTTGTCATAATTTTCATGTTTTTGCATAAATCAACTCTGTTGGTTACCTTTCACATCAGGAAGTTGCACAGTGGATGACTATCTGATGAAAAGAGTGTATTTATTGAGTCAGATGTTTTTTTTGTTTGTTTGTTTCTTTGTTTTTTTTCATTGCCAGTGGAGATAAAAGGTTTTTGTCCAACGGCAACAATATCTAGAAAAATAATGCTGATGTAAATATGTAGTTAAGATTGGTTTCTCAAAGCTTCAGTGAGTTAGTGTTTGTATGAAGCCATTTTTTTTACACTAAACAAGTCTTTTTAAAATAAAACAATTCAATCTTTACATTGGTTTTATGTATTTATATTTATGTTGAACATGTTTCACCTTGTTTTTTTTATTTTACATTCATCCATCTAGTTTCTATACCAACTCATTCCTGTTAATCATCACTGGGAGCTGGTGCTTGTTACCTGTGGTCACTGGATGATGATCCTGGTACTGTGACATTCACATACTTATACCCAGCCCCAATACTGAATCTCTAGTTAATTAATGATGCGTGTTTTCGTATGTGGGAGGAAACCGGAATCCCAAAAAAACAACATACAAAGGGAAAATAATGCAAACTCTATTTGGAAAGGCCCCAACTGGGAGTTGAACCCAGGACCTTGCTTCCTATGAGGAAACAGTTCAGTTCAATACAGTCTATTTATAAAGCATGAATTCATCACAAAGAGTTTGCTTGAAGCATCATACAGAAGCACCAAGTCCAGTTTACATTAACAGGTCCAGATCTAAAGCCAACTGTATAAAACAGTTCATCTAATTGTAATATGGCCACTTTCAGTGAATTATTAATTTAATTCAACTCTACAGTTTTATTGTCTCTTCATGACAATGGTCAGTTCTAGCACTATACAGAAACAAGTCAAGTTCACATCAGCAGCCCAGATTAAAAGTGAGTTAGATTAAAAATACTTAAATCAGTTGTAAAGTGGGATCAGATTCAATAAGTATTGAAATGCCAATTAGGGAAAAGCCTTTTCCTAAATTCCAAACTTGAATAAAAAATTTAGCAGCATCTCCTGAATGTCATCCTTACATTCCATGTAGTTTATAGGGTTTTAGTTTTTAAATAAAGACTATCCCTTTTGCTCTTTTTTTTTTTGCAGCACAGCAGACCTGGTAGACAATGTATGTATTCGTTTATTTAACATTTACTCATTTTCATTCATTTAGTAACATTCTCCCAGATGTGCTCCAGTCTAAACTGTCCCCAGCTCTCTATCCAGTCAGGAAGCAGCAGGTGAGGCTTGAGAAAATAACATTCCCCACCCAGACCATCAATGCTGGCACCCCCAGAAATATGTGCTGTAGCCACTCATCTGCTACTCACTCACGCTCACACAAACACACACTGTTTGTGTTTTATAATCAATAGCATGCCATCTTCCTCCCCTACTCATGTCTGTCCCACTGACCCATTTGCACCTGTTTTTGAGAATTGCACAGACTTTTGCACTATTGCACGAATGGTTTAGTTATGTCAATTTTGCTGTTTTCCTATTTTTATTTTACTTTGACGTTTGCTTTATTCCCTGTGCACTTTGACACAATACAAATTAGTTGTATTTTACAAATAATACTTGGCCATAAACTGACTCTGATATGTCATTATTATATTTATGTATCAAAAAGCAGACTGTTGTAGATATGATTAAGACAAAGTAAACAATATTTTCAAAAGCATTAAACTGATTAAATATTTTGTTTAACTTAGTCTTTTGTCATAAAAACCCTAAAATATTGTGTCCTTTATTTTTATTTCACATTTTCTATTACATTTATAGAGCACACAAATAACTAGACAATATTTCATTTTGATTTTATTTACATCTGAACGCAACCTCTATTAGAAAATAATGAGCCACTTATCGATTATTCTGAAATCTACTTAAACTCCCACTTCGTTCTGATTGGCTAAGAGTCTTATTGACATCTCGTCAGCCAATCATAGGTGAGAATACTGAAGCCTCCCTCCAATGAGAGTCTGCTTTCGTGAGTTCATCCTGGTAGGCTAGGAAAATGCAAGCTAACACGTGGAATTAACTTCTTAAACAATTTTCTTCGGATTCAAGAAAGTGTGGTGCATGTTATTAACTGTGCTTTGTTGAAGAAGACTCTGTATAGTTCGTTCAATACCCTGTCTGGTGATTATTGAGCTTTTTATTATGGCGGACAACGAAAACGATGATCAGTACAGAATCAAAGAGGGTGACTATGTTGTTTTAAAACGAGGAGAAATTTACAAAGCAGTGCAAATACAGCCGAGGAAGTAAGTCAGCACTGTGCATATACGTATTTATGAAAGAATGTATTTCGAAGTTTCAGTTTGCACTTCTTTTTATTAGTTTTTGAAGGTACAGAGCTGTTTGAGGGGTGAAGATGCATGAACGCATCTCGCTGAGTAAATGGAGTAAGTGTTTGTTCACACGCAGGAAGGTGATCTTTGAGAAGCAGTGGATCTTCCTGGATAATGTAGTGGGACACTTGTACAGCACCAAATTTGAGATTCTGTCTGGAGGAGTTCTACAACCAAAAGAAGACAAGGAAAAGGGCACAGAAAACCCAGGTGTGGACTCTTGCGCTCTGTCTCACACACAGTGCTCATTTAATGCAAATATAAACTGTTGAATTCTCACCAATTACCTAATTTCCAAATATTTGACTGAGTGTGACATACTCTTGTGTAATCTGGTGTTTTTGGTCTTAGATGTAAAAGCAGCAGGTACAGACAACAGGAACATTGTTGATGATGGCAAGTCACAGAAACTGACCAGAGATGACATTGAGATGCTGAAAGAGCAAGGTCTGAAGGGTCAGGTACATCACTTACTTCAGTTACACCTGGAAGTGCTGTGTGTTTCATGGTCTGTTTCAAGTTCTGTTTGTAAATTAATTATTTTAAACTTGTGCAGGTGCAAAAAGTCTGTTTGTTACAGAGAATAATTTGTCTTTAATGCCTAATATCTGAGAATCAGTAGTATCAGTTTGAAACAGGATATTTTTCCTAATGAATGAATTAAACTTTTATTTATTCATCATCTGGAAAATTGATATTGTTGCAAAATCAAAGGTCTAAATAAAGACAAACAAAAAAAGGCTGAATACAGAACAAGGTAAAACAATTACAGTAACAATAGTTAATCAAATTAAGTAAAAGTGTAGAATGTGAAGCAGCAGAAAGCAAACTGATGTAGATTTGTGTAATGTTGACATCAGGTCTGGATTACACTTAGAAAACAATCGTACAAGTAAATTGACAGTAATTTTGCACGTTTGCATTGTTTAAAAAGCAATTTTACAGAATGATGTCCAAAACTAGATTTACATTTTTTTGCTTTATTCTCTTTTGTCACTTTTATATGACAGGAATTTAACGAGGTTTTCTTGTCATTTTCTAGTGAACTTGGAATAGCCAAAAATATACTTTTTTTTTTTTTTTTGTAAAATTATTTTAAATGTTTGCATTTGAGGTTAACAAAAACTGGAGTGAAGTGAGGGTTGGCCAAAATGTAGAAGATGAGCCAACAGATTGTTTGTTCTCATGCAATGGGATAAATTATTGCCTGGAGGGAAACTAACAGGAAGTGGGTTAATGTTTGTGGTTGTTTGGTCTTCAGGAAATTATTCAACAGCTGATTGAGAATAGCTCCACGTTTAATAATAAGACGGGATACGCTCAGGATAAATACATCAAGAAGAAGAAGAAGAAGTGAGTCACCTGACGACACTAATAATCTGTGAAAAATGAACATTTAGTGTTAGTTTAATCTGTTTCCATCTTTCCCAGGTATGAAAACACTGTAACGATTGTGAAACCAACCTGTCGCATCCTGGCCATGATGTACCACGGCCGCGAGCCGGGAAAGATCTGGTGAGTGAGCAGAGGGACGCGCGTCATACGTGAGCAACAGCAAGATAAATTCTTTCTGTGTTTCCATGTGATGCAGCTACCTGCGGTATGACACACTCGCGCAGATGTTGACTCTGGCAAACATCCACGCTGGCAGTAAAGTTCTGGTGTTTGACACTTGTGCTGGACTTGTGCTGGGATCCATCATGGAACGAATGGGAGGCAAGTTTGGTCTGAGAACGTGTGCGTTGAGCACGGATGTGTTATTTCCTGTGAAGTGTGAACAAAATTTTTCTTCTGTGCTTAATTATATGAATCCTTCTCATCCAGGCTACGGCTCAGTGATTCAGATGTACCCAGGAGAGGAGCCTGTTCGGCCGGCTGTCGAGAGCTTTGGCTTTCCTCCACATTTTCACAATATGCTGCACGAGTTTCCCATCTGTCACGTCAACGCTTTGTTGGCAGGCACTCTGGACACCACTGCCAAGGACCCCACAGCTGGTGTGGCACTTGTTTGTTTCTTTGACAGACTTTCTACCAACAAGTAGGGTTGTTTATCTGTGGTTAGGACAAAGTGTGTAACTATACCGCATGTAAAATAGGAAAAGGTCAGGACTTGTTTTCAAGTTAAAAAACTGACTTTCAATTAACAAACAATACACAACAATCAGTCAACCTGCCTGCAAGAGATGTGATTAACACACTTACAGCAACTCGGCAGAATGGAATTCTTGTAAAATCAAAATATAATCAGTTAATCTTCACATCCCTACAAGAAAAGCTGGAGGGATGTCACAGCAAATAAACTGCAGTTTCTGTAAAAGAAGATGTAGCTATATGTTTGCAAGTACGAATACTTTCTTAGACAATCTGTGAGGGAGTTAGAGCTTCATTATAGTGCTCAGATCAAAAATTGATAATTAAGCTAGTTGCTGATTGGTTGGTGCGTCGCTGAAGCTTTAAAGTGCCAAAGCAACTGTTTACTGGACTGGAACAAAGAAGTGATTGTAAAATGTTGTGAGCTTCTATTTAAAGAGTTCCATTTTAGAATTTGACTCCAAGACACAAAGTAAAACATTTTCTGTGAATTCTGAGGTGCAGAGTTGGAGTTTGAGCTTGTTTGTTGTGTTTTAGTCAGTTGCGTTGTGAATGTTGACCATCTCACACATCATCATCACTTTAAAACAGTCAGAACTTTCCTAGCAGAATGAAGCGTCTGTGAAACTAATAGAAATGAACTCCTGGATGTGGCGCTTTTCTCAGAACTGCTCAGCTTTGCTCCCCGTCACAAATCCTCCCACTTTTCCAAACTGTTGCACACCAGGTTTTAATGTTTCTCTGTTACAGACAGGAAGCAGTTTGCTGCTGCTGCAGAGGTGGAACAAATCCAGCCTGAGGCAAAGCAGCAGGAAGGTGTACCAGAGGAGCAGAGTATGGAGACAAACACTGCTGATGATGCTGACAAGGACCAAGAGAAACGGGAGAAGGAGAAACGCAAAGAGCTCAAAGTATCTGAGTTTAGACAGTCTTCTTAAGCCATCTTCTCTATAATCTGCATTTCTTATAAACTTGTTATTTTTTTCTTTGAAGGCTCAGGAGAAGAGGGTGAAGCTGGAGGAGAAGCGGATGAAGCTTGCAGCAGCTGCTGCCCTGCTGGAAGGCAGAAATGCTGATGGGTCGGTGTCGCTCCTACATTCATATATTTCTTTCCCTCTGCAGCACTTTTGCTTTCCTCAGCAGCATCAACCTCCTCCTGTCCTCACTCAGCTTTCATCAGTTCACAATGAAACTGCAGTAAACAAAAGCAATTAAAATAGATTCCCAGAGAAAAAATAAATAAATCTGGATGATTAAAGTGCTGCTAACTACGTTCATAATAGTCATAAAAAATAATTAGCCTTCCTCTGGGCTCCCACAGAGTGATTAGCGTGCCGCGTTCTGACAAGGTGAACAAATTGATTGCTTTGCAGTTTGCGCTCGTATAAAATGAAAAGCCTCATAGGCGTTTATGATTGATGGATGAAGAGACGGGAAGGTGATGTCTGCACCAGAGGTATTGATTTGGTTAGTTTGTAGACTTCTTTTGGTCATAAACAGAAACCACTGAGTGCAGTTTCCCACGTTGTCCTAAATCAGGCTCCTCCTCTGATCGTCATCCAGATGTAGAAAATATTGAATGAGTCTCCGTCATGGAGGAACAGTAACTCCTCTAAACTAAATTACAATCCTGCATGTTCCCAATTACAGCTTGTACTATTGACTGTGCTTTGTTCATGTCAGACAGGTTTGCTTGATCATCTCTTTGTTCCCCACGTGCAGGTTGGTCATAGCAAGTCGGTTTCACCCGTGTCCCGTCCTCCTGGGCCTGCTCAGATTCCTCTCCCCCTCTCGGCCTTTCGTAGTTTATTCACAGTACAAAGAGGTGAGAGAATAAAACACACAGCTGTGTCTCGGTGTTTCCTGCTGAATGAGGGACAGTAGTTACATGATTAACCTGATTGCTGACTTGTATTTCTTCCCTTTGATTTCTGCAGCCTCTCATCGAGTGCTACACAAAACTTAAAGAGCAAGGCGGCACGGTCAACCTCAGCCTTGCCGACACCTGGCTCAGGCATTACCAGGTAAATACAGAAGCAGTCAGTCTTTTTAAAAGTGATGTGAATGTCGATCAGAAGTCTTTGGTAAAGTTTAACGGCATGAATCATCTGTTTTATCTGGTCATAAGTTCCAGCTGGATATTTGCCTTCCAACAGAGTTAACCTCTCCACTCTGTGTCTCTGCTGCATCCCCAGGTTCTGCCCAACAGGACTCATCCTGTGCTGCTGATGAGCGGGGGCGGAGGCTACCTCCTGTCAGGGACAACCACCACCACGGAGCAGTCCAAACCACCAGGCTCCCCGCGAGCTGAGGAACCAGCTCAGAAGAAACAAAAAACTGAAAATCTCTGAGGGATAAACAGACACAGAAAGGATCAGATGTTTCAGGGACACATTACCATCACCTGAAGGGATTCCAGGGCTCCGGAGTCCGTCTCTGTTGAACTGATCTGACACTTCTGGAGTAAAGCAGACTGAGTGTAACCATGTGACTGAGTTTGTAACCATCAGAGAACTTTTTCTCTTGTTTGTGCTCATATCTGTGCAGATGAGGTCTGAGAAGCGAAAGCTAAAACAGGCCCTCTGAGCTCTGCTTTCTTTTTACAAATAGCAGGAAATTTGATTTGTTTTTTAATTTAAAGTGACTAAGATTAAGTTTTATGCCTCCAGACAAACTTTTTTTTTTTTTAATAATTTGTTTATTTAAGTACAGCAATTTCTGCACAGAATTAAAACAGTTGTTCTAAAAATGGTTCAAGAAATAAATAAAGATATTTGTTTGGTCCCAGAATTACTACTTTTATTAGGTGCAAACGGAACAAGCACTTTAGAACACATTTAAATAATTTGTGTTTTTTTTTTTTTTTACATTTCTCAGACAATATATTTATAAACACCAAAAGTCATTCCCATGCTGATTAATTAAACACCACAAAAACACTAAACAAGGCTGATAAGATGACAAGGCTTTGGTTTCATACTGAAACACTGTACACGCTACGTTAACAGACAAACATTAAGATGGATTTTAATCCCTGGTTGCTCTCAGATGCTGCAGGATTATGAAGTCTTGTCATGCAACTTGGCTGCAATTTTCTGCAGTTCCATGTCCATCACTGCCAGGTTCTCGAGCTCTTTCTCCTGAAACAAAAATAACCACATATTCTTTTTATTCTGACACTTAAAAAAACAGATTTTTAACCATATTCTTCAAATATTTGGTTAATTTCTCATTTGGGTTGCATGTTCTTTTATTATCCTTGAACCCATGGTGCAGTAGAACTAATGAATCGTAGTGTCACTGCCTCAGTCATTAGTTTTTTCTGCCCTGGTGTTCATGAGTAGATAAGAGAACCTCTGCAGGCTACTGTCTGGTTTTTAATAGGTGTATTAGTGCTGAATGCTTTCAGAGGTGACAGTCATTAGTTCCTCTGTGTGATTACTGCACAAGTTGTAAAATTCCAGTCTCGAAACACCAAACGGTGCAAATAAGTTTGGTGGCAATCGCTATCAGGAGTTAGTTCTGCAGCATCCAGAGTTAAAAAGTAAATCACTGCTCATAAACTCAAACCGTTTCTCCTTTTTCTGCAGCTTCACTGAGTTTTATGTTTTCAGCAGGACATTTCCATAATGAGCACGGCAGCTTCTCCTGTCTGGAAATCTTCACTTCAAACGATGTGATGTGCTTCATGGCTTTACTGGGTCACCAGAACGTGCTGCGTGTTGTCACTGTGCTGCACAGTCGATTGCAGTATAATGTGCAGATAATGACTTGATGTTTGTGGACTTGTTCGGACGCATGAATGAACGTGTGCTTGAATTGGTCGTCGTCAGTGAACACAGCTTGATTTACCTCCTCTGGAGTTATTGATCTCTGGTGCAAAGTCCTCGTACCCTCCTCTTGAGTGGAGTGGTTAGTCAGCAGGTTTATCTTGTAACTCAGTAATTTGGCAAGTTCATCCATCTGAATCAATTAGAAAATACTTCAACTCAGAACATTATTTTGAAATTTGGCAGCCTGGAAACACTTAATATTTGTGTTCGAGTGTTTGATGTCTACAATCCAGACCTAAAACTGAAATCTTCTCACCTTGTTTGGAGTTGTAGCAGGTTCTTCTGAATCCCTTTTGTACCAGGCAGGGTGGTAGTAGCCTCTGAAAATCCAGGGATTGCGTTTCTCAGGTGGATATCTGAAAAAAAAAGTTGGACAATTTGTTGCAGTAGTTCTTTCATGACATCGTGTTGGAAGCTGGTTTTCTTTCAATGCCAGAAGAATTACCTCAGAGCTTCATCTCTGTCCTCTGCCTCCTCATCTGAATCTCCCCTCTGGTCTTCCTCCTCGTCTGATGATCCACGCTTGGAAAGTTTCCTCTTGTGGTGGTATCTGTGAGTTGGTTTCCAGATCCTCTTCTCTATTTCTCTCTCTTCTTTCTCATGTCTGTTTTCCAAACCCCAGTCCTCCTGACTACGTTCTTCATCAGGTTCTTCTCTGTTGTCCTCTGCTAGTTCTTCATCACGTTTGTGTCTCCTCTGGTGGTACCTGCCGGGTCTCCAATTCCTCTTCTCATATCCAGTNATCAAAATCCCAGTATTCCTGACTACGTTCTTCCTCAGGTTCCTCCCTGGCTTCTTCTAAAGGTTCTTCATCACGTTTGTGTCTCCTCTGGTGGTACCTGCCGGGTCTCCAGTTCCTCTTCTCATATCCAGTATCAAAATCCCAGTATTCCTGACTACGTTCTTCCTCAGGTTCCTCTCTGGCTTCTTCCAAAAGCTCCTCATCACGTTTTTGTCTCGTCTGGTGGTACCTGCCAGGTCTCCACTTCCTCTTGTCAATATTCCAAGATTCCTGACTACGTTCTTCATCAGGTTCCTCTCTGTTGTCCTCTGACAGCTCCTCATCACGTTTTTGTCTCGTCTGGTGGTACCTGCCAGGTCTCCACTTCCTCTTGTCAATATTCCAAGATTCTTGGCTGCGGTCTTCATCAGGTTCTTCTCTGTTATCCTCTGCGAGTTCTTCATCACGTTTGTGTCTCCTCTGGTGGTACCTGCCGGGTCTCCAGTTCCTCTTCTCATATCC